>PVIW01000622.1:29394-329908 GCA_004026585.1 Noctilio leporinus
GATCCATGCTTCCCCCTCGGGGGTTGGGGTGCGCACGGGAGGCCGCGGATCCATGCTTCCCCCTCTGCCTCTCACAGCGCGAAGCAAGTCACCGGGGAGCGTTCACATTTTTAAAAAGTGATCCCATTGGTGGCTTGAGCCGAAATGTTTTCTCCTATTGCCGAAGACGCCTTTGAGCGCCCGGTGCTGCGTCGTGGCTGAGTTCAGTGTCGCCCACGGCGTGGAGGCCCCGGCCTGCCTGGTGGGGTGCAGGCACGGCCCTCGGGGAGACCCGCCCCGCCGCGCCGCGTTTTCCTCCTGCTCCGTGTCCTGCGCCCCGGGCAGCCGTGCGGGCGGGTGGGCGGTGGCCCCTGACGCCGCATCCGTGCTGCCCTCTGGCCTTGCAGATGCCGGCGTGACCCGGTACCACGTGCAGTGGCTGCCCCAAGTCTGCGTGCACAACGCAACCGCCCGCGCGCACGCGGCGTCCGGCACCACCCAGGTGAGCGGGAGGCCAGGCTGCGGGGTAACCGGGACCCTGACCCTGAGCGTCACCCGCCTGGTCCGTCACGGCCGCCCGCCCTGCCCGTGCCGCCCGTGCCCATTTCTGTCCGTTCTCATTGAGAGACCGTGGAACTCCTGTGGGTAGAAACACGGTCACAACTACTCCCCCGAGGCCCGGCCCCGCGGGCGCGACCGGTTGGCACGTGCCCTTGAGCGAGGACATTCGTCCTCTGACTGTTTCATAAAGCACGAGCTGCGGGGCTTCAAAAATCCTGTGCTATCCATCCCCTCACCACGGCGGTCAGAGAAACCTCGTTCCTGACCGGGCAGGGGTACCCAGGTCTTGTTTTCTGCCGCTGGGGGCCAGCGGTTCTACCCGACTTGCAGCTTCCGTTTTTCCTTGACCTCTCGCCACCACGCGTGGCCATCCGGAAGGGAGGAGGGAAGGAGGAAAGGGTGGAAGGAAGGAAGGAAGGAAGGAAGGAAGGAGGGAGGAAGGAGGTGGCATTTTGCACCTTCGAGGTCTCTCCCGAAAGGATCCAGCGAAGCTCAGTGGAATGACAACAGTTTTCATGGCCGAAATGTCAGCCTCTGACTCAGGTGGCCCTGACGTGAATCTTGCAGGGGCTTCCGGTTCCACGTGTGGGCGACGCGTGGCCAGGCCGCGGGGGGTGTTCGCGGGGTGAAGGGAGCCCCCTGCGGGCTGGTGCCGAAAGCCGCGCGGCAGCCCCTCCGCGTGCAGCCAGGTGTCCCTGGGGGAACACGACCGCAGCTCCCGACACCCCTTCCCGTGTCTTTCCCGCCCCTCACGAGCCTCGTGGCCACCCTAGTCCTCTCCCTCCCGCGCCAGGAACATCACATCGTCCTGCCCGACCTGTCCTTCTCCTGCAAGTACCAGGTGACGGTGCAGCCGGCCGGGCCGCAGGGCCGCGGGAAGGCGCAGACCGTGTTTTTCCGGACGCCGCCCTGCCCCGCGCGGAGGGGGATAAGCCCATGGTCCGCCAGCTGCCCTGGGCAGGCAGGTCCGTGTCCGCGGGCGCCGCTTGGGGGTCCCGACTCCGCACGCACGCCCCAAACTCTCCCACGGCACCCCGAGACGGAAGGCACCCTGCCCCCATTGCCCCCCCACTTCAGAGCCGCCTGTGCCCTGAAACCTCTCCAAGACGCCCCTGGGGTGGCCCGGCCTCTGCACCCCCACAGGCAGGTCGCCCAGGGTCACGTGGGGGCCCCGTCCGGCCTGTCCCCGGGAGCCTGACCCTGCCCTGTCCCCTCGGGCTGCGGCAGGTCCCGTGCCCCCCAACGCGCCGGCCAGGCCGGAGAACCTGTCGGCGTCCTTCACCGTCCAGGACGGGCACGTCACGGGCCGCTTCTCCTGGACCGTGGCCCCGGCCGGCCTCCACCCGCCCGTCAGCGGCTTCCAGGTGACGTGGGCAGAGGTGACCCCGGAGAGCAGGCAGCACGGCCTGCCCAACAGCGTCATCTCGCAGTCGCAGATCCTGCCCGCGGTAGGTGCCGCCTGGGCCCCGCGTCCCCACCGCCCGCGGTCGCGCTGCTGCGGGTGCCTTTCCCGCCCGGAGGGCCAGGCGTTCCTGCCGCCCGGGGCCCCGTGTGTTCTCCTCTGTCCTGCAAACCAGCACACGTCCTGGGCTCGTTGGGAACGGAACCAGCTCCCCTCTGGGCAACGCAGACCTTATCCTGCCTCTCGGGGGGCAGCTCTTTGGCCCGCTTCCCCCTCGGTCGCCCCCAGGTCCCTGCAGACCCGGCGGCCATGCCCCACGAGGAGGTCGCTGGAGAGGAAGCCGCTCAAGGAAGCCGCTGAGTCCCGGGGCCCCGGGGCGCCCGGCCTGCCTTCCAGGGTCCGCGTCCCTCTCGGCTCAGGTGCAGAGTAACTTGGGCCGTGGGCCCTGGGTCTCAGGTCCCCGTGCGACACACACGGGAGAGGCCAGGAGCCAGGCCGGGACAGACACGCCACCCACGGCCCACGGGGCAGGAGCCCTGCGTGCGCCGCCCCCCTGAGGAGCCTCTGCTGTGTGTCCCCGCAGGATCGTGACGCCCTCACGGTGCGCAGCCTCCGGCCGTCCACCCTGTACCGGCTGGAGGTGCAGGCGCTGACCGCGCGCGGGGAAGGGCCCGCCGCCACCCGCAGCTTCCGGACGCCCGACCTCCCGCCGCCCCGCGGTAAGGGCGCCCGCCCCGCAGGCCTGCAGAGAAGCCACCGCAAAGCAGCGGGGCCTCCGCGGACAGCGGGCCCTCCCTCCTCCTCCTCCTCCTCCTCCTCTCCCTCCTTCCTCCCTCTCCCTCCCACTGATTTCTGGGCCTTGCAAACCATCACACGCGTGGGGAAACGCATCTGTCATCTATCATCGCATCTGCTGGGAAATGTTTCAGGTGCAGGTCTTCCGACAGGGCCGCGTGGGGCCGAATGTTCCGCGAAGGAACGTTCTTCGTTTTGTGTATTTAATGGAATTGGTGAGAGGTTAGCTGAGGTTTATGTTTTTAATAAAAGATTTTCTTATGTTTAGAGAGAGGGGAAGGGAGAGAGGCAGAGAGGGAGAGAGACATCCATGCAGGGTTGCCTTTCCCCTGCCTCCAGCTGGGGACCTGGCTGCAGACCTGGCTTGCAACCTGGTCATGCGCCCTGGCTGGGAATCGAACCAGCGACCTTTGGGTGCGCAGGCCGGCGCCTTATCCTCTGAGCCACCAGCCAGGGCCCAATTTAACTTCTGATTTGTAAAAAATAAAAATAATGATGGATGGCGTTTTATGGGTAGGATGGGAAGAAAGTTGAAAACGATCAGCACAGTCGTTGCCTGGTCCTTCCCATTGTGACCTTGGAAAGTTTTCCGAGGAGAGAAAGGGAACGTTGGGTTCCGTATATAAACTGGGTGCTTAAGGAAGGGACCTGTCCCCCCACCCCCCAAGCCCCAGGATTTTAGGTTTCGGCCAACAGAGGAGGGAGGAGGAAGAGGGGCGAGCCACGGGCAGCGTGAACTGCCTGGCGGGTGTCCTTCCCGGCTCAGGACACGGGGAGGTGACGGCTCGTGTCTCCTGTGTGTCCTCAGGGCCGCTGCTGGGCCACCATTACCAGCCGCCCCCGGACGGGTACTGACCGGCGCCAAGACGCGTCTGCGCGTGGGACGCCCACCGGCCGGTGGAATGGGGGCCTCGCCCTGGGACTCGGAGGAGCACCGCTGTCCCCGCAGGACGGCACCCGCCCAGGTCACCCCTCGGCATCTCCACGGCCGCCCGACCCGCAGGACGCGAAGACGGGGCCCGTGTTCTGCTCCCGCCCGTCCTCCGGGCCCCTGTCTGCAGAGGGAGCTCAGGACTGACGGGTCCCAGAATTCAGAGCAGCCACCTCCCGGGACAAACCCCCTGTCACCCACGCGCCCCGCGTAGCCCCGCCAAGGAGGAAGCGCACGGGTGACCCCTTGCTATTAAATTATTGATCTGATTTGCAAAGTCAGCTGAGACCCCGCCGCCCGCAGGCCCTAAGGACTCCCACGTCAGACGATTTGGATGGCATGTGACGGGTGACTGACAATGCTCCCCCGACAGGGACCCAGGCTCCCCGGGTTCAGGGGTGCGGGGAATCCAGACTGGACCTGGCAGCAAGGAATTCTTGCCTGCGCCACGCTGTACCCGCTCACCCTCTGGCTTCCCGGGCCTGCGGTCTTATTTATGTTCCCCCTCTTCCTTCAGGCCGCCGGCTCACTCATCACCTCACGTGTCCAAGTACGGGCTAACCCTGGAAAGCAAAGCCCCCCTGTCAGGTCCCCTCACGCTTTCAAGTGCATTCGAGGTCCCTGTTGGGGGGTTTCCCTGGCCTCCTGGTGCCACGCCATCCCGTGAATGCACGTGGAAGCGTGTTACCCATGTACAGTGAGGCTGTGCCACGCAGGGCTCCCTTAAACACCCTCGTGTTGTGCTGAGTCGCTCTCTCTTCGGGCAGCGCCCCCATGTGTGGTTTCACGTGTGCGTGCGCAGAGACACGTACGTGTATAGCCACAGCACGTGTCCCTGGAGGAGGCAGGGCTTCTGCAGCCCCCAGAGACGGGTCAAGGCACCGTGGTTCCGGCCACGTGGACCCCAGCTTCCCCACCCACGCCGAGTCTACGCGAGAACAGCAGTTGATGAGTCACACGTTGGGAAGGGAGGACATTTGTCTTCCAGAACGTTCTTGTCAGGGTCGGTAGTAGGATGAGTCCTGGCCATTGGCCACGTCCCTGGGCGCGTGGGGACGCGTGGGGGCCCAGCCCCTCCTGGGAACCCGGCTCACAGCGCCTGCACCCCGGTCTCCGGGCAGGTGCGGAAGGGCGGCGGGAAACCGAGAGAGGCTGTGTTCAGGGTCCCCCCTTGCGTGTCTCGGGGAAGCAGTGCGCACGGGGTGCATCGTGCGCTGGGGGGCGGCTTTGCGCCAGCCCCGTTCCTGGGACCCATCAGAGTGGCAGCTCCTGTGGGCCCTGAACGCAGCGTGGGCACCTGGTGGGACATCCCCCGCCTCTGGGAATGCATGTCACCTTCTGAACGGACGGTCCCCTCGTTCCACCAAGGACACGTTCTCAACGGAGAGACAGGGACCCTCTTCCGAGACGGATACATTCCCCGTGGAGAGAGCAGGAAACACCTGCGTTTAACCGCCCGTCTCCCCGTCGGCAGCTCCTGCCGCAGAGGGGGGTCTCGGGACCAGTTTATTCCAGGGTCGGACTAGTTTATTCCAGGGTCGTCACCAGCGTCCGAAGGTCAGGCTCCCCAAGCTGCAGCCGCTGAGGCATCTCATGATCCACCTCCAGTTCGTCTCTCACCTTCCTGGGTCACGTCCAGATCCCAGGATGTGTGCCCATCAATTTTCATATATCGTAGAGTTTCAAAGACAAGCGCCTATCCCGCCCGTAGAAACACAAATGTCATTGTCGGCATTGAATGTCATAAAATTGAACGATGTTTCCTTTGGTCCGGGTGACAGACCTGGCGCAAGCACCGTGTTAGTTCTCACGAAGGTTCGAACCCTTGATCTTCCTGAAGCAACGGCAACCAGCTCGTGGGAGCTTCTGACTTGGCTCTAATACCATCCGTAATTTTAATTTTATGACTGATGGGAAGAAAATGCTGTCCACACGGCAACCAAGGAAACGTAACGCGCTCTTACGAATTTCAGTAGGATTCCGTGGACGAAAACCTACGTATCCTTACAGTTTTTTGAAAGATGAGAACTTGGGTGCCCTCGGGAAGGGGTCGAACATCTTACGTTTTTTTTATTTAAAAACGTACTTTTCGTGGCTGAATCTCTGGGGCACCCCGTATGTTCAGTAATAGCGCTTGCTCTTTAAAAAAACAATACATTGGGCTCATCCAAACACCAACACGCGCCGTGCGGGAGGCTCACCGGAGCCACGTGGCGGCTCTCTGACCCCTTCCACCTGCAGCCTTCCCGGAGTGGCCCGCCCTGTCCCCTCTCCCCAAGTGGGGCCTCAAGGGGAACCAGTGTCACCCTCTCTGGTCACCCAGGGAGCTTTCCTATGACATGTTCACAAGAGGCAGGAAAGTGACGACCGGTCCCATTTGGAAATGTGTCCCAAACACGGTTAGGTCCAAGCTGACACCCTGGAAACGTGACAGCAGCCGGGGGCCAGGTCTCCAGGCGAAGGTTCCCACGGCTGGCACGGGGGTGCATGGCTGGGTGTTGGAGGGGGTGGTCCTGGGCTTCGTAGACATGGCCCTGGGCGTGGCGGGGACTGTGCTGTGCATTGCGAGGGGCTGAGCACCATCTCTGGTCTCTACCCACCGGTTCAGGAAGCACGTACCCTGAAGTGTGACGACCAGATAGTCTCCAGACATCGCCACCTCCCCGAAGGGGAGAAAGGGGGCCAGGTGCCCCTTGGGGTAGGGGGACAGTGGGAGCTTCTTACCGGTGACTTTGACCCCCTAAACTGCATCTCCTCTATCCACGGAAAACCCTCGTAGGCTGAGCTTTTAACTCGTGTGTGTAGCGTGCAGCTCCTAACCTGGAGGTCCTACATCTCAGTCGCTGTCACGCGTGAGAATGACTTGCTGTTCCCACCGTTTCTGACACCCGTGTGCGGACACCCTCCCTCCCGTGAGCATGCCGGTGGCCTGTCTTATCCACGGCGCGGCATGGAGACCTAGCGTGTGACCCGTACCGAGCACGTGAGCAAGGTCCCCAGGTGATCAGCAGCAGGGTCCTCGGGGCAAGGTCACCACTTTTCTTTCCTCCGTTACCTGGTAGGTCCACGTAACCAATGTCCCCATCCCCATACTCTGTAGAAACCACGCCCCTTCCAGGGGCCCCTGAAAGTCCGTATTTATTTATGCACCTGATAAAAACGGTATCGCGAGACGTCATCTTGTAAAAATAAAAACGTGTCAAGAACAAGAAGGGATGATTGTTGTACATCGTCTGGGAGCCTGTGACCCGCGTGGGTACGTACGGATTCCGTAATAAAGTGTCCTGGAACCTGCCCAGCGGACCCCGCTCACTGACCACCTTCAAGAGAAAGAAAAACACACTGTTCATTTAGCAAAAAGCATGAACAGAGTCCTGGGCGGCCGGAGAGATTCCGGAGGCTTCCGTGTCCGAGTCTGGGAAGTGTGAGGAGCCAGCACCTCCCTCGAGGGAACGCGAGTGGGGGTTTGATGATCCAGGAATCTAAGAGGACGTCACCCGTGCCTTCCCCGCGCGCGGGTTGTAAGGGAGCAGGACGTGTTTTTGCACACGTGCCACGGCCTTGGCTCCACTCTGTAGCCAGCGCTGAGGTTTGCTCCCCGGGCGCCAGGTGGGGGAGTGGGGTTGGCCCCCCGTAACCCCGCTGCCTGCCTCGCGCTTCCTGAGGGCGAACCCTGAAGGGGGAGTTTGGGGTGCATCCGTTGCCACGGGGAAAGCCAGCGTCTACGCAGCCCACGGTGGTCTCTGCCCCCTTCCGTTGGAAACCCGTGTGGACCCCCTAGGGGTGCGCTGAAAAAATGCGGGTGCCCCACCCTTTTCACCCATCCCTGCAAATAAAACCCTAAGTCCGTAAGTAAATAAATAAAACCCTCTCCCCCGGACGGAGTGAAAGGATGATGCTCAATGTGGGGTCTTGTCTGCTGTAAACCTGAGTTGAGTGTCTCACCGCGGTGTGACGCCAGATGTCTGGACACAGGGCCCCGGGCAGCCGGGGGTGGGGGGCCGGGGTGACAGGCAGAGTGTAGCCAGGCCGTGTTTATTTTTCAGTGGTTATGGAAAATCAAGGCTTTCCCTGTGTGATGGGGAAGGTTTTTCAAACAGTGTTCCTGGGGCACATTACGAAAATGCAGAAAGACCACAAGGCTAACCAACATACAGTATAATAAATAACAGAGCCCTGGCTGGTGGTGCAGTGGGTAAGGCGCCGGCCTGCGAACCCAAAGGTCGCTGGTTCGATTCCCAGCCAGGGCACAGAACCAGGGTGCAAGCCAGGTCTCCAGCCAGGTCCCCAGCTGGAGGCAGAGGAAAGGATGCTTCTCTCCCTCTCTGCCTTCCCCTCTCTCTAAAAATAATAGTCAGATCTTTATAAATAATTAAACAAAAAATAACAGCCCTTACGAAGGGGGAAAGTTTCTTTTCGTGCTTTAATGAGTCTATGTGGAACTTTCTGTTACAATCAACCAAAGGAGCTCATTAGAGGACCCAGTGACAGGAAGGCCCAGATGCTGAAAGTCCGGCCGACCTAGGTTTCGACAGGTCCGTTCATCACATGTAGTGAGACACGTTCCGTGAATGACCCAGGGGCCAGACCCCACCTCTGTGGCGCGGGCTGGTCTTAGTGTGAAACCTCAGAACAGAACATGGTGTCGCACAGCTTCCGGTTTCTAAAGCAATAACACGACGGAGATGCACTGAACAGAACTGATCAGATCAGAAGGAAAACCCCACCCAGCCAAACAGAAACCTGACACGTGCACTTCAAAACACACCACAGTTATCATACTAATTACAAGGACAGAGTCAAGGCCCGACCGTTGTAAAAGCAATAACAGGAACTGTGTCTTAAACAGTTTTCTGAGCCCCAGACCGCATTCAATTCCATATACGGATTAGAAACCCCTTACAAACCAGTGGAACACGTAGTCAGATAAACCCCCAAACACAGTCGCGTGAGGCACGCGTGCGGAGCAGAACATTCCAACACGGACTTTCTAACTTTCGAGTCTCGACCTCATTCCTCAGGGGAACCGGGTGGAAAGCTTTCTACTCCGACCTGCGTTGCCACGGGTGAGTGCCGAGCGTTCAGGATAAGGTTTGAATCACGTCCAGGACCTCAAGGAAATAAAGCTACGCCGTTACTTTTCGATATCCTATTCTCTGTCTTCGTGCACCTTCCCCCCCCGTCACATTTACGCAGATCAGGACAGCATGTTTGCTCATCGACACGTTGGACGTCTCGGGGGTAACAGGAAATCAAACAATCCTTGTTTGTTTAATTTGTAGCGTGCCCAGAGCTCCGAAAACAGAGGGTAAATATCTGTGTGTGTGTGTGTGGTAATATATATATATATATACATGACCACATACTCTATATAGAGAGTAAATTTCTACATAGGAGAAAATAAGGACCCGCCCAAAGAAATACGTGCACATTATTCGAGGTACCGTCATGGTCCTACTTAGAAAACAACACTGAACGATGCTCATTGGGACGTAAGTGGAATCACAACCTCTGAAAAAGTCCTCCCGACTCTTCCCACCCAGGGGGTCGTCCGGGTCCCCTGGGAGAGAGAGTGTTCGCACCCTCGTTTTGGGGGGCAAAGCGGTGGGCACCCGTCCCACGTGAGCCCCGCCCGGTTAATTCCCCAACAGTGTCAGCAACATGCAAGGGCTGAGTCTGTTTCCGTCCTAAGATCACCGAGGCGAGGGGACACCCGTGGTGGCCTGACCCTAAAAACGGTGCCAAAGGACCTGAAAAGTTCCCCATAAAACTTGGGTTGCGCTTTCCCCGTTCCGATAAAAGGACAGACACCGAAGCACTTCCGAAAAGGGTGCCCAAGACGGGCGGGTCGGCCGCTACGTTTCCGGATCATCCCACCCCAGAGCATCCTGTTGGGGTCTGTGTCCGCTGCTGTTTCGGTGTTACCCCAGGGTCTGCATTCCAGTGTCCAGGGGCGCCCACCGCACCAGGCACCACGATCTTGGTGCGTGATTTTTTAATCGGATGAGAAGAACCTGTACCCGTCACGCTCCCCCAGCTGCACGCACACACGACGACACTTAAAACACAACAGAACAAATCACAGGCTCTGGGACCGTTAGATTATTTTGTGACCGCAAAGCCCTTCCAAGGACCCGGTGGAAGTAAGACCCGTACGCAGGTCTAACGCCGACGCTGTTACAATAATAATAATAATAATAATAATAATATACGGACTCTGATTTTCAACAGCTTTCCTTCCGTTTCCTTCCTGCATGCGTGGCCACCCCCGGGCCATGGACCAGGTTTCGCATGAAGCAGGAGCAGACACACACACGTCCTCTCTTCCCGCCCTCTCACCCTTAATTCACTCGAAGTTGACCATCCAGATTCCGCCCCAAGACACCCACCGGCCACATTGTCACCTTCTCTACGGGCGTCAGAGAGAGAGAGAGAGAGAGAGAGAGAGAGAGAGAGAGAGAAATGGGTTAGCTGCTTCCTGTATGCACGCCAGCTAGGGATTGAACCCACAGCCCGGGCATGTCCCCTTTTCTCTTCTTTTTCCTCCTTCTTCTTCCTCTCCTCCTCCTCCTCCTCCTCCTCCTCTGGGTGCCTTTTTACACATGTGGAAAGCATGCTTCGGTTGAGGCGCGCAAGACACGCTTCTTCAAGCAGCAACTCAGACGATGTGACGGCTGGCGTTGGTCCACTTTGACAAGAGGTAGAACACAGGGGACAGTCTAATCCTGGTAGCCACGTTGTCCACGTCAGCCCTTAACTCCTCTCTGACTTTGTACACGGATGCCCTAGGCAGGTGGGCTGAGTCCTCAAGGGAGCTACACACGGCCTACCTGTGCCCCCCTGTCCTCAACGGTAGCCATGCAGGTTGGTTTTCGACGGTTCAACCGGGTCCCTCTGCACACGGACCCATTTCACAGATGACAACGGAGGCCGGCCGCAGCCCTGCCAACGTGCTTTTCAGTTGGGCCTGCCGGTGACCTGGGGGTCCCTTCGTTCCCGAAATGAGCTTGCTGGGGTCACGCTTCCGGAGGGCGCTCGTGTGGGTGGGCACCCACCGTGCAGGGAAGCCGGGGGAACAGCGAGCTGTGCCCCACGGGTGTGTGGATGGAAGCACCGGGCTCCGCCCCCGGGACTGCTGTTCTGCAATCAACCGCAAGGCAAATGTATTCTTTTCGGGCTCTGCAGATGGTTTAAGCAGGTGCACCGTTTTGTTTTTTTTTTGGGGTGGGGGGGGGTGGCTCTCCTGCAGTAGATTTCACAGGGCCCAAAGGTGATGCCTCAAGAAGAGCAAAGTCTGGGACGCCTGACAAATCCCGGCAGCCGTTTGTTGAAAAGGGAAAAACAAACTACCAGAGGGATGGGTTCTCCCTGTGAAATTTATGGGCTGCGAAGGAGCCGCGCACCTGCGTCTGCTCTGTTACTGAAACCACGTGGACGGTGTTGCCGGGACACACGGAGACGGGGGGTCGCTCAGAACACGCCAGCAACCGCCGGCTGGCGCCGACTTCCGGGCACGGGGAGCCTGGCTGCACAGCTGAGCCAGGGAGACGGGACCCCTTCTCCGAGCTCCATCCTCAGGAAAAGCCATGGGCCTCCTGGCCCCCAATTTCTTGCCTCCACCCAGGGGCTGGGGCCAGACAACCGCGGTGGCTCCTTTGGGTTCCAGCTTCTAGGATCCCGTAGTTCTGAGCTGCCTCACTTCCGCGGCTCCACTCGCGTGACGACCGTGTAAACGACACGTTCCCGCCATCCCATGGCTCCCGGGCACGGGAAAAACAGCTCTATTCCTTGATAGGAAACCGGCTTCTGTTTTTCCTGGATCCCACGTCTCCCTCCCTCCCCCTCGATGGAATCGTTTTCACACCACGGAGGACATTTTTTATCATTCCAAATGCATCGCTCTGAGATTTCTTTTCAAACGCTTACCGAAAGGGGTGTGTCTACGTTCTTGGGGAAAATCCCAAGACAAGAAGCCCAAGGCATTTTGGGTCATCTGAGCACCAGTGAAGTAATTCCAGGACTCAGTGTCCTGCTAGCCCCCGGTGTCCAGTGACTTGTCATCTTCGTGCATGTGCAACGTTCTCTGCTGTGTTAGCTTTTCCTGCATGACATTAGAGGATCGTAAGGGAGCCCCATGTCGCTGCGGTCCCCCTGCTCATTTTTAAGGACCTGTTTTTGCAAACTGTCTAGCACGGAGCAGCCGGGACATAACTTTATCCTCAGAGAATCAAACGATGACAGAGGCAGCTGGCTGCAGACGCGACACCACGTGTCCAGGACCCCAGACGAGGGTTCCCTCTTGACCTGGCAGTTTCACATCTGGCGACGTCAAACACGACAAGCGATGGTCGGCTCAACCGTTAAGATCCACACGTGTCAACCAGTTCTGCCAGGCTGGGTCCCAAGACTCAGCAGCGAGCCAGCAACAGAAACAGGCCTAGCGGAAGAACAGACATCTGTCAAGAGGTATGATGCACTATCATGTGATGAGGCAAAGGTTGGGCACGTGGACAGAAAAGGAAACGTGGATTTAACAGACTTGGACACACACACACACACACACACAAAGACAAAGCAATGAAATGAGTCAACCTGGAAAGGTCCACCACAGCAAGTCCACAGCCAGCAGACTCTATTTTTCATGTGCCTCCCCGGCCCGCTCAGGGGACGTGACCTCACGGAGCGTGATGCCACCCGACAGGTGCCACGGAGCCTCCGGAACGTCACGTAGCATCACGTCACCTGGTGTAACGTCACACAGAACGTCCAGTACCCTCATGAACATCCTGCTATGTTTACTCGGATGGCGCTCTCCTGCTGCCTCGTAGGCACGCAATGGACTCATGTTCAAGTGCTCTGACTTGTCAAAGGTTCCCTGGGCCGCCTGCTCCCCCCTTGCTTTGCGTGTTGTAAATCTCAAAGGTTGGACTCTGGTTGTTTCATCGCAAAAGCACGTAGTGAGGTGCTCATAAATCTCCAGGTAAGAGATCTTTGCGTTCATTGGAAGAATAAAAACACCCTAATACTTCTCCGCATTCTAAAATGGGGTTCCCGAGGCCCAACGTATTCTGAGCTGTGATTTTTCTTGGGCGGGCGAGTTAACAGGACGGACTGAGAGGCCAGAAAAGGATTCTTTCAAGGATTCGGTGAACTGACTTGGATGGAATAAGGATTTGCTTTCGTCCGGTGATGAGCACAGGTAGGAATTACATCCCCATAGAAGAACACTTCCGAACCTAAGTCAGAGAAATTGCCACTTGATAAAACAAGGTACGCCTGTCCTCCTAAAGGAAGTGCATGGGGATAGGAAAAGTGTCCTAACGGAAGGAAGTCAACTGCCCTGGGACTTGGATCTCCATTCTGATGTTTCTCCCATGGCAGACGATGCATTGAGCCCCAAGTGTGATGCCCCAAGTTTCCCCGACAAGTCGGGGGGCAGGCCCCTAATTCACAGATTTATACCATTTTCCGTAGTATTTGTCTTTACCCAGAGGCCATGCATTCCCCAAGGCAGGCAGTAGGAAATCTGTCTGGAGTTTTGTTGTGTTGACTGTCCCCTGCCCCACCTCTGCTCGGCTGTGACACGCAGACGTGAATTCACGAATAGTCACTGTTTAAAACGGCAAATCACTTCAGCAACGTTTTTTTTTTTTTTTTCCCCCAGACATCAGACCCAGACGTTTGTGAAACTGTCTACCGACCTTGCATTCCTACGTGGGTCACTCATCCAACACTAGTTTCTCCTCTCGTTTCAAAAGGAGGTGGCTTTATAAACAGAACCAGACCATAAGGCCAGTCCTCCCAGCTTCCTTCCTGAACGGTCCTTGGAATGTCAAATGCTCCTGTGGCCCCGGTCCTCAAAACCACCGACCTTATCAGCTGCGGGTGGCCGAGGCCCTTTGTGCCCCCCTGGTGACGGAAGCTGCCTTTTCGCGGTGTGGTTATTCATACTCGCAGGTCAGAATTTCAACAATCGCTCTGGGATGGCTCTCCCTTCCCCAGCGTCCCGCAAGGTCTCCCCATGGCTTCGTGACTTTCTCGCTTTCTTGTCCTCTGAGTTGTATTATTCCCCGTGAAGTGCCTTGGACAAGGTAGACCGCGCCCTGGTTGCCTGCAGGCGCCCGACCTGGCCCAGCAGCTGAGACCGGAAGCTGACTTGAGACTGGACAGCGAAGGAAGCAACCCAGGATGAGAGAGGAGCTGAGTGTGTCATATGTGCTCCTGCCAGGGACAGACGTGGGGCAGCTGCCAACTTTCCAGTAAGGTGTCGCAGGTAAACAGACACTTGACTTGGAAGAATCATTGGCTTCCCCTTGAAAATTCATGAGTCTTCCCATGGCAGTGCAGGGCAGAGTGTGTGTGTGTGTGTGGGTGGATTGGGACAATGATGACAGAACAAAAATATTAAAGAAAAACCATTTGTCCTCCATATTGCCTACTTTCCTGTTCACCGGAAAAACAATTTTATCCATGCATATAGAGAGAGGAGATCATATATCGCATATATGGCAGATGATAGATATCTTACACATAGGATAATATGCATATAACACATACGTAAGATATATATAGTCAATAAAATCATATAGTTGCCTGCAATCTCCTTTTGCGTTTTTAATTTATTTTCCAATTACTATAGACATGCAATGTAGGGTCATTTTAGGCACACAACGTAGTGGTGAGACCTTTAAGACGTGTACCCCAGTACCTCTAGGGCCCACCCAGCACCGTACATAGTTATTACAATAGTTGTAATAACTATTAGTTATTAGTTGTAATAACTAGTTGTAATTAATAATTAGTTAATAGTTGTAATAACATAGTTATTACAATAGTATTGACTGCCTTCCCTGGGTTCCCATGTACATCCTCGTGACTGTTTTATAACTTTTCACCCATCCCTCCACCTTCTCCCGTCTGGCGACCACCAGTAGGTTTGCTGCAACCTTACCAACAGCAGATGCTGTGGTACAAACGTACCAGGGGCTCTCAGGTGTCCATATCACGCAGAATAAAGTCTTGCCCTTTGCGACAACGCGGATGGACTTAGGGTCTATTCTGCTAAGCGGAACGCGTTGAGCAGAGATACACCAATACCAGCCGCTCTCACCTACGTGTGACCCGTAAAGACACAAACTAGGAGAACAAACCAAACAGAACGACTCATTGACCCGGAGAACACATGGGAGGTCTGCTGTACCCTACTTTAGAGGCACCTTCTGGGGTCTGTACCTGAGGCGAGAATGCAAACATTGCCCCAATCCTGCTTCTGAGGCCCTGGGATCTCCGTGGACATAGTTGGGAGCCGCAAACCGCATTCCGATGAAATCATGGTGTACACAGTCCCGTGGAATGTCTGACCTTTCCCAGCACTTCACTGGCCGGAGTCTAACAGGTTTTTTTTCCCCTGTGTCACAAGTACATGAGTGTTTAACGTCTGTTTGATTAGTCACTGGAACAATGTGGGGCATTCGGTGCCTATCTACCCGTGAACACACCGCTTAGGGTGAATACGTACTTAACTCGGCCGCTCATCTTAGGTGACTCACCGATCGAGGGTGTAAAACGCCCCCCCGATAGGGGTGCTTACCTGCTAACACCTGGGAAAATCAGGGTTTTTAAGTGGCACGAGTCGTGTAGCTTTAGGTCTTGGTACGGCGGCAGAAATTCAGCACATTTTTCCCCGCCTGAAACCTTGGGGTTTGCAAGCTGAAGGGCGCAGTCTGATAAGAACGGATGCTGTAGATGGCAAAGCAGATGAGGTTTCTGGTTTCTCGCTGTTCCCAGATCCACCGGGGATTGTGCACTGGGAGTCGCGGGGAAGATAATCCCATTCAAATCCTTCTTAATTCGAGGCATCTGAGACGCTGGAATGTCACCCCACCCGGGCGCTTTCCTGCCGTCTCAGGCAGGGGCTGCCTCTCCACCTTGCAGGGTTCCTTCCCGGGCTGCCAACATGTGTCTGTGCCCCGAACTAAATTCCACCAGGTCCAAGGAGGTCAGGGATGCTGCACCCCACCGCCCTCCGTTCCCCTTCGGACCCCCGTTCCTGCCCCCGGACCAGCCTCTCTCATGGTCGGGGGGCATTGCCATCCTACCGCTTGGTGAGGGCGGGGGGCAGCCGGGAATAGATGCAGAAGAGCTTTATGGAAACGTTCTGTGGGCTCTGAGAGGCTGGGGCCACCCGGGCTGGGGGCCTGGGGTCCAAGGACGGGGACTTGTCGGGACCTTCTTTTCATCCTTCGGCCCACGGAAACACCAGCGGTGACTCCATTCCCGCTGAATCCCCGACGAGAGACCCTCCCGCACCCAGGGCCACGTTTGTTTGAGAATGGCCGGGAGAGAAACACCGGACGGGGGTCTCCCATTCGCACCCCAGCTGGGGGTCGCACCCGCAACCTGCGGGTTCAGGGGCCGCCACGCCCGCCCCCCATGCCTGGGACATGCTCACGCGTGGCTTCTTGGGGCAGGTGCTGAAAGCGGAACTGTGTACCCGCCACAAACCAAGACACGGAGCCCTGGCGGTCGCACCTTTGGAGGCGGACCCTAGGCTCACGGTGACATGAAGCCAAACCACTTGCCACTTGGGGTGTGAAAAGAGGCAGCGAGGCCTAGACCGGCTCTGTTTACTTTCCTTTCTTGCTGCGGCAAAAGGTGTTATTTTTTCTTTCGTTCTTTTCTTCCCCGCGAAGGACAAGGAGAAGAAGAACCCAGGCGGGGCTGGCACGTTCACGACAACAACTTCTGAGCAGGCACTTGGACAGATGGCATCAGAACGTGGACGTGGGACCACCACAGCGTGTTGTAGAACGCACACAAGTGACTTGCTTTGACACACGGAAGGCTGAGAATTCTTTCAGGAGGCTCTCACCAGGGCAGACTGGAATTTCGCCTTTTTTTTTTTTGGTTTGGTTTGCTTTACCTCTTCAACAGGTTTTCTCAGAAACCCTCGGCAGAAAAGAAAAACAAACACAAACCCAAAAAAATCCTAACAGCAACTCAGCAAGGGCAGCCCAGTGCATTACGGGCTTCTATTTGCATTTTCTACAGGTACATTTTTAAAAATATTTTTATTTTATTATTTCTAGAGAGGGGGGAAAGGAGGGAGGAGGAAAGGGAGAGGAACATGCATGTAGGGTTGCCTTTCACCTGCCTCCAGCTGGGGACCTGGCTGGAGACCTGGCTTGCAACCTGCTTATGTGCCCTGGCTGGGAATCGAACCAGCAACCTTCGGATTCACAGGCCGGTGAGAATCCATTGAGCCACCAGCCAGGGTACAGTTGCATTTAAGTCAACATAGAGCTATCAAATGTCAGCGAAAGCCTGTGTTGGGGCTGCTGGGTGTATAAAGTTGGATCGAATGATGTCACAGCTTGGAGGACATCCCTTCCAGTGAGGTGGCGACCGAGTCCCCTGGGCCATGTGTCCTGCAGGCTTGCAGAAGGCATGACAGCACGTGATCTCAGTGACGCGCTGGACTGTACGTGGGTGAGAGGTCACTAAACCGTTGAGTTAAACCCAGTGATGACTTACACGCTGGTCTAATAGCGGAGTGTGGTTGGACCCGTGTCAGGTCTGCAGGGGACATCCCGGGGGGATGGTCAGAGAACTCCCTGCAAAGCAGTCACGTCTGTAATACTTGGAAAAACAAGTGCGAATAGAAGAGCCGGTGCGTGCAGGATGCTGTGTCCACATCATGAGGAATGGGCAGGGAGGGGAGTTCAAAAATGACCTCAGTAATGATTGGCTTGACCACAGGGTGGGTCAAATGGTTCTTTTCTGATTTAGTAGAGGCTGCCCGGGGTAGGGACAGAAGGGACGAAAAATGGGGGAATGTCGGGGAACAAACCAACCTGTAAAATTAGCCACGGCATGAGAGACACTCACTATCAAGGAATAAGCCAATAATAGAGGAAACAGCCATCAATTCTGCAAGGGTTTAAAGACCTCCATGGAGAAACGTATCGTGTTTGTCCCTCAAAGGGCTAATCCTTTTGAGGTGCCCATGTGGGATTGAATGTGCAGAGGGGTGGGGTGGGGTGGGGTGGGGTGGGGGAGAGCAATGGGGGGAAATAGGGGAAATGTAATACAACAAAATTAATTTAAAGAATGAAAAGCAAATTAAAAAATAATAATAGAGACCTGGCCTAGTCTACCAGGTATCAAGACCCACCAGGAAGCTATAGGAACCAGACAGGAACGCAATATTGGTACGTCAACCGGGTATCTATATATACATATTTTTAAAAGACTCTTTTACCTCCACCTCAAAAAAAATAAATGAACGTGGAATAGATCACTGACCCTCTGTAAATTGTAAGTAGCGCAACATGTGAAAAAATAATTGAAAAACACAACCTGGGGAGACTGTGTTTATGAACTCATGGGATACACGCATTTTGAAGCAAACACGCCGCAATCCCTGGGCATGAGAGAGAAAGCCTGACACGTTTCCTTTCCGTTAGAATGAAGGATTCGTGTTCATGAGCTCACATCCGGAAGAGGGTTCAAGAAGAACACACATCGCCGTCCCGCGAGAACCAGCTTCCGGATCGTATTACCATATAAAGAAGTCCTATAAAATGTGTACGGACAGACGACTGAATTAAACACGTTCCAGACCCCCGAGCGGCCACTTTTCAAGTGAGGATGTTCCAAATGGTCCGTCCGCGTACGCCAAGTTCACGTCCTTACTCATCAGGGGACATCGTGAAGGACTTTCGCTGGTGACGTGAGTGAAAAAGAACGAACAGCAGGGAGACAGGAAGTCCTGCTGTGTGATCTCACTGAACCGCAGGGAAAGTGACACGGAGCTAATCTGGGACCGTGACGGCCCCTTCCTCGCTGGACAAGGTGGTATGTGGGATTCTGAAAACGATAATATTTGGACCAGGACCCCTGAAAACCCGGGACACAAGCCTCCCTGCCTTCTTGGCACCGAGGCCCGGCCTAGCTTTGCCCCTTAATCTTGGATCCGCCTCCGTTCTGCCCACACAGCCGCTCCCTCCGTAGCGATTGCGCTGGATCCGGAGACTTTGCGGAAGACGCAGGGCAGGAGGGAACCAGCGGGTGGACAGCAAGGTCAATCAGGGGTCTTGCCAGGGTGACAATGCGGGACTTGGAACAAGACCCTGGATCTCTCTCCCTCTCTCCCTGTTTCTCCTGTGAACCAAAGTCACGTTTGCGCCAGGGGCCACGCCTTTGGGTGACGCTGAAGGGAAGGATTTCTGCATGGGAAGGTGGGTGCTGTTCGCACACACTTCCAGCCACGGGGCAACGCGCGCTTGTGATACTGAGACGCTCGCGTTGCAGAGGCTGCTCCTCATTCTGGGACTTTCCCGGCAAAATGTCAGCTGTCTGCTCACTTCTCTTCGAGACGGGCCTTGTCTCAGGGCACCAGGAGGAGAGTGGGTACAAGGTGGTTTTGTTATGGAGCTGGAAAAAAGAAGAAAAGAAGAAGAGGAAGAAGAAGAGGAAGAGGAAGGGGAAGGGGAAGAGGAAGAGGAGGAAGAAGAAGAAGAGGAGGAGGAGGAGGAGGAAGAAGAGGAAGAGGAAGAGGAAGAAGGAGAAGAGGAAGAGGAAGAGGAAGAAGGAGAGGAAGAGGAAGAAGGAGAGGAAGAAGAAGAGGAAGAGGAAGAAGAAGAAGGAGAGGAAGAGGAAGAAGGAGAGGAAGAAGGAGAGGAAGAAGGAGAGGAAGAGGAAGAAGAGGAAGAAGAAGAGGAAGAGGAAAAGGAAGAGGAAGAAGAAGAGGAAGAGGAAGAAGAAGAAGGAGAGAAAGAGGAAGAAGGAGAGGAAGAAGAAGAGGAAGAGGAAAAGGAAGAGGAAGAGGAAGAGGAAGAGGAGGAAGAAGGAGAGGAAGAGGAAGAAGAAGAGGAAGAAGAAGAAGAAGCGGAAGAAGAAGAAGACAGAGAAGATGGAGAAAAAGGAGGAGGAGGAGGAGGTGTTTCAAGGATAACTTGAACTAAGCGTTGCTTTCAAAGGTCTCGGAAGAAAAGAGGTCTGTCTGGGGCGCTGGCGTGAAACCCCTGACACCTCCAGGAACGTGGGTGGTTTTCCAGCCGGGGCAGATGGCTCTGCACCAGGAAATGTTCCCTGTGCGAAGAGGCGTCCGTGTTACCTGCGGTTCCGGAAGGAATAAACATGAAAAAGGCACACGTGGTTGAGACAGCGCATTTTCTGCAAACAAACGTCACGGCGGGCGCCGGGCACGTGCTGCCAGCGTGTGTGATCTGCCTTGAAAACCAGTCCCAGGGCCGATGAGGAAGGTCCCCGTGGGGTCCTCGGACTTCACCCCAGTCGCAGGCGCGGTCCGATGCGCGGTCAGTTTGCAGTGCCCCGGACAACGGCGAAATTCACGTCTGCAGACCAGGGGTTGAAGGAAAAATGCTACCTCTCCTCTTGCGGCCAGCCGGCCAGAAACTTCAGAACAATCTGCTGTGTGGCAGGAACAAATAAAAACCCAAACCCAAAAACAACAAAAAGCAAACCTGTGATGTTGATTGCATGCCAGGGAATGGGCCTCTCAGGCCTGTTTATGTCAAAGTTCTGGAAAACCAGCTATTTTCGTGGGACGTGGTTTCAGAGGGGGGTTGGGAGGCACTTGGGTGCTATTTGTAGGTGGAAACCAATGGCTTTTCCCTGGATTATTTTCTCCTGAGGAAATGCTGTTTTCCCAGCTTGGTGTCTTCACATCTCTGATATTTGTAAAGCAGAAGTGAAAGATACAGGCAGATGGACTGTTTAAAAAGATCGTAAGCCCTTGGCTGGTGGCTCAGTGGATAAGGCACCAGCCTGAGAACCCAAAGGTCGCTGGTTCGATTCCCAGCCAGGTCTCCAGCCAGGTCTGTAGCTGGAGGCAGGTGAAAGGCAACCCTACATGGATGTCTCTCTCCCTCTATCCTTTCCCCTCTCTCTGAAAAATAATAAAATCTTTTTATAAACAACTAACTAACTAAAAATAAAAAAGATTTTTATTATTTTTTGAGAGAGGGGGAGGGAGGGAGGAAGAAAGTCACTGTAGGGCTGCCTTTCACCTGCCTGCAGCTGGGGACCTGGCCCGCAACCCAGATATGTGCCCCGGCTGGGAATCGAACCAACGACCCTTGGGTTCACAGGCCGGTGCTCAATCCATTGAGCTACCAGCCAGCGCCAGGCTGATGTTTTTAAATATTGGAATTTCATGTGCTAAGTCATGGGCTGAGTCTGAAGGATAAGACTGTCAAGCAAACACCGTTATTTTTGGGTTAAAAAAAAAAAAAATCTGCCTTCTCTCTGCCTGGCCGGTCTACACACAGTTGCAGGTAATTGAAAGGCAGAGGAGGAATGTGCCCGCACTGTATGGAATCAACCCGCTGTCTTACCCACAAAGACACAGAAGAAAAGCCATAGCGTCGCTTCTTTGGGTCACAGAGAGCGACCATGGTTCCAGGAGGCGGAGACCCCCACAAGAGGGCAGACCCCGGAGAGCCGACAAACGCAGCGTTTCACAGATCACGCGTGGCAACTTCAAACCCCCCATTTCCCCCGTACGTGCCCAAATCTACATCTTCCTTGTGAGGCAAAGAATGAACATTTCTGGGTAGAAAACGACATGGTTTTCAGGCCGGTGGGGGTGGAAAAAAAAGACATGTTTTAGGACTAACTGAGAATGAGCATTGTCTCCGACATACGTTTGGCTCAGACCCCTCGGATATGTGCCAACGTCAAAATTCCTTTGACTTGAAGCTCGAGAGAGTTTTCAGGAAATTTATAGCACTGCTGCTTGCTCCTTCGCCCGACTCAGAAACTATGTTTTAATAACCTGCTTCATGTCCAAAGATTGCTTGCATCTGAGCCCTGGCAGACAAAGGGCTCTGTTTGCCAGGACTACATCACCGTGTAAACCCTGAACATGGGGGTTTGGTCTGTATTTTCTACCTGCCTGGAAACTGGATGTTGGCCCTATGTTACGTCTTTACCCATTCTTCCTCCCTTCAAAACCCTTTCCAGATATCCAGCTGTTGGCTGTCATGATCTCTTTCTTAAGTGGCCGTTAGCTGGGCACTGCTGCTTCCTGGGTCTGGCTAACACTGCGGTAGCACCGATTCTAGGCCGGAAACTGCTCCGCTACCCTTTCACTTTCTGCTGAATTGCCCCAACAAGCCTGTGCGTAGGGGTACCGTCGTTAGCTCATCTCGCAAATGAAAAAAAACAACAACGGAAAACCGAGGCTCAGAGAGGTTAAGACACTTGCCTGAGGCCACACAGCACAGATGCTGCGAGTATAACCTTGTGGCATTTTCTTCCTTCCTCAATCCTTAAGCGATCGAATGTGGAGACTTGGACGTAACTACGCCTACTCTTACTTGTACCTGTACCTTCACTTCTTCTGCCATATGTACCAAAGTCCCATGCCCATGTGAAAGGGAAAATCGTGCCATGCCCGGTGCAACAGAAAAATGTCAGGTAGCCACCGTTGAGTCTGTGACTGCCCAGCATCACGCAGGCTAAGGGCGTAGGTCTAGCCACCTTCCGTGACCTGCTGGGACCACGCTTTCTTTTTTCCTGTTCTTTCCTTCTCTTCTCTTCCCTTCATCCTCATCTGAGGACATACTTGTTTTAGAGGGAGAAGACGAAGAGAGGGAAACATCAAAGTGCAAGAAAAATGCCAATTGCTTGCCTTCTGCACGCAGCCCAGCTGGGGACCGAACCTGCCGCCTGCGGGTGCCCGGGGTGACGTAGGCAGGTTTTTACAATGAAACCGGACCCCCCTGTCACAGAAAGCCGGGGCAGGTGAAAAGAACACAGTCCTGGTGACATCCACCCGCAGAAGCGAAAGGCTTTGAACAATCCCCACCGCTAATACACACACACGAACCAACGGATCGTCTTAGCATGACGCTTGGCCGTTTGCCACTTCTGCCCACAACGCCTGGAGCCTTGGATCTGTCAACAGCCACCCGCGTGAGAAAAACAGCAAAAAACGGCGAAAAACCCTCTCTGTCCATCGACACTGCCTGCTATTCCTTCCTGTGAGTATCGCCCCTGGATTCAGCTTCCAGAACGTGGCGTCCGCGGGGACACGCGGCCCTGATCTGCCAACGCGTGCCGTGACGGATACACGCCAGAGAAGTTACTTCAGGTGTGTATGAGCCCAAGTGCCTGGTCTGCTGTTCCCAGAAGAATGTCTGTCCCCCTTTGCCAGGCCCCACCTCCCCCATCTGGCCACAGGGGTTGCATGTGGGCCCGGCTGCCCCAGCCAGCAGGACACGGATGTCCCATAGCTGCCCCCCCACCCCCATCCGGGTCCTGGGCACGTTGCTGCATTTCCAACCACAGGCTGTAGTCCTGTGACATAGGTGAAGGGTCAGGCCGGTGACATAAACGACAATGATCTTTCTGGACCCTCTCCCGACGACACGTGTCCGGGGCATGTACTTTGCTGTGTGCTCCGGACGAAGCATGGTCACGTACTGTTCGCTGGTGCACCCAGTGGAGCCCCGGAAACCGGGTGCGTGGCCTCCTCGCCCTAGCAGGCAGGGAAGTGGGTACAAAGGAGGAAACAGCCTCTGTATCGAGACTCGGGCCTCACGTTTGAACTTTGAGCTTCTGAAGATCGTGTTTTCAGGGGCTCGTGCCCCTTCTGCCCAAGGCTGTCCACACGCACCACACACCAGTTTCAGGACTTGCTGGCACTACTCAGGCCCCGGCTGAGTAATTCCTTCGTGCGACAGGCACGGCCCCGGGTGGCAACCTTGGGCTGCAAGCTGTTGTAAAGCAGGCAGACGGACATTGTAAAAAGACCACTTATAAGAGCCTGAGAACCCGCACCAGCGCCGCCCCACTCGACCGGACTCCTAGATGTTCCATGTTTAGTCTGGACCGGCTCCATGTCCACCTCCTGAGAGCCTGCAGGCACTATTTCGGTTCTTCTTGGGAAACCCTGGGCGCAGCTGCAGGCGGGGTGAGGGTCCCGTCTGGTTGCCGAGAGAGAGGTCTCCCCTGCTCTCCGTTCGAGAAAAGCTGGAATCTGGGGCGTGTGACTCTACTTAAGAGACACAGGTCATGTCCCAGGCCACCAGCTATGAACTAACTGGGAGAGAAAGTGACAGTCGTTTGTATCTGAATGGGGCAGCCTGTGTTCCGGATGCGAACAGAAACCCAGTTTTCCTGCGGACGCGTCTCTGCCTGCATCTTGGGCGAAGGTTCCTTGCTTCCCTAGGAAAGCTGGTGAGTGGCCCGTGCTTGGTGGGAACGGGCCCGGAGGGACAGACCCAGTTTCTGCTCAATTTGCATCCCTGTCTCACCCTCAGTCGTGCACGGCTCGCTCCGTGCCCATGAACGCTCTAGTGATCCAACATCCATTCCGTGGGTGTGTTTCCAACGACACCTTCTTTTTCTTCAGGGCTGTTTAATTCCCGTTCCAGAGAGAGGGGGCGGGGAGGAGAAAGGAACACGGATGCGAGAGGGAAACGCAGATGGGTTGCCTCTGGCACACACGCGACTGGCGCTGCGTCTGTGTCCCGACACGGCGTGAAACCCGCGACCTCTCGATCACAGGCTGATGCTCGAGCCACCGCGCCATGCCTGCCGGGCCCCACGGCTTCTTCCGTCATCCTGCATCCTGGGGAGGCACAGACGGAGTTCGTGGGTGGCTCACCCACGTCATTTGCGAAACCACGGAGCACGCAGGACGGTCCGCAAAGTCAGTTCCAGCCGTGAACCACCTCCCGGCCCTCCCAGTCCCCTGCGGTCTCACGGATCCGCGCTGCCTGCTAAGTCTTTTATGGCTTCAGCCCATCTTGTTGTTTTAATGTTTAGGTTAATAGCATTTTTTTGGGGAGGGGGCATTTATTTTTGCCACGGAGTCCAGGGCTATCCCATCATAGCAGGTTGGTGTTCCGGTAGGCGGTCACTCAGCTTGTGTTGATGATCTTCTTCTCCCCCCGGGTGGAGCGGGCAGGTCACAGACCACGCTGCTCCGTTGAAAATCCACGTATAATCCTTGACCCCCCAGAGCTTAATGACCGGACCAAGAGCCCACCAATCCCATAAACAGCCATTACCCACAGTTTATACGCATTCCATATGGTATTCTCGCCATCAAGTCAGCTCAGAGAAAAAAAAACAAAAACAGGAAAAAAAAATCAGAAGATGGAAAAGAATCTACAGTACTGCACACATTTATTAATGCCATAAATAAAATGTTATCGATTGATACCATACCTAAAGTCTTGCTGATTGATTGATGCCGTACATTTAAAAACTGTGCCCAGTGTCCAGGAAGAACCATCGGTCGGTGCTGCGTCCATATTCTGCTCCACGACAGGACCCGTGGTCGAGGTCCTATGGGTTGCTGACACCAGACAGCAACACGGAAAGATAAAGGCAGAAGGAAATTCATGTTCCTTTTCAGCGATCAGTTCGAGAGGCGATGTTTCTCTCCCCCTCTCTCTCTCCCTTCCCCCCTCTCTAAACATAAACAAATAATTTAAAAACCCAAGCCTTTTTTTTTTTTCTTGGATATGGAGATGTCACTCGCGCACGCGGGACCCTGTGCAGTGCAACCCCCCGGAGCTGCGTGCCAAGGATGACGTGCTGTGTGCACACAGATGACAGGACCACGTGTGGAACACAGGCGTTTCCCGGTTCCCGGCTGGACGAAGATGGGGGCGAGGGGGTTCCTTTCACAACGGGGGATTCCCACCTAAAAGTCACCGCAGGGGAACCGTTCACGCACCAGCGATAAAACCCCTGGCACAGAAAGGGAATCCCCAGAGCAGTTCCCAGTAACACGCACGGGATGGCTCCGCGTGGCTGGGCTGGTGTTTTCTTCCCACAGCCGTTTCTGAGGTCGCAGTTGCGCTGCGCGGACACTCGTGGTTGGAAGACGTAACAGTTCACACATGGGGTCCCAGACATGAAGCCACTGGTAGGTGCAGACGGTTGGCAACACGTGGCATTTGCACGGGATGGGAAGGAAGTATCTCTTAACAGGAATCCGTAAGTAAATAAACCATGACAAGCTATGTTATAAAATACTACGCGCCTGTCCGAAAACAAAGGGTATTGATTCCGACACAGAGCAGTGTTTGTTTGGGCATCAAGGAACAAATAAAAGCAGCGCCTTTTCCTCATTTGAATAAATGGCAGGATGTCTACATGAACCAACTAACAGAGGTACATTATCACTTCTAGTCTAGATGGGCTGTTTTTTTTCTTCTTCTTCTTTAACTCAATTTATTTGGAAACCCCAGCTGGCTGGGAGACCTGTAGGAAAAATGCTCCAGCATCAAATATTCATCATTGCCCTCGCACGTACCGGGGTTTATCAAAATACGTCTGGGTTTCTAACTCGATCTGTTCTCGGATAGTTTTCAAAGTCCCGCAAAGTAAAATAATTTCTCCTATGATTTGCTGCATTCTTCGTGTTGGCCACTTCTTTCCTTTTTCAAGATCTTATTTTATGGTGAGAGAGAGGGGAAGAGAAACATCCATGTGGGGCTGCCTCTTTCACGCCCCTCACTGGGGACCTGGCCCGCAGCCCAGGCCCTGACGGGGAATTGAACCTGCGACCCTTGGGTTTGCAGGCTGGTGCTCAGTCCACCGAGCCACACCAGCCAGGGCTGGCTTGCACCTCAAAGCCACAAGCCACAAGCCACAGGGCCAGTTTCAGTGTTGTCAGCACAGGAGGCGGGAAGAAGTGTGTCTTCTCCCCTCATTGGGAGGAATCAAAAATACCTTCTCTTACTAACTGAGAACAGCAAGAAGGGAGGTCATTTCCAAGTGTGAGCAAATGTCCTCCCACCTGTTGATCCAAAGTAACGTTTATATTTGAATATTCATGGCCTCCCGGGCCTCCTTGCCATCCAAGGGTCCGTGTATCGGGATGGCCAACATGTTGGCTTGCTTTCTCTGGAAGGTAACCGCCGTCCCACTTGCTTGCCTTTACGTCCGTTCAAAACCATTCCGTCGCCGCTACGGTGTTAGTGTGCATTAAAAACACACACACACACACATATCAAAATTGTTGAATTTAATATTGCAGGTGGACCAAAAGAAGCAACCTTTCCGAAATAGTACGCTCAATTACTTAAGAAAAGGAGAGAGTCCTGGCTGGTAGCACCGTGGATAAGGCACCGGCCTGCGAACCCAAAGGTTGCAGGTTCGATTCCCAGCCAGGGCACATAACCAGGTTGCAAGCCAGGGCTCCAGCCAGGTCCCCAGCTGGAGGCAGGTGAAAGGCAACCATACATGGATGTCTCTCTCCCTCTCTGCCTCTCTCTCTTCCCCTCTTTCTAAAAATAATCAAATAAAATATAAAAAAAAAAAAAAGAAAGGGAGACACGCACCTGAAACACACCCAGAAAGATCGGTGCCGGGGATGCAAAAGGTGCTGTGATGGCCCAAGGGGGTCAGAAGAGGTTTTCAGAGGTTGGTGCTGGCGATGTCCCTCCGGGGAGAAGGGTCCCCAATCAGGGAGACCAGCTGGAAGTAGACAGCAATCAGAGGGAGACATGAATGGAGAACCAGCAACGTGGTACCACCCGGGGGACGGCCGACCCACGCCAAACACCCAACTCAAGGAAGCAACTGGGCGAAAATGAAAAACGTGTCTTTTCTGTTCCGGAAAGAAGGAACCGGAGTTTGCAGCCAGTTCGATACATTGTTGAAAGTGTATGTAAAGGAAGGAGCTGATGAGGAACCAGGATCGCATGGAACCTCGTGAGTAATCAAACAGCCGACTCTGGTTTCTATTTACTGCTCCAACGCTCGGAAATTAAATGCGTGGAACTTAAAATAGAACTTACGATCGGGCTCTTAAAAGCACTGCAAATGGGGCATTTAATGAGGAAAACTAATATAAAATTAGACCAAGTGAATCATGACACAGGCGGGTCCTTTTAAGTTAATTGAAACCGTTTTTTTTTTTTTCTTTTTTCTGTAGGGGACTTGGTACCTCCCCGATGCTGGTCGCACATGAGCCTTTTGACTATTTTGGGCATCACGTGAATGATCTGAGGGGTACGCACTGGTATTAACGTCCTTCAGAGGGCCACACAATTAGGAAAAATCATGGAAAAGCAAAGCAAGACATCACGGGACCGCGATCGTCAGCGACCATTTCTAAATCTTGGACCTTAAAATGGGAAGCACCCTTCCCGCCCCAGAGCCGATGGCATCTCGGAACCTTTTCGTTTCCCCAGAGAAACGAAATCAACAGGAAAAGAAAGAGACATCGTCCTTGTCCTGCGGAACAGCTCCCCATCGTCTAGTTTTCTGGGTGGTCTCCCCTTATTTTGGTTAAGATTTGTCTTCACTGAGGAAACAGCGTGTTTGCAAACGCACAGCCGGGCCGCGTTGCTATGACCCGCGTCCTCCAGGTGTGGCTGAGGTGCTGCCGGACATCCTTGAGGTCCCTTCTCACAGCGGGTTCAGCCTCACGACTGTTTTGGGTCATGGTACGCACAAGGAGTCAAAGGGTGTGGCCGCCCATGGACTGAAAGGTCCATGGGTTTCCGGAATTGAGCCAGCAGGTGAGACCACCTTACCAGAGAGAAAGACTCCTAGGAACTCTAACTTCCAGGGACCCCCAGGTCACTGGGGATTGTGCAAAGCAGCTCAGGAGTCCCTGATTTCCACAGGCCCCCCGGGGTCTTCGGAGGCGCGGATGCTGAGCTCTAGACAGAAAGCAGAGGATTTCCTGCAGGTCGTGGGCGGCGGATGCGTTCCAAGGCCGTTACCTATTGAACAGGAAACCTAAAATCTGACCCCGGCGGCCAGTGGGGCTGGTTGGTCGGAAAGGGAAGCCCTGACCGGTGCGTGTGGGTCAGGGAGACAGAGGGCAGCTACAGGAGACCGCCCGGAATCTAAGACCCGGCTTTGTGTTTTTGCTGCAACACCCGGGACCCTGCAGGTCTCCGCTTCCGCCAGAGGCTGGGGCAAAAACAGACCATCTCCTCCGAGGTGGGAAAACAGCCCCATTTGCGTGCCCAGCCTGGAGGGAAAAAGAAACCCCTGAAAGCTAGTGACAGAAAGACTTAGCCGGGGGCCACCCCAGTTTCAACCACTGCTCCTTCCACGGAAAGACCAGGCTCATTTGCTAGTGAATAGCGAGGCGAATTAAGTTTGAAAAATGCACCCAGTTTCCCCAGGGTGTCCTGGCGATAAAAAAATACAGATATATCTATATCTGAGGTGTCCGCAGAATCTGTACCCCTTGGGGCAGGATCATGTGGGCCGCCCTTTCCGTCTTTGGCTGCACGGGGATGCTGAGGATTTTTTCTCAGGCTTCCAAGGAGCCTGCAGGGAATTGCACGGCCGGGCCCATCTGTGTTCCCATGTTTGAAGGCTGGTTTGATTGACAACGGTTTACAGAGAGGCTGCCCGGCGCCCAGGCACTTGGCATGAGGACCAAGAAATGACAGATGGCATCTCTCCACGCGGAGGTTCGCAGACTCGGGCGGCAAGTGCGGTGCAGGGCACCAGACCTGTCACATGACCGGAGACAGCTGGGCTGTCACGGAGTCGCCACGCGTGAGCACCAGGATCGTGCAGAGCAGGGCAGGGCCATGGTTCCTGTGGGCGCAGGCCTGGCCCCCCCACCTCACGCTCAACTAGCTGTTTCCTGGAGACCAGTGGCTGCACCCGAGGGGTGGCGTCCTCTTTATTTAAAAAAGGGTTTATGCGTTATTTTCAGCAAGAAGGGCAGGGAGAGAGGAAGAAAGGGGGAGAAGCCTCCGTGTACGGTTGCCTTTCACCTGCCTCCAGCTGGGGACCTGGCTGGAGACCTGGCTTGCAACCTGGGTATGTGCCCTGGCTGGGAATCGAACCAGTGGCCTTTGGGTTCGCAGGCCGGCGCCTGATCCACTGAGCCACACCAGCCAGGGCTGAGGCTTCCTCTTAAACATTCCTTCTTTTATTTCCAAAGCGGAAAGAAAATGTGAAACGTGGGGAAGAAAAGTAACACCATTAAAACCCAAAGCAGGTCTAACCCTTTGGGATCAGCCAAACCCATCATGCTGAGCGTCACAAACGCTGGAAGCGCGAAAGGTGACAAAAATCTACGAAAAGCCTCTGACCATGAGATTCTGGCGGCTTCCCATTCAGCAGGGCTGTCTTACGGAGCAATAAAAACAGGGGTAAAAAAAATTCAAAAAAAGGAAGAAAATGGTGTTGCGTTTCTGGTGAGTCACTGCAGCCCCCATGCCCTTGCCTCAAGGTGTCCCCAAGTGCTTTCACGGGACGTATCAGGGTATCCACCACCTTCCGGTAAAGTTTCGTACGGACGCAGCCTTCCTGTCACCTGGATAGTAGGTTATTCCAACACAGAGCCCACCTTGCCCAGCCTTTCTTCCCAGTTTGCCCGCAGACGCACCCTTCGTTTGTTCTTGCTGCTAGTCTGACCTTCGTCCCGTGGCCCCGCCACCATGCCTGGCCTGGCCTCTTCCTCCTGTCCCTCCCCCGGGCAGGGCTGGCTCTCACCCCCCGACTGTCCACTGCACGGAGCCATAAGCCTCCCCTCTCCCTGCCGCCTGCCGCAGCCGTGACACCAGGCTGCACTGTGCCTCTGTCCCCCGGTAAACTGTGAGGCTCCAGTTGTGAGCTCACACCGTCCTGTGTCCCTTTCCCGTCAGCCTTAGTCACCAGGGTCGATTCAACGTGGAACTGGAGATGCTAGGGGTCACATCTGTGTCTCCAAAAGAACGGCAGGTGGCATGGAAGTGGACGGGTTTCTTGTCCGTGTTTTTCTTGACTTTGGTCCCTGAAGCCGCATGAGCGGTGCAGAGGAGGAGCCCAGAACCCTCTTCTAATCGAACGCTAATAGCCACGCTATCCACTTAGGTAAGGACGTTTCTCGGGCAGTAAGAATTCACGATGTCAACTCATGGCCACTCGTTCCCATGGATGACGTCCTACGTTTCCTTCTACCCGTCACCTTGGGCGGCATTTCCGATGACCAGGACGTCAACCCAGCCTCACGCGTGCCATCTCTTGGTGGTGCCGCCGGCGCCGCCCCTGGAAAGAATAAGGAGCCTTGGCTGCGTGTTGGTCAGCGGGTGCCTTTAATAAAAGCTCCTGTTTTGGTGAAAATGCGCTGGGCGAGGAGCGTGTTGAGGTCCCTGAAGTTACCGTCACCCACCGTGGACCAGAACAGCCCGCATGAGGCACAGGGCAATGTTGCCCCCCGTTCCAGCGCATCCTCGTGTTTTCAAATGCAGGGGACAATCCTGAAAGATCCCTCCAGGTCCTCCGGGGGGTCCGCTGGGCTTTTCTTGCCCGCATCCCACATGCCTACGGCCCAATCCTTATGCGCACCCCCTACGTTTGCGGGGTGGCCCGTCAGCTGGGGTCCTCACGGGCTACGCAAGCCCGGTGCAGGCTCACTGACTTTCAACCTGGCGCTGGACTCAAGGAACAGGACGGACCTTCTCCTTACAGATTCCGCTTCCCGTTGTCCACTAGTGTGGCAGCCACGGCCCTCGTTTAAGAAGAATGAAACCGGAGGCACCAAGAGACACATCCAAATCAGAGCACAGGGAGGGTAGCTGCCATCGAGGTCCAATCAATGGCATCAGCCCAGTGTTTTAAAAAGCTGTACGGAGGATGCTTCCCACCACCCAGGAGCAGATGGAGGGAGAGAAAAATGCCCTGACACCCCGGAAAGGAAGAACCCGAGACCCGTAAAGCGAAGGTGAAGCTCCAGGACCCACAGAGGAAACGGTCAGCAGCGCTGCACACGGGCCGCCCTTTGCCACCGAACAGAATGAGGCCATTTCGACCCTGAACACGTTGGTTTCATCCTACGGCACGTGACCCCGACAGAGCGCTCGCTGAAGAAGCAGACGGAAACACGCCCGGGAGGCGGTCATTTCTAATCCACCCAATAACGCGGGCGGCGTCCGGACACCCACGCAGATGAGATTTTAATGACGCGCCAAGTCTGCGTTTCCATGCCAACAGCCCAGGGCTTGAACTCCAGGAACATTGTCACAGCCTCGATTTAGATTAAGTCACGGAACAGACAGCACGAAGCCTGCAGACTAAGAACGTGAAACAAACAAGGAAAGGTTTTACGAGCGCATCCTTGGGCCACGTCGGGAACTCTGGGGACAGGGTGAGCGACCCTGTGGAATGAACAGCACCTGCGTGGGGGCGGCTGCTGAAAGCTCCACGCGTGTGTGAGTTTCCTGACGTCACACGGGACGGACACGTGCTCTTACACCGCCGCCGGCGATCGTGTTCCGTGAACTTACACGTGCTGGCAGAACATGCAGGTCTGGAGTAGGCCCGGCGCAGCTGGCTTCTACCGGCGGTGCACGTCCGGGGCATGGGTGGCCGCCGGGCACAGCTAAGCAATGGGACTCGCTGGGGTTCTGGCCAACAGCTCGGTCTGCGTGGACACCTCCGGGACACACGTGTTCCCACAGGCGCACGGCTGGGCTCCCATCAGCCCTCTGCCCACGTGGTACCCCTGTCGCTGCACCTGGCCTGCGGCAACCACGCCTCCCCCTGCACCCAAACACGAACCTACGTGTGTGCGCCCTTCTGTGGTTACTGCCCGGTGGACGGAGTTCCTGGACGTCACGCCTCCCTTTGGGACCCGGCTGCGATTCTCCATGGCCAGGCTGGGAGGGAACTGACTCTTCTTGTCATGGGCCCACCGACAGGTTCCAGGTCGGGGGCAGAAGTAAAACATGCACGAGGGACACTGTACCTGCTCCTGGAGGGAACAGCACGGACCCGCGGTGGCCAGGTGGCAGCGGGGGAGGCGACCAGGCGTGCAGGGGGTTTTCGTCTCTCCGCCGTCTCGGGACCCCCGGTCCTGGCTGGCGCGGCGCTGGCTGGCGGCCCCGTGGACTGGCGCCTGGGTGGTGGGAAGTCCTCTTCTGTCCCTGGACAGCGTGCAAACCGGGCACCCGAACATGCTGCCCCTTCCTCCCTGTCTCATGTGAGCAGGTTCCACACGGTGGCCCCCCTGAAAACCCCAACCGCTGGACCTGCACGAAAGAATGAGCTTGCCGGGAGGCCACGGAGAAACGTTCATTCAGGACTTCGGACTCGCGCGGTGGCGCCGGCGGACGTGGCTTTTCCAGGGACGGAGTTTCATCGCGTCTGAAACCTGAGGGAACAGGAAATCACCGAGACCAAGACGTGCGTTTATCACGAGAACCTGACACCGCCCGACATGGAGCGTTTGAGGAGCACAACAGGACTGTGAAACGGCTCCAATTCCCTTGCAGAAGCCAAGGAATTCTGGGCGAGATGCCTCACGTGGAGGCAGACACGTCCAGGGGAGCAGATGTCTTTCATTCCCAGCGTCCCCCGCACTTGGCTTTCTTGGGGAAGCGGATTACGTTGTACGTACAACCTGCCAACAAGGATCGTTACTTCTGAGACTGAAAAACAAAACAAACCTAGGCCGCACCTTCTCCACTTGGTTCAGTCGTGTATTCCGTTTTCCTCACCGGAGGCACGTCTGGGAACTTGCTGTGGAAACTCCTACACTCTCTTTTTCTTTCAGCAAAGAGGCCGTGAGCGCACGGCCCTGCTTGCTTCCTGGGGATGGGCACAGAGGCAAGCGCCCGCAATTATTGAAGGGAGAAAGGGGTGGGAAGACGGAATCCGTGGTCCGGTGCTCACTCACCAATGGCTGTGATGTAAGGCTGGCAACTCTCCGGAGGACTCCTTTCCCCGGTTCCCAGCCGTGGCATTGATCGCGTCTCAGAAGGTCCTTGCATTTTCCAACCGTCCGCTGTGCCCCGCGATGGGCCTTGCGCCCCAAGGGTCCTCGTTCTTGGCCGGTGGACACCTCGCCCCCCCGCCCCCCGAGGGGGGAAAACCTCACCCTCAGTTTTCAGGACCCAAAAGGGCAGAGCTGAGATCCGAGAGACGGACGCGTGTGCTGAGGGCAAGGGGCCAGGACAGCAGGACAGCCGGACAACTCGAACCCGGACGATGCGCAGCGTCCAAGGGCTGTTTCCCACTCGCGGTGGCTCGTGTCTTAACGCAGAGGCTGCTCACGTGACCAACAGGGCAGTGTGGGGTTTGGCAAACTCAAGGAGGCCAGAGGCAAGCGGGTGGGTGAGGTGCAGGAACCCCCCTTGGCCAGGCCTGGCACGTGGCTCCTGAAACACTCCCGCGTGGGAAGACGGAGAACGCGCGTCTCCCGGGGGGCAGCATCACGACACGGGGTGTTAAGAGCCGACGTCAGTCATGGGATTGGATGCGCAGGTTGGCTAGGGGGCTGGAGTCCAACTGCCTGCCCTGCCCTGGCGACTCCTCCGACACAGGTTAACCATGTTTCGTGGGTGAACCGCACGGGATTCTGGGCAACTGAGTGTACAGTTGGGTCCACGGCGGGGAGGGAATTCTTCCCCTAGGAGGCTCGCCTGCGGCATTCGACCTTTTCGAAGCCTGATGCATGTTGAGCGATGACCCATCGTGTCCTGGTGGAAGGTCCAGCGGTCAATTCTGGGCATCCCGGGCTCCTGAAGCAGAATCAGTCCTTTCCCCAAGAATCCCTGGGTGCTTGAACTAGAAAGTGGCTATCAGCGGCAAAATTCTTTTTAAAAAGATTGTATGTGTTTTTAGAGAGAGGGGAAGGGAGGGAGAAAGAGAGGGAGAGAAACATCCGTGTGTGGTCGCCTGTTGTGCGCCCCCCACTGGGGACCTGGGCCGTGACCCAGGCATGTGCCGTGACTGGGAATCGAACCGGCGACCCCTGGTTCGCAGGCCTGTGCTCAGTCCGCTGAGCCACCCCAGCCAGGGCTCCGTCCTCCTCTTAAGGGGACGTCTGTCATCAATTCTGGTGTCCGAAGGCTGACAGCCTCCGCAGGGAAGGCGCCCGGACCATGGTCGTTGAGATCTCCTGTGGGGACATCAGTCTACGCCACGCGATACGTGGAAGGTTTAACTGTGTGACGGATCCACTGCGGTTTTACGGTGGGGTTACCAGCTGGGAGAGGGGACGGGGAGAGATGGGGAAGGGGATTAGGAGACGTAATGGGTGGGTGCAAGATGGACAGGGGGAAAGTCAAGAATAAAAGAGAAAAGGGTGAAATCGGGGAACTTAAAGGCACCACCCATGGGCCTGAACTAAGGGGGTGGGGTTGCGGGAGGGAAGGGGGGTCTTGGGCGGAGGGGGGCAAAGGGAAAAGAAACGGAGCATCATCCGTAAAACACAGCGGAAAGGAGCTATTGGAGAGCTAGTTCCATGCGCAGGCACGTCTGCGTTGAAACTGGCTGCTTAATTCACAGGCTCATGTTTTCTATTAGTGGGTTCTTATTCATTCTTTCAGCTTTCCCTCCTTCCAAAATTTCAAGTAGCTGCCTGGGCTCGTCCTTCCGCACTGATGTGAATCATCAGATCAGCAGCGCACAGCTTCCTTCTTCCCGGCACCCACAGGCGGTCTCTTCCTCCGTCCAGAGGCAATGAGGCATTTGGTTGACGCTTTCATTCCTATTTTCCCCACCGCCTGGATCCAGAATAACCTTCACCTCCGAAATAACCTTCACCTGCCACCCACCTGCGTGCGGAAAGACGTCTTGCTTTTTTTTTTTTCATTTGAGACCATGATGATGACTCTGAAGTTCCCTAAAATCAGACCAGGACGGGCCGTTACCCAGATGCCGCTGGCGTCCGCGGGTGACACGCTGCGTGAGCCGTCGGTCACTCCGTTGTAAGGGCCTGAACGCAACCTCTCCCTTGCAGGGCAACCAGAATTGGGGGTCGTCCGCAGCCTTCTCACGCTTGCAGCGCGGTTCATACGTGCGTTTTCAAAGCTCTACGTCCGTGACGTCGGTCAGAGGCGCTCTCTTTGCATTTCAACCCCAGAGAGGCATCTTCTCCCTCTAGAACACGCGTTGCGAAGTTTACGGCCGTTTTTTCGTGTCGGGACCGTTCGTGACTTTTTTAAGGACATATACCTGAGCCCGTCAACACTTCATACAAGTGGATTTAAAAAAAAAAAAACGTGGCGTATGGGACAACCACGTATGGGATTTCGACCTAAAACTGTGGTCACCGCATCTCGGTGTCCGTCAATGTTACATCAAGGAAGTCAACACCATTTGCATGGTGCAACGTATTGATTTTAGCATGAAAGAGAACGTGGAGCAGGAGCAGGGGAGGTGGGCGGACGCACAGGTCCACCGTGAGGGAGTCTCACAGCCAGAACATTCTCCCCCGTGAGTCCGCAATGCTGCACGCAAGGCGCGGCGTGTTTGCTGAAGCGGCAGAACTGAACCGCACCCGTGAACTGTGAAGCGAACCAGGGGCTTCCGTTAACAACGGAGGAGCTCACCCGTGGTCACCAATGACCCAGACGCAGGTGCAAGATGCCGACCCCGACGGGTGGCGGGCGGCTGGCCCAGGGACCGGACCAGGGAGCCAGGCGGCTGGGGGGCGTGGAGTCTGCACAGCCGCCGGACACGCAGGCACCAGCCAGCGGAGCCGCACGGAGCAGCTCTGTGACACCGCGGGACACGCACCCACGGATGGGCAGTGACTTGCACGTCTCCCCCCAGGCAGGGTGCCTCCTGGAGGAATCCAGGGGGTACCCCGCGCGCTTCTGCAAGTGGCCCCGTCTGCTCTGCCCCTGACGGGTCATCGGTCCCTGAGACTCTGGGAAGCCTCGTAAATGAGGGGTCCTGGATGCCCCCCCCAAGCCTATTCTCAGGGAAAGACCCCACCTCTCACGTCCGCTGGAAGCTGAGAGGCCATTCGGAGTCAGGCAGCCCCTGCGGGAATCTGTAACACGATCCGCAGACCCGACTCTGGGTTCGAGAAATGGCTTCCGATGCCGGAAAACAGGGGCGGGGCTGCCTGCTCCCCAGGGCAGCCTGCATCACGGCCCCTCCCCCCGCGTGTCCGTCAGACCCGTGGCCTCGCCTTCCACAGTGCGGGGACCCAGAGGACCACCTGCCTCCTAGGGCGGGACCGACGGGACCGGGAGCCTCCGCACAGGTGACCTGCTTGGCCCGGAGGTCTGACTACGAATCAAGCCAAGTCCACCGGGCGGTGGTGACAGGATGTTCCCACGCTGCCCCGTAAAAATGCCCGACAGCACAGGGGTCACTGTCAACTCCCTTTCGCGTCTACTGTTTCACTGCTTGGGTGTTAAAACCCCTGACGAGGACGGGTGAGTTCCCTTAGCCCTTCTCACCACCTGGTCAAGACATGCGCCTAAAGGGAAGAGACCTTCATGCCGCACACGGAGTCGTAAGTCCCTGCTGAATGCCCGCTCTCTCCTTGGGTACGTCTGGACACATTCCAGCCATCGTGAATATAAAGAGGAGCTGGCACGCTATCCACGGAAGCTGGCAGCCGAGGAAAGGGGGCTGGAACACACACGTGCGAACAACGACCACGGCACAGTACTAGTCCGGGGAAGCAGCAGAGGCTGTTGGGTGCGCACGTGTACTGTGTGGTCGTCGCATTCAAAAGGACTCCGTAAGTGGAGCAACGGATCTGCATCAAGTTCTGCGCTAAGCTGGAAGTTCTCCCGCAGGAACTATTCGGGTGATGCAGGAGGCCACAGCTGCGGGCAACGGGTGACGGGCAGCTTCATCACAACAACGCACCTGCTCACGCACCTCATCAAGTGCAGTTGTTTGTGGTGAACCATCCAATCATCCAGGTGACTCAGCACCCCCGACAGCCCACGTTTGGTGCCCTAGGGCTTCTGGCTGTTCCCACAACCAAAGTTATTTTTGAAAAAGAAGAGATTTCAGACCATCCACGAGATTCAGGAGAATACAGCGGGGCGGCCGATAGCCACTGGGAGAACTGTGTGAGGTCCCCTGGTGCCCACGCTGAAGGGGACCGAGACATCATCGTCCTGTGCATCTTCCTCGATAAACCTCTCTAGTTCTCGATGGACATGGCTGGGAACCTTCCGGACGTAAAAAGCTGGGAACGTGAACACGGAAATGCAATGCAAGCCGCCGCTCATCCGGGCGACACTGACTGAGCTGCCCCCGTGCCAGCCTGGTGGCACCGTAAAGCTGACAGCCGACCTGCCCGTTCCCAGTGAGGTCGGACGTCAGTGTGTGTGACACAGATGAGGAGCCACGAGGACCCCGTGGGTCAGGGGCGGCCGTGGCAGGGGGTCCTGCGTCAGGTGAGGTTGGTTTCTCCAGCATCCTGCGACCCCGCACAAGGCTGGTGGGCGCCTGGTGCCCCTTCCCCGTGAGGGGGTCTCCGCTTGGAAAATGAGAGCGCATCGCTGTCACCGATACGAGACCTTTGCTAAAATTACGACGGTTGCCCCCCCAGACCTCGTGGTGGGGGTCAGAGTTAGCGCCCTGCAGGGGCGCCGGCCGTCTGGTGGTGCGAATTCCAAAGACGCGGGTTATTCTTGGCTTCGGTACCTACGGACCCCGGCAAGCAGGGGGAGACGGGCTGCTGTGATGAGGCGACCAGCAGAGATTGTGGCTTGTCCGTCTTCCGCGTGTGTTGTCACTGCATGTTCCCACGTGCGCACAATGGTGAAAGGATCTGCTCCAGCCCAAGGTCGCGCGCCCATGTTTCCCATGTTTGGAAATACCTGCCCAAAACCGGTGCTGCGAGGGACGGTTTCTTCTCCTCTCGGGGCGGGGGGTGCTGGGCTGGCTGGTTCCCTTACGGAACCACTTTATCCAACGATCTTGAGTGTTAGCTTCCACTGACCCACCTCCAGCTACGCCTGCGTGTCTTAACTGCCAGGCGAGATGACCGTCTGATAAGAGACGGCTGAAGGATTAGCTCTGAAGCTCCCCCGGAGGTCAGGGCACAATAACCCGCACTCCGACTAGGGTACAGCGATGCGCTCCCCCCGCTCTGCAGACAAAGGGTGTCTTTCACGGCTGGAGTCAGGGCAGCGGCAGCCAGGCCCGCTGCCTGTTCCGACTTCTAGGCGGCAGCATGCATGAGCGGCCCGGGGCCGCCGCGGCTCCGGGAACCAAGGTCCCGCCGCCGCTCGGTGGATCCTAAAGTCCCAACAGTCTTATCCCGTGGGTGGTGGGACTAAGCCACATGGTCATCTGAAAATCTACCCCAAACATACTTCAGAGGAGTTCAATGTCGTTTCTTCCCGGGTTCCCGCTCACTCCCCATGACGAGAAGCAGCCCAGAGGGAGCTGTCCCTGATGCAGAAGCCCCGGCGGTCACAGCGCACGTGCAAGGGGTCACCTGAAAGATGGTTATTCCCAGAGCGCAGCATGTCACCCAAACCACCACCCCAACGCTGGCTTTACTCCCTGTTCCCTCGGCTGTCACGCCTCTGAGAAGGGCAGGGTGGAGGCCCTCCTCGCCGTAAAATCTGCGCCTAAGGACCCGCTCACGGGACGGAGCGGTGCTGACGGTCCCTCCAACCCCGACGGCACACGGCACCGGGCGTGTGGTCAGCGCCTCCGCGTCCCCGTCTTCAAAGTTGCGACCAGGGCTGACCTGACAGGATGTCCCCACAAAACATAAGTGGCCGGCACGTGCCGCGGTTGCATCCCTTCAAGACCCGCTGCACATGGGTGTCCTGGCTCCGACCCCCCTGGCGCTTGGGGCGCCCATGGCCTCGTGCCTTTTCCACGGGCGTGTGGTGGCTCTGTTCCCACCTGCGCTGTCCTTCAGACCGTGGAACGTGCCCTGGAAAACACCCAGCTCAACACAGCAGGACAGGACGGTGCAGCGTCTGCAATACCGGGAGCGTGAAAACGGAATCAGCAACAGGGTGGGCTCTTCTTCCGCGGGCTTGCTGTGTCCTCTGTGCGAGAGACGGTAACGTTGGTGTTGCTCACCCAGGGGCAGGATGGGAATTCTCATGGTGAGCCGCACCTATTTTCATTTCCTCACTTGCAGGCACCAAAATAGGCAACAGGCTAGCTTTCCTACCCAACGCCAACCAACACCGGTGACCTTGCTTTGCCCTCGTGCTGGGTCCCCTGGCCGTTTTGGCCCGACACCCACAGGAGTGACAGCGGCGGGAACCTTCCAGCGTGAAATGACTTGTCAACGCTGCGCCCCTGTCAGCCCGAGAGGCACCCTCCCCCGAACGCAGGCGGCCGCCCCGAGCCGAGCGTGGGAAAGGGCTGCAGGTTGTTGATAAACGCGGCACGGAAGCATCCAATTAAAATCGGTCAAGGGCCCGTGACCAAGAGGAAATCAGCCTCCCGTCCCACCACGCCCCCTTGGGGCCCTGGGCAAATGTTCTGGATATCCAGTGTCCCACTTCGGCGGCCATTGCCTGAGGATGCGCCACCTGGCTGGGTAGCGATGGCAGGAAGAGAACCGTCTGGCCTCCAAGGGCGAACACCTGTCTTGTATCATTGACTATGTTGAATACATGTTTTCCCCACGTTCCATCGTGACGCAGCCAGAGTGTCTATGCACTAGCCGGTTGCCACCGATACCTATGGCGCTGACGTTTAGATTGAAATAGACCTAAAAGGTGAGTTTCTCACCCAGCCTGGCCAGGGGTCATGCGGCCTAAACCCCCACGTGTCTGGTGGCGAGCACCCTGGACTGGCAGGTGGACAACTTCTCCGTCATTGCAAGAAACGGAACAGCGACCCCACCTGGGTCCCAGTGTGAGTCCCCCATGTCCACCCTAGCACACGCCCTGTGTTCCGGCCACGTGCCACATGCCACATGCCACAGCTCCCCGTCTTCCTCAGCTGGGATGTCCGCTCCCGCCGCACCAACAGAAATGGGGCGTCAGTTTCCCGCTCCGATCAGGGCACGTCCCTGTCTCCGGAGGTTCAGGCACAACTCCCGGAACCGCTCAGTGTGGCCCCTTAGAATAGCTGTCCCGCTCTCCCCTGCACCCCAACACCCCACAGACGAGCCTTGTGAGTCCAGTGACCTGAGAACGTCTCAGACACGGGGAGCCTTATGCCTGGGCGCCTCTCAGGGTCTCGTGCGCGTGAGGCCGTCCGTCTGCGCAGGTGGAATCCGGTCCTGCTTAAACCGCGGGGACCCTCTTTGGGAACCTGTTCTGCTCTGCGGAAGGCGTGCACGGGGGTTGAAAACGGGGGGGGGGGGGGCAGCGCTTGGTGAATCAGGAATCTCAACCCTTACGTGGTCTCCGGGACCAGATCTCGGAAGAGGCGCCCTGTTCTCATAACTTCATCGCTGGACCGCGTCGCACCCTGTCACAAAGAACAGGGCACGGAGGACGGTGCACCTCGTAATGTCTCCTCATGGTGTCCTCTCCCCGTCTTACACCTCCGGGTGCCCACCCTCTGAGCGCCTGTCCTGCTGTCTCTGTGAATGCACGGGGGCCGCGCAGCCCACCCACCTGTCCTGGGTCGGGCTGCACCTCCGTTCCAGCTGAGCCGGGGGGAGGCGAGGGTACCCCCAGCGACGCTGTCTGCAGCAGCCGGAACATTCCAGGAATTCGGGGAAGCAGGGCAAGGGCAGGCGACTGGCACACGGCCGGTGAGAACAGTTCTCTGGGGCACCTGAAAACCGTGGGGCGCCGGCAGTCACCCTGCGCTGACTTTCCGGGGTACCCGCACCAACGCTCACGAAAGCACGGGCCGTGCAAACGGTTTCGGTGCCCCTCCGGGTTCCGTTTCGTGAGCTTGCGCACGAGGGCGCATCACGGGCTGCTCTCCACGGCCGGTGCACAGCAGGGCCCCACGGACCTAGTCGGCGACCCGAGCGGCGTGCTCGCTGAGTGCGCACAGTCACCTGTGTGACGCCACCAGCCTCCCTCCTGCGCCGCAGCTTCTGCCCTGCAGCACGTTCTGCAACAGAGCGACGGGCGGGTGGCGCTGCTTGGAGAAAAGACAGGGAGGTTGGGGGTCTTTGTCCTTGATCCGTGTGATTGGGGCGCTTCTCGGCTGGAAGCCCCGCTCGGTTCGTGTATAATGAGCCCCCGGGGGACGCACCTTCGCTCCCCAGCGGGTGGCGCCATTGTGTCCGGGTGGCCGGCGTTTCCGAGAAGAAAATAATTGACCTATTTTCTCTCGAGACCCCGGGCAGGGACCAGGGCTGCTGTTCCATCCCCAGAAGAAGCTCCTTTCAAGTAACAAAGGGTGAAAACACCTTTTCATCCGACAAATGGCTTCCGCCGGCCACGGAGCTTTTTCAAGAATTGTTTCGGACGCAGCCAGCACCTTGGCTCCGCGAGACCATCGCGATCGGGAGCCAGTGAGCGTCCAGGCGCACGGACACAGCCCGGGGGGGGGCGGAATAAGCCGCATCGCGCAGGTCGCCGGGGACTCCGGTCCCGTGGCAGATGCCCCGCGTGTCTGTCCACGTCCCCGCTGGGCGCACGGGGCGGTTCCCTCCACCCGCCGGTGAAACCCACTGAACCACCCAGCCAGGTCTGTTTTCCCTTAAATTCATGATGACGCTAGAACCCACTGAGCCACCCAGCCAGGGCTGTTTTCCCCTTGAATTCAGGACGACGCTAGAACCCACTGAGCCACCCAGCCAGGGCTGTTTTCCCTTAAATTCAGGAAGACGCTGGAACCCACTGAGCCACCCAGCCAGGGCTGTTTTCCATTAAATTCAGGATGACGCTGGAACCCACTGAGACACCCAGCCAGGGCTGCTTTCCCCTTAAATTCAGGAAGACGCTAGAACCCATTGAACCACCCGGCCAGGGCTGCTTTCCCCTTAAATTCAGGAAGACGCTAGAACCCATTGAACCACCCAGCCAGGGCTGCTTTCCCTTAAATTCAGGAAGAACTAGGATGACACTAGGACCCACTGAGACACCCAGCCAGGGCTGCTTTCCATGAAATTCAAGACGACACTAGGACTCACTGAGCCACCAGCCAGGGTTGTTTACCCTAAAATTCAGGACGCTTGAAACCACTGAACAACCCAGCCAGGGCTGATTCCCACTTCAATTCAGGACGAGGCTGGAATTCACTGAGCCACCCAGCCAGGGCTGCTTTCCCTTTAAATTCAGGAAGATGCTGGAACCCATTCAGCCACCCAGCCAGGGCTGCTTTCCCCTTGAATTCATGACAGCGGTGAAAACCACTGAACCACCCAGCCAGGGCTGTTTAACCTAAAATTCAGGATGACACTGGAACCCACTGGTCCACCGGGCCAGGGCTGCTTTCCCTTAAATTCAAGATGACACTAGGACACTAGAACCAACTAAGCCACCCAGCCAGGTCTGTTTTCCTTAAATTCAGGAAGATGCTGGAACCCACTCAGCCACCCAGCCAGAGCTGCTTTCCCATAAATTCAGGATGACACTGTAACCCATTGAACCACCCAGCCAGGGCTGTTTTCCCTTCAATTCAGGATGATGCTGGAACCTACTAAGCCAGCTGGCCAGGGCTGTTTTCCCTTAAATTCAGTATGAGGCTGTAACCCACTGAGCCACCCAGCCAGGGATAGTTTCCCCTTAAAAATTCAGGATGATGCTAGGACCCACTGGACCACCCAGCCAGGGCTGATTTCCCCTTAAATGCAGGAAGACACTAGAACCCACTGAGCCACCCACCCAGGGCTGATTTCCCCTTCGATTCTGGAAGACGCTAGAACCCACTAAGCCACCCAGCCAGGGCTGTTTTAAATTCAGAAAGACGCTAGAACCCACTGAGCCACCCAGCCAGGGCTGCTTTCCCCTTAAATTCAGGAAGAACTAGGATGACACTAGGACCCACTGAAGCACCCAGCCAGGGCTGCTTTCCATGAAATTCAAGACGACACTAGGACTCACTGAGCCACCCAGCCAGGGTTGTTTACCCTAAAATTCAGGACGACGCTTGAAACCACGGAGCCACCCAGCCAGGGCTGATTCCCCCTTCAATTCCGCCCCCGAGCCACCCAGCCAGCGCGTCACCCCTGACATCCTGTTCCCGTGTCCCTGCGCAGCCCTTTCCCAGCGCCACTCGGGCCCATGCCCAGGCCCCCCTCCCAGAAACCCTCCACCGGCACCTGTGTTTACCTTCGCGGGGACACGCATTTGCCCAAGAATCTTATTTTTAGCAACGCGCCTCCCGCCCAGCAGGCCCGAGGGGCGGTGTTTTCCTGCGCCAACAGCCTAAGAATTCCGCTGGAAGGACTCGGAAGGCGCGCATTCAAGGCAAGGGACGCGGCGGACGACACCCTGAAAAACACACGGCCTGAAGCTCCCATTTCACGAGCCTGAGGAGCGCGGGGTGGACGAGGCCGGTTCTGAAAAAATGGCAAGTGCCCTGGGTTCACGTGTCCAGGTACCTGGCTGTCCAGTGGTTGTACCACAGCAGTTCAGCTTCATTTAAAAACAGACAAGATTGTATTGATTTGCTGGCACAGCTGCCCCAAGCTCCCCCCCTTCCCACCGACACCCGGCGCCCCTTCCCCTCCGGCAGCTTCGGACCCCCTGGACCCCCTCCGGACCCCCTTCGTGGGTGTCCAGGGGTCACGCGCCCCCTTCGTGGGTGTCCAGGGGTCACGCGCCCCCTGCGTGGGTGTCCAGGGGTCACGCGCCCCCTGCGTGGGTGTCCAGGGGTCACGCACGGACGCTCGCTGGCTTCTCCAGCTCCTTCATCCTTCCAGCCCGCCCCAGCCCACGAGGACGGCTTCCTTTTCCTGAGCTCAGAGTGCTTCTGTCAACACACTTGATGAACAAAGTGACGTTCCAAAGTCGCACCCACCGCAACACGACCCCCCGGGCCCACGAACGTGGACACGCAGGCCTAGCGGTCGGTACACAGGCGACGCCAGAGTGTTGGGTGTTGGGCGCTCCCGCTGTGTAACGCGTTTCACGGCTGGTGGCGTGTTCCTTCTCTCGCCGGAGAAACGGTGAAGCTTCAGCAAGGACCGTGCGGCCAACCGCAATGGTCGGTCTTCCCTCGTCCCGTCACAGACGTTCCACGGCCACAGTTCAAGGGATGGCGGCATTTCCCTCCGCGATCCAGCTGAGCCGTGGCGCCCACGTGCCCACAGCCTCCTGCCTCCTGCCCTGCCCTGCGGGGCTGCCGACAGCACACAGGACATGCGGACAAGGGACACTTCTTCCCCGAAGTGCCTCTGTCCATCTCTCCTGCTCTCCGACCTGCCTCGGCTGTTTCTCCAGTTGTTCTCTTGTTTTATTATTATTATTATTATTATTACTTTAAATCCGGGCCTCTGCGCCCAAAGCTGTCATTCTTGCTGCCCCTGGCATTTCTCTGACCTCCGAATCCGTGTTAACATGCGCACAGCCCTGCATTTATTTCTCCTTCTTGGGGAAACAAAGGGCTACCTCTGTTTCTCTCCCCAACACGTCTTTCTTCTCCACGCAACAGCCAATACTGGAAGTAACAGCCGCCTTAAAAGCCCAGGGCGAGTTCCAAAACAAACGCTGGCCGGGCGGGAACGTCTCTGGAAAGGTACTTCAAGCCGGAGCGCTCTGGTGAGCACGGCGTGGGGGGCCCCCCTCCCTCGGACTCATAACAATTGTGCAAACAGCATCCTGGGCTCGCTATTTATTCGCTTCTTCATTCGTTCCGCAAAGACCCTGCCAGGCGAGGGAAGGACCAGGGAGCCCCACGCACCCTGGGTCACAGGCACCGTCTGTCACAACCACGTCTTTATTTACCAAACACGGTCACGTGTCTTGGTCCCGTAAACTGTGAGCATCTTTTACACGGTGCCTTCGGGACACGTACGCATCCCCAGGGCACGAAATACTTGGAAATCAATAAAGTACTACTGGGCTCCTGCTTCCTGCCCCTTAGACACAAAAACCCTCGTTTGTACCCAGTTGTTGCCCCAACAGGCTGCCTGGGTCCTTCTCCCCTTGTGTTCCCCTCCTTTGCCTCTGTCCCCACATTTCCCGCACACCCTGACGGCAGCGCCAGAGGTCGATGCCTTTGGAACTCGGTTTTAGTTTCTCATTCTTCTCTTTCGATAAAAAACGGAGCGTGGCGTGTTCCCGAGGGGACGGTGCGGGCGCCGGGCGTGTCCCTTTAGAACCCAGTGGGTACCGAGCACGTTGGGAACAGTGAAAATGAATCGAAGTGAAGTGACCGTGGCTAGTGGGGTCTCGCAGGTACGTTGCGAGAAGTCTGGAGACGCGCCCCGACTTCACTGCCAACCAGCAGGCGCTGAGTGTGGCCTCCGTTCCGCACTGTGCACTCCGGCACGCTGGACGACTCGGGAGAGGGGAGACCTTCTCAGAAGAGGGGAGACCCTCCTAGGCACAGGCACCAGGGGGATTGTGTGGAAAGAGAACTAGGACGCAGCCTTGGGAAAGGAAATCCCGCTGTAGGAAAAGGAGCCAAGGGGGAAGCACCCGGGAAGCGCGTGGTTTGAACCAGCCCGAGTGCATCGTGATGCCGGAGGGTGACTTTGTGGACACACCTGCAACAAACAGCTCAGGGACCACGGCAGATGCAGGGAACCAAGGATGAAGCTCTAAGTCGTGCGAGGTGACCCTTTCAGCCCAGCCAGGGCCGGGCGCCGCCAGGAAAAGACATTCTTGACCCGTTAAACCAAGAAGCTTAAAGGTGACCCAGAGGACAGGGGCGTCACCGGCGTTTCCTCCTGTAGGACAGCACCCCCTGCAGGAGCAGCTGCGCCTCACCGCGCAGGAAACGTCAGGACCCGCGTGGCGTGGCCGTGGTTCCTCACACGGCAACAGACACAAGTCTGTGAGGATACTGCGTGTGGCAATCGTGTGCTGGCTGCCAGCACCGAAGGATTGGACGGCCTACGGCAGCTCAGAAGAAACCTGGGGTTTCTTTTTAAGGAGAACATATTGATGCAGGCTGTAAACGTTCACACAGGAAGCCCTGGCTGGGGGCTCAGTGGACTGAGCACAGGCCAGCGAACCCAAAGGTCGCAGGTTCGATTCCCAGCCAGGGCACGTACCCAGGTTGCAAGCCAGGTCTCCAGCTGGAGGCAGGTGAAAGGCAACCCTACATGGATGTTTTTCTCCCTCTCTGCCCCTCTCTCTGAAAATAATAAAATCTAAAAAAAAATATCCCCATAAGGGGAAACTGTTTGCCAATCGCGTACGACAGAGAGAGACAATTCACCCGTAAAGGAACTGAAAATACATATTCACGGTCACCAGCGCCTGCCGCTTCCTTTCACTGGGCATCAAAAAGGAACCTGTCCAAGAACTAAGCACATGTTATCGGTGTATCTCTGACCTATCTGTTCTTGTCCTGAAGTAACAAGTCATGTGTCACCAACAGGCCACGGAGCAGCCCCACAGAGCCGGGCCCACCCCCAGGGGCCTGGGTGTGAAGAGGCCTCCGTGGGCCGCCCTGCCCCGCACACAGTAGGTGCAGTTCTTCCCGCCTGGGCATCGCCCAATCCAACCGTCTGGGATGCAGAAACGCACCGTTCACCGTGCACCCCAAATCCACACACATCCTTCGGGATCGACCTGGTTGGGTTGCTCAATAAAGGAGCACCTGACACGGCAGTTCAGGTCCATGCAAGTCAGGCTCCACGTCCAGAAAGGCGCTTCTCGTGGACCCTCAGGCCCGAGCACGGATGGCTAGTGTCGCCTCTGGGTGGCGTTTTGGGTTGACCCACTTCTTCCTTGGCACGGACAGCGGGGGCCGCTTCCACACGGCACACGTGCAGCACGTCCCGCTGGCTGCCTTGCTTCCCCTCGGCCAAGCTGCTGCGTTTCTGAGAGTCCGACACGGACCGGCCTGCGTCCAGGGGCGGAGGGACGGGGCTGCCTTCAGGCTGTGACCCAGGAAGGGCCGTTTGTGCCCGCGTTCTGCCCCCAAAGCCGTCACGGGTCACCAGGAAGGGTGCATGACCTTGGAGGTGCTCAGCGCTCCAACATTCCCACCAGCCACGGAAGGTGGCCTGCCCGCGCCCTGAGGGGGCACTTGAAGGGGTCCCAGGTCTCCCTCCGGGCATTTCGGAGAAGAGTTCCCACCTCCGTTACTCCGCACGCGGAGGAAGGCCTTGCCCGTGCCTGGCTCCCAAGGGGCGCAGGACAGGAAAAGAAAGGGCACTGGGCTTCCCTACTCCAGGAACGAGTCACCGCTTGAGGGACGCTTCATGTCTTACGATTGAAGTTCTGCACCAAGACTGCAAAGGTCCTGCTATTTAAAGCCACGGCTCTGTCCTTCCCTGGTGTCTCTGAGGGTGCAGGGAACCCTACAGGGGCCCCCATTCTGTGCCGCCCCCTCTGCGGGTGGGGGGCCCGTCACCGGCGTCCGTCCGGGGAAAGGCCTGCGGTGGGTGGCAGCCCTTTGTAGATCTTTGCCCGAAGGCCTCGCACGGAAGTGAACTTGCGGAAGACAAAGGCTTGGGTGGCCACCCCAGGACCCCAACCCCAGACTTGCACCTCTCAGGTTTCTTCACCAAGTGAGCACCGCGAACTAACTCGGGAAGAAGGTCTCCTGCGGCTCCTGCTGGCCCCTCTGCCGCGTCACTGGGCCGTCAGAACGTCGTGCGCAACATCGGAGGGGCTGGTGCGGCTCAGCCTCTCCCGCTCTGGAGGGGACGCGGGCAGGGGCTCGTGGCAAAGGGCTGTCACAGGAGGCACTGGCAGCCGGTGCCGCAGCCTCCTCTTGCGCTGGGATCGTGCCCTGGAGAACGAGCCAGGACGCGCGAGGGCTCCTGGAAGTCGCTGCCTGAGGGCAGCCGGGTTGTTCCCGTTGTCACAGGACCTAGAGAGCGTGTTCCTATGCGCAGGGAAGGCCTGGCTGCCACGCTTCCGTGGATCACGTGGATCACGTGGCACAGCCCAGCAGGGCGCCCGGCGGCCGCCACCTCCAAGGACAAGGGCTGATGCGCGATGGAGGCCCCCGGCCGCCGGGGCCCGTGAGGATCCACTGGGGGGGCCTGTGCGGCGGCAGCGCGTTCGTTTCCTCGCCAAGCGCCGGGGGGCCAAGACGCGTCCGCGGAGGTTCCCGCTCCCCAGTCTCGGGGGGGCCCCGCAGGACAGCCGCGAGGTGCAGCGCCCCGAATCCCGCCGAGGACGCCGAGGAGGGCCGCCGGCCCATCTCGGAAGGATCAGGAAAAGCCTTGGTGTGGCACCCACGTCCCTTTTCACGGCCCCCTTTCTTCAGGCGGCTCCGGGGGTCCAGCCGACGTTCCTCCCCAAGTCGGGTGATGGGAGGGGCAGAAACGTCTGGGGTGCCACACCTGGTAACAGTAAGAGTCACACTTTCTTTCTTGACTCAGAGGAGCCCAGCAAGTGGCCGACAGCAAGAGGCCGACCCCGAAACCAGCCTGGGTCTGTCAACTCCGTCCTCCGCAGGTGCCACCGAGGATTATGGCCCCTGTTACTCCTCCTCCACGTCTCCCTCTCCCCCTGCTTTTCCCACCAACCTGCCACACTCCCTCTGGGCCTCGGGAGGCAGAGGGGTCCCTCCCAGTAGCTGAATGGCAACAGAGCGCTGTGCATGCGCCACCTTCTTCCCATTCCCTCTGAGCGCAGAGTGGCACACGAATAACCTCCCAGTGACACCCTATACAGTTTGGCACCTGGGCCACCGAACTCTGGGGGTGCTCAGACGGGTTCACGCAGCAGGGTGAGGGGCAGCCTTGCAGACCAGCGGCTGGACCCTGGTTCCAGCCCCCAGGAGTTCGGGGGGCTGGTGGCCACCAGCGGTAGCACCTCCCGGGCTGCTGCCGAGTTTGAATAGAGGAAGCTCTTTCTGGGGGAGCTGCCAGCCAGGGGTGCGCAGGGGCCACTTCTGCTCAGTGTATTCCGACCCTCCAGGCATCTGCATGCTGGGCTCCTCATCGTGGCATCTTTGTTTTGCAAACTGAATGAGTTCAGCCCCGTTTGCTCAGAGGTGAACATTTAGTAAGGCCAGATCTATACATCGCAAGACAGGGGAATGAGAATTCTAAAACGAACTCACGTCCCAGGAACCGAATGTCTTGAGGATACATTTTTTCACCCAACGCGAGAAAAGATATTGTAACTCACCGCAGTTTGCTTTCAACCGTATCATTTCATTGTGATTTTAATAACTCCCATTTTCCAGCACACTTAAAAACTGCAAAGTGACCAAAAGGTTCACGCAGCTGTTCGGACTATTTGAAAATAAGTTTGACCTAGTCATTTAGATGTTTTTTTTAATGAATAACTTGGGCTTCAGGATAATTACAAAAACAGTTACTTTGTGACAAGCATCCTTCTGTACTCTGCATACGGGAAGTCGTTGGGCATCAGAAACATTTGACCCTTTAAGTATAATAATCATCCTCTTGTAAGAACGGACCATCCCACAGCTCAACAGCTCTGGGCGTGGGGTGTGACACGTCCTTTTCCACGCTCCTTACTTACACGAGCTCATTGGACCTCATCCGCATTCTATAACTTAGAATCACCACCCACAGTGTAGAAACCAAGGAACCGAGAAACAGAGAGGTTAAGCAACCCGCCCAAGGCCACCCAGCAGCACAGGGAGCCTGGCCTGGAACCAGGCACTGCGTGAACCAAGAAATACCGGTGTCGGCACCAATGCTCAGCGTCATCCGTGCAACTTCCCGTCTGGGGTGGGGGCTCCTCTGCCACATGCAGGGGTTTTCAGTCCAACTGGCTCGGCTGCGGTGAACGTCTGCGAATTTTAAAATCCAAACGCGTGGTCCTTGTCAAAGAACTCACCCCAAATCGCAGCCTCTCGGCAGCCTGGCCTCCCTCGTGCGGATGTGTCTCCCGCTGCTGCTGCTGAGCTCCTGGAAGCGAGAGAACCGATCAGCAGCCACGCGAGAGACGCGGTATCTGACACCCCCCGACCTGGTTCCAGGCTGGAGCAGCAGGGGCCAGGTGTGTGCCCGTCACTTCATCAGACCCCCACCCCAGTCCATGATCAGTAAACCTCCGCTGAGCACCTACGGGGTGCCGTTCCCTGTGCGGGGCTTGACCAGGAACATCCGGCTCTTAAATGCCGCTCTCCTAGCAGGTACCCACAGTCTCGACCGGCCTGGAGGGGAAGCGCCCAGTTCAGTAAAATTCAACACGCCCTTCAGGACAGGTGCCGGAGCGCGGGCTGGTTCTTCTGCGACCAGGACCCAAACTGTCCCCTGCCACACCCGGGAGCTCCCCGGGGCACTGTCAGCTCAGACCCCCCGCTGCTTCTAAAGGTCCCAACCGGGACAGGACCCTCTACTGCCCAGTTCCGACAGGCGCCAAAACCTGTCCGTGCTCCGCAGACACACTTGCGTGCACACGTGTGTACTTCCAGCACGGAGGCCCGAGCGGGGTCACAGGGCACACGTTCACCAAGCCTGGCGGTTGTACATCCCTGGTGGTGAGAAGGCCTAGCAAATCATCCAACGAGATGCTGGTTTGCAAGCAGGCATGGTCTTGGGCTGCATTGATACTTCTGCGCCGTCCGTTAGTCCTGCGTAAACACGCAGCCCAGGGTCCCAGCTCTCAGACACAACCCCAAGGCTTGGGCCACCTTTTCAGGCTGGTGGACACTAGCAAGGACAAGGCAGACCCTGTCCCACCTCAACGAGAAGGAAAGGTCAAAATCGGTCTGCGGGTTCGTCAGGCAGGGTGCGCAGAGGGTGTGGTCCCGTCATAGGAGGTGGCAAATGTCTTCCAGAAGGACAGCTGAAGGCGGCTGAACCTGGGGCAAAGTGGGCCTTCACGGGATCGAAAACCACGCTGGGGCATTCCAGCAAGACAACCAGTGAATTAAAAACAGAGTTCGTCCTCCGCGTTAAAAGGCAACTTGGTGCCTAGTCCAGTCCTCGTCCTGGATAAATGCTAAATAAAGCCAACAGTTAGGGGAAACACAATGCAAATGGTGCGGTAGGGTGTACTGCAAGCCAAGGCCTGGCCAGTGAATTGATCTGTTTTTACGTCTTTGCTGCGAATGGAAAAAGATGTCCTTTGTAGGGCAGGTTCAGGAACAGGGCCGGCAGGCTGACTTGGTGCCGAAGCTGACAGACGGACAAAGGGGCCTTTAACCTCATTTCAAGGGCAACAAGGAGAATTCTGGGTCGTCGGGGCAGGCCAAGGGCAGAGGTGTTTTGCAGCAAAGTGTACTTACAGGGCGGAGAACACAGACTGTCTTTCGTCAGGACTTTTAAAAACATCTCTGCGCCTGTGATGCATTTGGCAGCACTGGCTGCTTCCAAAGACCTGATCCCCTTCTTTTACTATAAAAGATGCTTTTGACGGATGAGCATTGTGAAGGGTTCTCTGCTCCATCTCACGACGGTGCAGAATATGAATTGCAAGCACGGTCATTCTGTACCTCGGACACAACAATAAAACACTGAAAATCTTGACCATCTGTTTTTTCAGCTCCGTGGACAGTATTTTATCCGGAGCCTTTCCCATATTGAACGTAAAGGAGGTTTGTAAATAAGTGCTCCAGTTTAGAATAGTTTCTCTTGAACAGAGGTAATGTCATAATTTACTTTCTGTGAGGAAGACCGACAGATTAGGTTATATGCTCCAATGGATCCAATCAGAAATGACACTTTCGAAGGATGTTTATTTTTGCTTTCATAGGTTAACAAAGTCTTCTGTTACATGCACGTGTATATAAGTACGTATGTATGTTTTCACATTACCAAACTGTTTTGTTATACGTATGTATATCTATACGTATATGTATATGTATGAGAGAGGGGGAGAAAAACCCCAAAGTTTCAAGCCAACACGAGGAAGTGCCAGCAACAGGAGGGGGTGAGGGTGTTGCACGGGGAACAGCATTATGAACCTGCTGGAAAGGAAAATCGCACCCTGTGGGGTGCGGACTGCGAGGACAGGTGACGCTCAGAGTCTGTGTGGAAAGGTCCTGTCCCTGGGCAGAACTGGGGCAAGCACCCCTCATCCAGGACCTTCTTCCCGCTTTACGGGACGCAGGACGCAATCCTGTGGAGGAAGGTGGGGACAAGGTGAGGTGCAGGGAGGCCTGGGAACTGGGTTTGGACACCGGGTGCTCTCCTAGGTGCGTCCAGAGCTAACGGTTTCCTGCTGCCTGGCTGCATGCGTGCACCTGGCATGGCTGTGCAGGGCTTTCAACCGCACACGCTCACGCCTCTGCGGTCATGCATCCGCCAGCTGCCTGCGCACTTCTACGTCCTGAAGAACCGAATTCCCGTCAATGTCCGAGTCCTGTACCAGCACCGTGTTTGCTAGGCAACGGATCCTTTGTGAACATTTGATAACAGACCCAACACACCAACCACTGCACAACGACTACATTGCTGAAGCAAATCAGGAAGCCCACGCCAGCGGGCCAATGACTGAAAAGCGTGCCTGTCGGGCCATTCAATGATTGCGTACTTGCGTTACTGGAGTAATTCCCTGAACCCCAACACCCAACAGGTATGGATTACATAGCCCGATCCCGCTTTATTCTCCGCGGGGAGATGCCCAAGACCAAGGGGAGCGATTCAGTCCTCTTCCTTACCTACCTGCGGAAGCTGACATTTTTCATCAGCTGCGAGAAAACAGACAGACCAGACGGGGGAACAAGGAAAGAGGTGATGCGGGTGGACCTTTGGCGTGAATTCCACGAGCTGTCACTCACCAGCGAGCGCGGCGGTCAGTCACGCGTGGGCACGCCTGTCCGTCCTCGAAGCAGAAGCAGCCGCGCCCCGGTGGTCATCCAGGTGGCCCAGGGGCACAGCCTCCGCGTCTCGTCCACCCCCTGGCAGGGCTCAAGCGCATTAAGGACACAAGCCCCCGCCAGGTGGCGACCTGCCTGCCTCCCCTTAAACTTTGGATGGGGGTCCCTTCAAGAGAGACCTCCCGAGAGCTGCGTCTCAGGCCTTCGGAAACCCTGGGGATGCTCTTAAAATGCCGATGCTGCCCCGGAGCTGATGGGAGGCCCGGGAGGCTTCCTGGTGGCGAGACCACACTCTGCCACTCGGGGGGGAGGAAGGACCGAAACGCCTGCTTCCCGGGGTGCCTTGATGGGCCCTCCCTTGTCTCCTGGACATTCTCGTGTGAGCCTGTCGTCGGGACCAGCTGTCCCCGGGGCCTGTGTCCCCACGGGAAAGCCAAAGCCTCCCACCTCGCTGCGCTGGCGGCCGCCCCACCGAGGGGCTCAGGGGCACGTGCCCGACGCTGCTGCGGCTTCGGGGGGACGGGGACCCGCCTTCTAAACGGGGCCTGCACAGCCCGCCACCGGGCAGCCCGGGATGCCCGCTTAGGATGCCCGGGAAAGACCCCATTTATGCCGCTGAGAACCGGTCGGAGCGCCCTGAATCGGGTGCCTGGGGCGCACGCAGAGCCGCGTGTGACACCCGGCAGCTCAGAGACGTCCGGCCGCTGCCCGAGGCCACACAGCCTCGCGGGCGGGGGAGCAGACGCCAAGCGAAGCCGCTGCACCGGCACAGGCACGCACCGCAGGCAGCCCGGCAAAGGGGCCGGGCACTCGGAATAGCATCGACCCACGGAGCCCGCCCTAACGGGGCGGGGGCAGAAAACTAGACAAGGAGGAACAACTTCCGGGGCACGGGCGCGCAGGGGACCAGACACTTCCGGGGCGCTGGAACCGAGGGTCGTTCAGGGTCAGTCCTCCAGCGGCGCTAAACGACCACAGGGACTCGACCGCACCCCCGGTATCCGAACAGTTCACAACTGCAGACCAGGGTCCTGACCCGGGTCCGCGCTCCAGCGGCCCCCGGGGAAGCGGTCGTATGCGCGCCGCCATGTTGAGCTCCGCCATGTTGAGCCCCGCCATGTTGGACCTACAGTAGGCGGGGCTTAACGGAAGCGCGCGGCGGCGTGATGACGTCAGGCGCCCGCGCGGCTCTGCGGGGCCTGCCTCTTCCGGGACGGGCGCGCGGCCGACGAGGTCCCGCCGTGGTGGGCGGGGCCTTGTGGAGTGACGGCCCGGGCCCGCCTCCCGGTTCCGGTTCCGGTGGGGCTGCGGGGGCTGTTCCGCGCGGAGGTGTCTCCGGGCGGCGTTGGGCGGGGCGCTGGCTCGGGGCGGGTGGGGGTCGGGCCTGGGCCGCGAGGTTGCTCGGGCGACGGGAGCTGCGCGGCGGGGTCCCCAGCGAGTCATGGCGGCCTGCTGCGGCGGTGCGCACTGCGCCTGCGCGGTGCGGGCGCGGCCCTGGACCCCCGGAGCCGCTGGGCCGGCGGTACCGGGCGGGCATCAGGGGCGGCGGGCGGCGGCGCCTCCTCCGCTCGGGGGTCGGGCGCGTGGCGCAGCCGTGCAGACGCGTCCCGGGGAGCAGGGGCCCCGCTGCGGGTCCCCTGGGGTTGCGCCCTGGCCGCTGGCAGCTTGGCAGCCGCGCCCCCCGGGCCCAGAGGCCGCCAGGGCAGCCCCAGGCGTTGCCAGCCGGACCTGGTCCACCCGTGTCTGCCCGAGCCACTAAGTGGGAGGCTGCATAACCGAATAAATATGGTCTGCCTTTCCTCGGCCGCTTGCATAAGCGACCGAACAAGTCGGAAATGCTGTCTTTATACAGAACGAATAGGAAACGCTGTCTTTATACAGAACAAGTCGGAAATGCTGTCTTTATACAGAACGAATAGGAAACGCTGTCTTTATACAGAACGAATAGGAAACGCTGTCTTTATACAGAACAAGTCGGAAATGCTGTCTTTATACAGAACGAATAGGAAACGCTGTCTTTATACAGAACAAATAGGAAATGCTGTCTTTATACAGAACAAGTAGGAAATGCTGTCTATACAGAACAAATAGGAAGTGCTGGATTCGTACTGAACGAATAAGAAGTGCTGTATTCGTACAGAATAAATAGGAAATGCTGTATTTATACAGAACAAATAGGAAATGCTCTATTCGTACAGAATAGGAACTGCTGGATTCGTACAGAACAAATAAGAAATGCTGTATTCGTTCTGAACGAATGGGAAATGCTGTCTTTATACAGAACAAATAGGAAGTGGTGTCTTATTCGTACTGAACGAATAGGAAATCACACACACACACACACACACGCACAGACTTTGGGTCTAGGGGAGACGGGGCCAACTTTCCTGGCAAGACGTGGGCGTTGCATTGATTTGACCGAAGGGGCCGTGCCCAGGGCAAAGAATTGCCCGTGGAAGCAAACGCTTGCCGTCTCGATGGGCACGGCCACTTACGGCGTTTCTGTTTCTTTGTGCAGCCAGTGTCGCAGCCGGAATGAAGCCCGTCAACCTGTCGTTCGCCGCCTGCGGGTTTCTGGGCATTTACCACTTGGGGGCAGCCTCGGCCCTTCGCAAACACGGACAGAAGCTGCTCAAGGGCGTCCAGGCCTTTGCGGGGGCTTCGGCCGGGTCCTTGGTCGCCTCGGTCCTGCTCACGGCCCCCGAAAAAATCGAGGTAATCTGTCAACAGCGCAGTCACCAGGCCGCGCTTCCTGCGCCAGGAACGAAGCCTGAACCCCAAAGGGAGATCTTAACGCTGACTTAACCGCGGACAAATAACCCTTTGTCTGGGAAACAAAAGGTTAAGGCTTTAGAAATGGGACCGGGAGGCCTCTGTGCTTGGGATTTGCAAAAGAAGATCTTTGGTGGGGGGAGGGGAAGACAGTGAGAGAGGAAATACAAAGCCTGCTTTCACCGTGGAATGTTGTTTTAGTCTTCACATCCCAGCTCTGTTTCGTTCAAGACTCTTCCTTTCTTTCTGCCTTATCTAACGATGAAAAGAGCGTGGCTTGGAACCTGTGAGCCCCGCGACACCTCCGCCCGGTCCAGTTCCGTTTATGCATTCCAGGGGAGCCTGTCAGTGCCTTTTTAAGTGCAGGGCTATTAGAATTTAATTTGTTTTTCATTCTCGCAGGACAAAGAAGCCCTGAATTCCAAGCAGTTTATCCAGGAGTCGTAAAAAAAAAAAAAACAAAACAAAACGGAGCCTTCGTTAAATATTTCATGGAATGCAATCTGTGTTTAAAAAAAAAAAAAAAAATCTGCTGTGCGGCTTCTAGGCATTGATTATGCATTCGCTGACTTGGAGAGCCTGCTGTTATCTGCCTTAACTCCTTCCCTCCCGGAGCGGCTCTGAACCAGCATCCAGTCGTGATTAACACCTTCATGTCCAAGCAGGAATTTAGCGGGCATTTCAGTTTGCCAAACCGCACGACACCCGTTTAAATTCTGGCTTTCCAATCTGGGCTGAACCCCTGGCTGGTAGCACAGTGGATAAGGTGCCGGCCTGTGAACCCACAGGTCACAGGTTCGATTCCCAGCCAGGGCACATCACCAGGTTGCAAGCCAGGTCCGTAGCTGGAGGCTGGGGAAAGGCAACCAGACACGGATGTCTCTTTCCTTGCCTGCCTCTCTCTCTTCCTCTCTCTCTAAAAATAATAAAATAAGACATTAAAAAAAAAAAAAATCTGGGCTGAGCTGCTGAGCTGCTTCGAAAAGAGAAAGTGAGTTTGAGGCCAGGTATGCAGCACTGCCCTGGCCTTTTCCTGGCGTCTTTTTGTGCTTGCTTCCGTGGGACTAGAAGAGGAGGAACTTCCAAGGTGGCCCAGGGAGTGACCCTGGAGTCAGGGAACACGCCGAACAGGTGCGGAAACGCCTTCCAAACAGGCAGGATAGAACCACGGGCTGAAAATCACTTCCCAAGTGATTTTCTTTCAGAAGCAGAGGCTACTGCGGTGGCACCATCGCTCACGGTGCGGGAAGACCCTCAGCGTTGGCGTTAGGCAGGCTCTGTTTCGGGTCTTCAGTCGATGGAGAAATGCGGTCATTGCGATGGATGTCAGAGCCACAGGGCCTGGACGTGCTGTCATGGTCCAGCCGTTGACCAGAAAGCCTGGGATGGGCACACGTTCCGTGAATTGCCTGAATTGGAGCTCTGAATCCCCGTGGGTTCAGATCAATTTGAGATTTGCTTCCCCGTGTATTCAAACCACAATACCTTTTGTTCCTGAGTGTTTTCCCACCCGCCGGACACCAGGACGTGCGGTGTCATTGCCTGCTGTGACCTAAGAGTCAGTGTTGACTGCTGTCCACAGGGGAGGCTGGAACAGTGACACTTTTATTTGCCTTGGCCATCCGCGTTCTCCTTCAACGCTCCGCCACGTGGCCTCAGGTTCTGTGATCTCCTTGTAGCGTGTGCCGCAGACCGCTGGTGGACCGGCTTTGAGGTTTTCCTCAGCCAACGCTTTCCACCCACGCCCATGCCTGTTAGCGCTCTGTTCTCACGGGCGGTGTGACTTCCTACAGCTCGGTGGTGTTGTGACAGATACGGGCGTCATTGATCTAGTCCGGAGCCCGTGCCTGCGTAATGAAGAGCAGCACCTGACGCTGGTGTATTTTGGGTGGCCGGCACGTCCACATGCTGGTAGGGAAAGAGCTCAGTGCCCCAGCGTTCTGAATTTGCCAGGCATGGCGCCAGCTGGGGTGAGAGGGGCAGGAAGGCCGCTCTCCCTTTGGAGGGGACCTCCAGGTTCCGGCCTCTTCCAGTTTTTCGTAAGAGGTGCTCTGGTTGCCTGGCTCCTGGCCACTTCCTGCGGCTGTCCCATTGCTTGGTATCCACAAATCTCTTCACCTCTGACCCTGCTGCTTCCCCCTTTCACTTGGAGGGACCCTTGTGGTGACACGGGGCCACCTGGGTCGTGCAGACTCATCCCTGCATGTGCGTGTCAGTATCCTTAACCTATCACCTGCCAAGGTCCCCGGTGGCATCTTCAAGGCCCTGGGGGCCAAGGAGGTGGACAGCCCAAGGGGGCGGAGGGGACATGAATCTGCCTCAGTTGCAGGCGGGGATTTGCACTGGCCCCCCTGTGATGGAGCCTGGCCTGCGGTTTACAGGTTCCAGGGCGGCGTGCGAGGAGGACACCCTTCTGGAAGCACAACGAATGTTCCGATGCCATGTACAGCCTCCCATGCATCGTTTGCTTTTAAAGATTTTATTCATTATTTTTAGAGAGGGAGGAAGAAAGGGAGAGAGGCCTCCATGCAGGGTTGCCTTTCCCCTGCCTCCAGCTGGGGCCCTGGCTTGCAACCTGGTCCTGTGCCCTGGCTGGGGATCGAACCAGCGACCCTTGGGTTCGCAGGCCGGTGGCGCACGTGCCCTGAGCCACATCAGCCGGGACTATTTTTTCAGGAATGCATCGAATTTACCTACCAGTTCGCCGAGGAGACGCGGAGGCAGTCCTTCGGGGCGTTAACTCCCGGCTACGATTTCATGGCCCGATTGAGGTGCGTCTGGAAATGCAGCCTCCGCCGCTGCCCGTTCCCCGCAAAGCCTGCGCGGCTGGTGCCGAGCCCGCTGTGAACTGCGGGACGCGCGGCTCCCCTGGTATTCACCACGTGCCCCACAATGAAAGGGGAGCGGCGAGTGACGCGGGTTCCCTTCTCCTCCCCAGGCGCGGCGTGGGGTCCATCCTCCCTCCCGATGCCCATCAGCGGGCCCAGGACCGGCTGCACGTGTCCATCACCCGCACCAGGACCCGGGAGAACGTTCTGGTCTCCAGCTTCCCCTCCAGGGAAGACCTCATTCAGGTAACCGGCCTCCTGCTGGCAGCTGCAGCCGCCCCTGCGCTGGTTCTGCGTTTCTCCTGCGCCCCCCGGCTCCCTCGTGGTTATTCTGGGAGGCAGGTGCCCTGTGCGCTGCAGGGGCAGTAACTCGGGTCCTCAGCTACTGTGACTAATAACGGCACCGTACGGACAGGTCCTGGGGTTCGCTCCTCCCTGGCCCCCCTGTGGACCCGGAAGGGCAGGGGCATTTCCTTCGTGTGGGCATTGCCGCGAGCTTCGGGGGTACGGGCAGGCGGGCGTGGCTTCGGGGCGAGGCAATCCGTGGAGTCTCTGTTGAGTCTCTCTGCACGAATCTTACCACCCGAGTGAGGCCGTTGGAAACCGACGGCAGCGTGGCACTGACAAGGGGAATGACCCTGCGATGGCAGAACATGAGGCTCCCGTGTCTCACGGATGCCAGGACAGACGCCTAAGGTGGCCAACAGGGGCGCAGCGTCCCCGGAGCCCCCAGGAAGGAAGCAAGGCAGCCCTGCCGGCTTGCTGGTGCCCTGGTGAGACCCCCGCCGGGTTCCAGCCCCCGGCGTCAGGAGCGGAAACGCGGGGGCTTCACAGCCTCCGTCCGGGTTACCGATCATCAGTGAGAGCCGCACCAGACAACTCTTGCAACGAGCAGACAGGCTTTCTCCGGTTTCCTTTGCGTTGGGGTAACAAGTACTCGGAAAACTGGTGTCGTTCCTTGAGTTTGTTGAACGGAAGAGGGAGCGTTGACTCCAACGCGCAGCACCTTGGGAAGAGAAGGATGGAGGAACGAGCAGTTATCCCTGGGCTTCAGGGGAAGTGCTGTCGCTGTATGCGCGACCGAAAGCAGGCGCCTGCCATCCGTTGACGGCAGATGGTGGCCCTGCAGCCCAGACCAGGGAGCAGTGACATGCCCCATGCCCGCAGTCGGGGGGCCTCACACTGCACCCCCAGGGGCAGGACCCGGCGTGTCCCACGAGGAACGTCTCCTTCCTCCATGTCCGCGCGCTTCCCGCATTTCCCCTCCACTTGCAAGTGCCTGTGCTTCCCCCATCAGCCCACCTGTTTTAATTCCAGCTTCTGTTCCTGTTCTTTTTCCCCGAGGCACACGGGCCCATTTTCGCGTGGTCTGCGGCCGCGTGAGGGAGGCACCTCTGTTTCAATAGCCGCCGGTCGCGTCCACGGCTCAACGCTGTGGCTTTGAGGGGCGCCGGGCCCGTGGGCCGGTGGACCTGGCTTGTCTGAACCGGCGCAGGTCACGGAATTCCTTCCGTTCGAAACTCGTGCCGCGTGGGGCACTGGGATCTGACCTTCAGCTGCTGGCACGGGACAGCAGGACAGACTTTAAGATGGGCCGTCATCTGGGGGAGACTGGGGAAGAAAAATCCGAAGCTGCCTTGGAGTCCCAGCTGCCCCAGCAGGTTCCGAGTAAACAGCCAGATTCTCGTGAAGCTCCACGGTGAACCGGTTGGGAACTGATGCTCTCGGAAGCCAGTACCCGGTTTTCCCATCCTCCCGGCTCCGGGCAGCGTGACATGAACGTGGGTGGTCCATGCACGTGGCCTCGCTTGGTGCGGTTGCTCTGAAAGCCACTGTGTTTTATTTTTACCGTCGTATATGGAGTCAGAGCCAAGCAAAACCCAAGTCCACGCTTTCACGTTTGAGGGGTGCTTCAAGTGCGGGGCGAAGGGGAGAGGCCCAGAGGGTGGGCCCCCTGCTGTCCGCATCCGTGTTCTCCACGTTGACATGGCTCAGGGTCCGGGGTGGGGGTGGGGAACGTGGGCTCAGCCCCCGCGTGGGGAACCTGTGCTGGACATACACTGAGATCTGTGAGCACGAGTCCCCTGCAGACAACGAGGTGACGGGTAGCAGCAGGGTGAGGGGCCTGTTGGAAGGGCCGCTGGTGGTGAAAAGGCTGCGTTCAGTCAGGGCACACGCGGCGCCCCGAACACACAGTGGCTGATGTCACCGCGGCCCGTGGGCTGGGAAGGGCGTGGCTGCAGGTGCCTGGCCTCTGCCCTCCCTGCCTTCTTCTGCTGACGCGTGAAGGGGTGCGTCACAGGCCACCAGACGTGACCGTCACCCCTGCCCAGCGCCTGCGTCACGGGTGCAGTACCTGCCGCTGTCTGTTGCGCTGCACGTGAAAGCCAGCGTTTCGAGGGCTCACGTGCACGTGTGTCTGCCCTGGGCCCTCTCAGTGGCACGCAGCTCACCTGGGGTCTCCATCCCCTCCAGGGAGGCGCCGGGGGCTGTGAGAGGGGCCCCTGGACCAGGAAGCAGACGCCAGGGTCCAGCACATGCGGCAGAAGCGAGGGGACTCCAGCAGGTCCACCCGGGGGTTCCTGGAGAAACTGAGTCAGGCCGGGAGGAGCTTGCCCTGAGGGTCACCCCGGAAGACACAGCCTTTATTTAGAGCTGAGCTCAGGAACCACACCCGTCACGCCTTCTATGGGGGAAGCCCCGCTGCATTCTCAGGCGGCAAGCAATTTACGGATCTGTGCGGCCATCGTGCGTTGCTAAATATGCCAGGAAAAGGGGGAAAAAAAAACCCCCTCACCAAGTCCAGCAGCACAGAGCCGAGGTCCCTCGCCGACCTGTTGAAAGATGGTGGCTCCACTTCCCCCACTTCCAGCCAGAACCTCAGGGTCACGGCAGCTTCGCAGACAGGGTCCGGTTTCAGGGGCAGCTTTGTGGGTGCGCTCCGTGCAAGGTCAAGAATTACTCGTGTCCCCTGGTTGTCGCTGAGGGGTCCAGACCCGGCCACCAGCACGGAAAGGGTGCCCTGCCTTCAGCCACACCCTGTGTCCTTCAGGGTCCCCTGGGGCTGTGGGCTCCAGGGACCACCACGGTGGGGGCAGGTGTCCCTCTGAAAAACAGGGCTGCACCCCTGACAGCATCTTGAGAGAACACCCGCCCGGCCTCCCTCATTTCCACCCGGCACATAATCAACCAGTCACACTTACCAGCTTGACCTGAGAAGGCGGATTTTACCCAGGGGAACTCCCATGAGGCCAACACTCCCCATGGCCCGTGTCCCTTGAGGGTCTTTCCCGAGATGCACAGCTGTGACGCCCTTGAAATACGAGGTCTGTCCCGCGGGTGCCGGGCCCGCGTGGGCACAGGGGAGGCAGACCCCGCATGTGTAAGCGGCTTCCTGGGTGTGAGGAAACGTGGAATTTCGAGGCCAGGGCACATCAGATGGGTTGTGTGGGCGGCACGGGCCCCGCTGACCCCTGCGCCTCTCCTCACGCAGGTTCTCCTGGCCAGCAGCTTCATTCCCGTTTACGCGGGGATCCGCGCAGTGGAGTACGGCGGGCAGGTAACCGTGCACCTGGCGAAGCGCCCCACTCCCTTCACCCACCCGTTGCCTTTAGAAACCGCACTTTTCGACGGTGCGTTCCGGCCGCTGCAAGTCCGTGCCAAGGGGGTGTCCGCTCGTGCTGCTGTTTCCCTTAGCAGACAGGAGCGGCCGCGGCCCCAATCCGCAGGATCCCAGCTTGGAGAGGGGCTGGGCTGCTGCTCCCTTTCTGTTGGCCTTAAACACGGTATCCCTTTTTAAAAACGCAGTGACAGGGTTTATTTATTCATTTTCATAATAAAGCCCTAGAGACAGTCCCGCCGGTGCACAGCGGGACGCAGAACTGAGCTGTCAGGACATCTGTCCCCTCCCCCCGCAAGCCCGCAGCATAACGTAGGGCCGAGGTCTTAACTCCCAACTAAATCCTCTCCATTTGCCTCGTATTTCCCACCCACTCTGTCTAGCAACCTTATGTAGTGTTTATGACAAGGCGCTGGACTAGGTGACATGGCTCACGTACCGCCGGGGTCACGCCACACGGGGCAGCTGGGCTCAGTTACAGGTGGACTCAGCCACCACTTTCCTCATCCTCGATCCACTCCCAAGAAGCTAACAGGAGCCAGCAACGTTTGGAAAAAGGATCTCCTGTAGCAGCAGTCATTAACCTGCAGGAAATCGGAACCCTTAGCAACTGAACAACCCGGATGGCCGCCGGGCCTGAAGTGGGAGAAGTCGATCCAAGTTTCGTGACACCTGGCACCTGTCTAACCCCTCAGGGAAATCCAAACCAATCTCCAGTCTTGTGGGGTGAGGCATTCTGTTGAGGAAAAGCACCGTCGTTTTAGAAGGTGCCAGTTTTATTTCCCTCCAGGTATTTCCCTTCTGCCAGAAGTTGGTATTTAGGCCCTAAGCAATCAGAAACAAAAAGCAAAACGCAAAACAGGAAAAGAAAGGAAGCTCTGGTACTCTTAAGGCACAGAACCAGATATGTTGGGGCATGTTATGTATTGTAAACCTTTTTTCCACACTGTTTATATAACCGCGCACACATTGATAAGCAAAGATTTACATACATTTCATGTGAATGTGAGCATGATAAATACAAACACACGGATATGAGTGTCTATATAACACACCTCATTTTATAATTGTATTATGTCCTTTTAAAAACAAACACAAGATACAAGTTACCCAGGTCAGGTTCATTTTCATCTCCTCTACCTGTGTGTTCTCCACCTCAGTGCAGTTTCCCACAAACATGTATTTTCCAACCCACGTTCATTTAGTTACTTCCTTTTAGAGTTGCTGGCTGACCAAGAACCTTGTAAACAGTGTAGCTGCGGTCAGTTAGTTCCCAGCATTAGAAATGAAAACAAGTAAGAAAGACATTTAGAGAGAGAGAGAGAGAGGGTGCGTGAGACCAAGGAAGTGAACTGTTTTGTTTCAGAACATTGTATCTTTAGCCTGGGACATCGTATCCCTAGCCTGCAACATTGTATCCCAGCCAGGAACAATGTACCCCAACCTGAGACATTATATCCCAGCCCGGAAACAATGTATCACAGCCTGAGACATTGTATCCCATCCCAGAACAGTGTATCCACCCTGGGACATTGTATCCCTAGCTTGCAACATTGTATCCCAGCCTGGAACAATGTATCCCAGCATGAGACATTGTATCCCACATTGTATCCCAGCCTGGAACAATGTATCACAGCCTGAGACATTGTATCCCAGCCTGGAATAATGTATCCCAGCCTGAGACATTGTATCCCAGCCTGGAACAGTGTATCCCAGCCCAGAACAGTGTATCCAGCCTGGGATATTGTATCCCTAGCTTGCAACATTGTATCTTAACCTGGAACAATGTATCCCAGTGTGAGACACTGTATCCCAGCCTGAGGCATTGTACCCCAGCCACTGTTTCTCCTCTTTCCACCTCTGTGCTGAGCAGCCTGGCATTGCTTTTGTACTTGAGCTTTTGAATGTTCAAGTGAAACTCAGTCTATGAACAGCTCAGCAAACAGGTCTTGTGAGGGGTTTTCCACCATTACCAGACCCTGCTTTTGTTAGTTTGTTTCTTGTCTGATTTGCATCTCAACGGAAAGATGTTTCCCATGAGAGCTATAACATGGAGACTCTGAACTTGGGTTCTGGGGGTGTGTTTACCTATTGCTGGGGCTGATGAGGTTCTCTGGTCCAGTCCCAGGGTGCACTGGGGCTCCTTTGCCTTGAAGCAGCATAAGGAACCTGCGTCCCCCTTCCTCAGCACACAGCGACCTCTCCCAGCTGCGCTGTCTCCCCCGTCCTTCCGACCGGGTCCCCAAGCACAGAGTGCGCCGAGCAGTGCGTGTTCCTTACGGAGCACTTCCTGTTCTCCCTGTCTTCACACCTCCCCCCTGGCCTCAGGAGCCACTTTGGAAATGGGGGGGTTTCTGGCAGTTTTGTGTCACCGCGCTGAGAAAATGCCCATTTCCATTCTCAGTGGAACAACAAAATGGGCCGTAGTGGCGTGAGGTTCCCTCCGAGTCAAGTGCGCATGGCTTTCCGCTGGGTTAAAGGTGCATCCCACCCGGACCACAGTGGAATCTGAGGTCCTTCTTCATGAAAATAACTGGCTGGGTCCCCTGCTTTCTGTCCAGTTTGTATTATATGGGTTTAAGTGATGGGTACAGCATAGTTTTGCTTCCGACACCAGTCCCCTGTTGGATGACTCCTGACCAATGGTGATTTGAGGGTGTCTCCCCGGCAGGGGTCGTGTGGGAAGGAAAAAGCGTTTCTTGGTGCTGACAGGCTGTTTCCCTGCAGAAGTGGGTGGACGGCGGGATCAGTAACAGCCTCCCCATCCTGCCCGTGGGCCGCACCGTGACGGTGTCACCCTTCAGCGGGCGGCTGGACATCTCCCCGCAGGACCCCGGGTGGCTGGGGCTCCGTGTCAGCATCACTAATCAAGAGGTCACGGTGAGTCCGCGTGCGCTCGGGTGTTTGAAGATTGTCCACCCCCTAAGTTTTCCCCACACCCCCAAATATTGGGAGCTCATCGATCATTTTACACGCAAGTGACATCATCTGAGTCGTGGTATTTTCATACTTCACCGCGTCTTTCATGCCTGTGGGCCTTCCTGCTCATAGGCTGTGGGTGTGAAGTTCTTTGACAGTTGAACATCTATTGGCGAAATGGTTTGTATGCCTTCCCTCCATTTTCATGTCAACAAAGGTGATGTCGGAGACAGTTTAAGTGAGAGTATTATACTCTTTAAATTTTAAATTTCAATATTTTTCAAGTATATAAAAGCACTAGAGAAAGATGTAGGGGTCACCCTGATAATTGACGTGGAAATACATTCCCCGAAGCTGGTTGTCAGCAGCACGAGGTGGCATTATGAACAGGGGACCTTGGTGGTCACACGTGGCAGGAGCTCCTGGCCGGTAGTGGCTGGAGACCGGGGTGCCGCTCAATTCCCACAGCACCCAAGAGACACCCCTCCGCCCCGAGGGATCTGGCCCAAAACTCTCCAGCCTGTGGCTGTTCACCACTCAAGGTTCGTGTTTCTGTCCTACTTTTTCATTGCAAATCAAGCTCTGACGAGAAAGCTGAGGTTACGGAAAACACATACACCAACTTAGACTAACACGCTACCCTCCAACGTGTGTTTCTGCCCTAGTTGTCTGCTGCCAACCTGGGGAGACTTACCCAGGCGCTGTTTCCCCCCAGCGAGACGGAGATGCAGGCCCTGTACCAGCGGGGCTTCCGGGACGCCGTGCGGTTTTTACGCAGGGAAAACTGGTTCGACTAGAACGCTGGCTGGCAAGGCTGTGACGCGGAACACGTTCCGGAAGGTTTTGACGGAGATTTCCGATTGCGGTTTGTTTTTTTTTTTTTATTATCATGAATTGCGTATTTTTAAAATGTGAGAAGTCTGCCCCGTTGATTCATCGTTGGAATTCTTGTCGTTATTTTCGTATGTAGTGTTTTGCTCGGTGCAAAAAGGAAGAGGCATTTTATGAGAGTTGGCACCATTATTCAGCATACAAGTCAGGTGATGATGAAGCCACGGGAAACCACTTCTCACATCCATGTTACGGTTCGTCAAGGCCCAGAATACACAGCGCTGAGCCCGTGAGCACCGGTGGCTGCTTCGTTCCCAGGAGGCGCGTGCAGACCTGCCGGGGAACACGGTCCTCCCTGGCGTTGGCGTGTTTTCCCACGTGAGCACACGTGCCTAAAGCTCCGTGTGAAGTGGGCGGGTTCTCAATTCATCATCAAGTCTGGTCACTCATGACGTTTCATTTCAAAAGCAGATTTTGATTCTTTTGTACAGATGCTGTGTTTGTATCCTAGTTTAGAAAATTCTTTTTTTTTTAAGTTTAATTTAAAAAGATTTTATTATTTTCAGAGGGAAGGGCAGGGAGGGAGGAAGAAAGGGAGAGAGACATCCATGTATGGTTGCCTTTCACCTGCCTCCAGCTGGAGACCTGGCTTGCAACCTGGTTATGTGCCCTGGCTGGGAATCAAACCTTCGACTTTCGGGTTCCCTGGTCGGCGCCTTATCCACTGAGCCACCAGCCAGGGCCATTGGGCCTTCTGAAAGTATTTGGCCTTTCCATGTGCTGGTGGCCAGTGGGTTCCTTCCAGACATTGCATGACCATTGACAGGCAGGTGTGCAGAGCAGCAAGCTGCTCGCGTGGGGAATGAGCCACCCATGACACGCGTGGTCCATGTCCACGTGTTCTGCGGGGCTGCAGCACGCTGACACTCGGGGTGGGTCACACATGCTCTGCGCTGCTCAGACCGGGTGAGTCCGGCACCCCTGCCCCCCGCAGACTGTGCTGGGTTTATGGGACCAGCACTTTGAGGTCCCGTAAGGGACCCTAAGCTGACTTTCTGACCGGGGTCCTGCCATGTGTGCAGGGTAATTACCGTGACCGGCCGCTTCCCAGGTCTGTTCCCAGGTCCCCGTTGGCCTTGGAGCCATTTCCTGACGTCTCTCAGTCTGTCATGCCAAATGGCGTTCCTCATGCACACTTGACACTTCCACGGCGCCGTTCGCCAGGTCCCCCCGGCAAGGGGTGCCCGGAAGATACACGTCACCACTTCCCTTTTCAGATTTATACGAATTGCACAGAGGGATTCGGGTCCTTTATTCTTCTACCTGGGGACCCAGTCTTTGGGGAAGTTCAGGGTTCCGAGGCTTCAGGTGGAAACGGTGGAGAATCTTGCGTGGGTCCATGAGGCGGGGAGTGTTAGTGTGAGAGTCACGTGTCACTGAATAACTGCAGCCCGTGTGGCGTTACGGAGGGAACTAGAAGGTGGGGGTACAGGATGACGGGGAAGGCCGTGGGCAAGTGTCTCAGGGTCCACATGACAGCCAGGGGCGGGGCACCTGCCCACTGAGCTCAAACAGCGAGGCCGGGAACGTGTCCTTTGCTTGTTGCTGTGCTGACCCTCGAGTCTCGGCGGTGACGGTGTCTCCCACGGGCGGTGCGGACCCAAGGATGATCTTTGCTCATCAGGAGAATAAGTTCCTGCCTGCACGTGCCGCTGATCAACAGGGTTTTTCCTCCCAGGGGACTGGAAAGCGGGAATGTGTTTTCTATTCAAGTGCGAAGGAAGCAGTTTTCTCTGGCTGACCCTGGCAGTGGGGGTCGAGGTCCAGAGGGTGGGCAAGTGGCCAGCAGGCTGGACTCCACCGCAGCAGTGCCGTAGGACACTCGCGTGGGGACAGGAGCCTGGACGTGTCCCCGGGGCCAAGTTCTGTCTCGGTGACACGAAACCTCGCTCATCCCATGTCTAGAACGGCGGTGTTGCTGGGCACATTTTCACCAGACAAAACCCTTCAGCGGTTTCCTTCATGGAGTTTACGTCTTCGTAGAACCCTAATGGTTGCTATGTTCGCAACGCCTCAGGGTCTCCCCCCGTCCGAGACAGAGTGCCGGGACCCCTCGTGGCCCCCGATGGTCTCTGCACGTCTATAAAGACATCCCGTCATGACCTGGATGAATAAATCCTCCTACGGAAACCCGTGCCCCTGGAGCACTGTGACTCTTCACAGAAATACGCACTTGAGATTTTGTGCAGGAAAGAGTGGCTTTCCTTCCACCACCACCCTTGACGTGCACGGCTTTTCCACACTCTTATTATTTGGGTTGAAGTATTTCCCCCTGGGGGTTATTTTGAGGATGGAGGTATTTCCGAGGGTGAGAAAAATGTGACATGTTAGTGTCAGGTGGGTTTTCTTCCTGCATGCAAGATGAAAAACACATCTATAGACATATGTCTATATACGTGTACATATGTAGAAAGTATGTATGTATATGTTATACATATACACTGTACATATATCTATAATATATATTTTCTATGTATATGTATATATAGATATACACATCTACCTCTATCTACATCTCTCTCTATATAAATATATACTTTATATATATATATGTACTTTTTCTACATATACTTTACACATATACATGTAAAGCTCTCAGCCACAAACCTTCAATAAGCCAGCAGTTCCTGCCCAGCGGCCTTTCCACCACATGGATTCTCCTCAGCGCGTTTGTTGGAAACTTTGCCTCGGGCCACAGATCTGACTTTGAAAATTACGCATTTGAATTCAAAACGGTGTGCGCACTTTGGGAAGCAGCCCGAAAGATGTGAAAAAGCAAAGACCAATGGTTCCCCTTATTCATGTATTAGGAATGTTTTATTATTCCGTGTTTGGAGTGGATTGGCTTCTTTGGATAGACGCAGACCCGAAAGCACATTTTGGGGGCTTAGCGGTAGCTTTGGTTTATGCTCTCTCTGGACGGCGTGTTCTGCCGTATTCTGTTTTCATTCCACCACCCAGCGGCCTGACCCAGACAGCATGGTCTCCGGTTAACTTGTTAGTGGTCCTGTCCGAGGACAAGGAAACTCACCCGATCATTTTCCGCCTTGTGGGCGCTTATATTCTCTTTGATCTTGGTGCATCTGCCTTTGTGAGCAGCGAGAATTCCCAGGAAAGAAACGCTGCTGGCTCAGATGAAACACAGGCAGGCAGTTCTGCAAGGTTCCTGGCAAACTGCCACTCGCAGAAAGCAGGACCGAGATCCGCTTTCCCCACCAGTTCTGACAACACTCTTGTCCCCACCACCGGCAACGATGGAGAGGACCCAGCCCTTCACATTGTGATGGACCGGTAGGCACAGGCCAACCCGTGGAAAGAGGTCTCGTTCGGAGAACATACTCAGCCTCACTTGGGTTGGTTTAGTCAGGGTGGTGGTCTATGGTGTCCCCACGCAGAAAACTGTGCCTTCGGCTATATTTACTGTTTGAATTCTTTATTAATATGCTTCTTTGCTTCTTGGGTGGTGGTGGAGGAGGTGGGGCCTGGAGGGTCCCTTGTGTTTTATTCCTTTTCATGTCAGTCTCTGAAGATGGACCCAGGCTGACGCGTTCTCTAACGCGGAAGGCAGCACACGGCACGGAGACACGGATCTTTCTGCCGGTCTTCGTGTGGGTTCTTATGTCCAGGCTGAAGGAGGGGAGCAAGAGACACATGCTGAAATAGCACCCCCATTCCTCAGAATAGTAAAGGCAAATCGTTCCTGTGTTTGCACATGATGGACCAGACGTGTGACATTCTACCACATTGCCTACCTCTGCCTGCATGTCAGGCGTGTCCAGCGGGAGGGAGGCTGTTACATTGCTTCACAGATTGGATGTAACGAGGTCTGCCCAGAACGTGTCCAGCCATGTGGTATGACGAATAGAGACACTTACCGAAGAAGACACACGATACAAGGAACATTGCACACGAAACAGTGACACCTCGGTCCCCTTCAAAGTGGGCACCTGGGGACCTCAGGCCGCTCTCCCAGTCGCCATCGGCTGCCCTGCTGCATTTTCCTGAATCTCATGAATGGCCTGAAATCTCCCTTTCAAAGGTGATTTTAATTTTGGGAAAAGCCAGGCATGACAGGGCACCAGATCCAGGGGCTGAGTCACCTGGGTGATTAGATGTTTTGCTAAAATCTCGGGATGAGGCGTGACGCACAAGCGGGTACATTGTCCTGACGAAAAGCTGCCAGGCACCAGTTGCCCACGGCTTCAGGTTCCTGAATCACCTGAAATGTTCTCATGGAGGAATGTTCAAGCCTAGTGCAAGAGGTGGTACCGATCCGTTGCTCTACGCGCTCAGTCATTTTGAATGCGACAACCACACAGTACACATGCTCGCGCACGGTGTCTACCGCCCCCACTGACTAGCACAGTGAAGGCGTCATTGTTCCCGCGTGTGCATTCCAGTCCGCTCTCCTTGGCTGCCAGGTTACATCCATGTTGCCCAAACCATTCTCATGTTAACAATGGCTGGACTTTTCCCAGCAGGCCTCCTACGTACTGGGTAAAAGTGTAGGCACAGTATGACAGTTAATATTTCCAATTTGAAATGTGTTTTTAACACGGAGGCCATAAAGAAGAATAGGTTTCCAACCCCAAAGGAAAGGGATTTTGCTAACATATCCCAAATGTTTCAATAAAAGAGGAAGGCGGACGTGGGAGAAAACTACGTTGAATTTCCACGTAAACGTGTTTCTTGCAGAACCGGCAGATGTCACCGTGCATTGGCTTTGCAGCCTGTAATCATGTGAAACACATTGAGAAGGAGGCCCAGGTATGTCCGAGTCGCATCCACAGATACAACTCAATCAGCACCCATTTAAATACGCATCAGTGTTGCACATCACCAGCCTCATGAGGTCACGTTTGTCTCGGGTCCTTCTGAGATCAACTAGGCACAGCGAAAATTAGGATCGGAATGCAAAAGTGCTGCTCTAATCTGCCAGAATGAATCCAGTTTCTCTGCCAACTTACGTCTTATTCTCTGAGTGTAGGTCGGCTCCGAAGGGGAAGCAATGCCAAAGAGAGAGATGTTGGTGGAACATTCCTTCATCCTTCCTCCCTTGGACGTTGATGGATCCAATGCCGGCATAAACGTGCACCCTCAAAAGTAACATCAAATAAATAAGTGGAGCCGCCCTTATGTGTGTTAAAAAGTAACACACAGAAGTAAATGTTACACCCAGAAGTGGGTGTAACATTCCAGGCCTGGTGGAACCAGGCTCAGGTTCCGCCATGGAACCAAGAGAGCCCTGCTGCCCCAGGGTGGGTGGTATTGGCGCAGAAGTGAGGGCTTGTGACAGGGGTTCCCCGTTTCCCATCCTGCGCTTCTCTGATGGGGTGTCAGGCCCCTTCTGGGTGACCTCAGTTTCCCCTGTTTGTCCTTGAACCAACGGATGGGGCTTCTCTCTTGAGGGGTGTGACAGGTATGCCTAGTATTTGCCGGCTTCCCTGCTGCCCGGGACCAGAACTCTGTGGGTGCTTCTGGAGGACCCAGGCGCACGCGGTGTCTGAACCCAGCCTGTAGCCTCACTGTGCGCCCCCTTGGAGCCCAAACCCACCTTTGCAGTCCTGGTCACTGGGGTCGCCGCTCCTAAGATGCAGGGAGACGGTTGGAAGACCCGGGGCGCCTTTTCCTTCCATCGGACCCTCCGCAACAGCGTCTGCAGAACCCGCTGTGGGCGGACCTCTGGCCCCCCTGCTGCCTCCCCACAGCCCACGGCTACTTGGTGAGCTCTTGACCCCATGAGGGAAGAGGAGACAGCGCAAAAAGGGCGAGACTGCTCCGACTGGGGTCAGTTGGCCCATCAGGGGCTCCTAACATCCATTTGGATGCACGTGGATGGAAATACGTTAGCCCGGCAGCCACGTTGTGTTTCATCCGCTCAGAGCACAGGCAGATGTCCTGCGGTTCTGTGTCTCTCCCTTGATTCAAGAAGCACTTATTACAGAGTCTGGGGAGTATCATTCCCCAAGGTGGACAGCTGCCCCCCTCTCGGAACCTGCACTTTTGGGGAGCGGGGGAACATTTTACATGATTTTTAAAAAATGAAAGAGGGAAGGACCCCAATCTCCATGCCCCTGGAAAGGTAAGGGACTGTGTCACCTCCATGACACAGAGGGGCAGGGCTGTCTGCTTTGGATACTGACGAAGTCTGTAGTCATTCCAGCTGTCACCTGGGGGACCCCACGGCTGGTGTGTCACAGGTCAAGGCCAGGAATGCTGCTCAGCACCCCGGGGGGCCCCCAGGCTGTTTGGGTGGGTCGATCCCCAGCCAGGGCACAGAACCAGGTGTCCAGCCAGGTCCCCAGCTGGACACAGGGGAAAGGCAACCCTACATGGATGCCTCTCTCCCTCTCTGCCTCTCTCCCTTCCTTTCTCTCTGAAAATAATAAATAAAATCCTCATGAAACAAAGACGTACGCCCGGACGGGTGGTGTGATGGGTTGTCACGGAGAGGCGCGTACGTACGGCCGTGTCAAAGAAGGAAACGTGACTGCGGCTGCCAAGGCCACTTGGGAAGGTGGCTGTGCAGGTCTTCCTACGAATAGCAGCCACGTGACAGCAGCACAGCCTGAGGGTCAAAGTTTACTTGGGTCGAACGTTTCTTACAAAAAGCCAGAGCAACTCAAAGCACCCCTGCCCTCCCCCAGAGAATTAGAGTTGGCCAGGGGGGAGTCTAACTTACCTGGGAGCCTTCTTTTCTCCTTCCGCGACACCCCCAGCCCCCCAGAGTTGTACCGATGGATCGTCTACCTGTCCAAATTTCGGCTAGAGAGGGGGACGTTCTGTCATATAACCCCGACAGCACGCTGGCAGGAAATCAACATGGGGATTTGCAATCTTTTCAACCCGCCTCCGTAGCTCTGACAGGAGCTAGTGTTTTAAACCAAGGCTGGGTGCCGCCATGCCCATGCATTCCCCCCGTAGGCACAGAGGGGGGGGGGAGCTTTGCCCAGCGCCCCCCTGTAAAAGAATGAAATGACTGAAGAAATGAGAACATTCAGTGACGCCTAACGGAGGTCGTGATCAAGGAGTCATCTGGCTCACTTGACCTGCGGGCTCCATGCCGTGGCTCCTGATGAAAAGGAACTAACAACATGAAAAGCAACATCGGAACACCTCCCCTATTCCTCTGCTGATGGCCGAGGGTCACATGGTCTGGCTTGTGTCTCTTTGGTGTCCCAAGCCAGCTGTGACGGGGGGTCCCCTGAGGTCCCTTCACCCTGCGCCCCGCTTCCACATTTCAGGACCTGGACAACTCAGCAAGGACCTGCTTCAAAGGCTGTTAATAAGCAATTTTAATGCCACCTGTACCTCTCCCTTCCTTCGCCACCTAGGGTGACACATTGGCAGGTCCCAGGCATTTTAGGACATGGGTGTCTTTGTCGAAATGGACAGGATCTGTGCCTATCAGGAGGATCATCCTCTTTCGTTTACTCTGTGCGCACACGCAACTATATATACAATTTTGATGTACAAGGTCTGCCCCGGAAGGAGCGACCCAATGTCAACAGCATAGAAATAGTTTGCGCCGCGGGTCTTTCCAAGACAGGCCTCGTGTGTTTCTAGCCCAAGCCTCAGTGTCGGAGGATGTAAATATTAACACTGCCGCGCCTGCCCAGGGAAAGAAATCCGTTCACGTGAGATGCCTGTGACCTGGGGAAACACGTATCTCAAAGACGGCAGCACGTCGGGTGGTAAAATGGGAACCACCACTGGATGAGCCACTTGGAGTGAACATGGAGCATCAACGTCTTTACCAAGGACCGTCTATGCCAACGTATTTTACTGCTTCTCCCTCTCTCTCTCTCTTTCTCTCTCTTTTGGGTCAAAGGATCTCATGCGCTTCCTTTCCACGTTAGTGTAACTGGAAGGATGGTGGTGGTTAGCAGGTTCGTTCATGTCCTACTTGGAAATCCCCGCAAGGATTTATTTCCCCTCCTTTTTTTTTTTTTGAACCAGCAGCCTTTGGGTTCACAGGCCAACGCCTTATCCACTGTGCCACAAGCCAGGGCTGGAAATGGATATTCTTTTTTTTTTTTTTAATTTTATTGTTGTTGTATTACATCCATCCCTTTTTTGCTCCCCTGTGCCCCCCTCCCCACCCACCCTTTCCCCCCAAAGTCAATCCCACCTGTTGTCCATGTCCATGGTTCCTTTATACTAGGTTCTTGTCTAACCTGCTCCCCTTCTTTGCCTCTGCCTCCCCCCTCCCCCTATTTCCCCTCCTTTTTAATGACGCAATTTGGATTTTCAGGGCGTGGATTTGATTTCATCTTTTCCAAAGTCCACAGCAAAGGGGATGGTCCAAGTGTTGATTTAATTCCCCTGCACAAAAGAAAAAGAACTAAAAAAATAAAATGAGAGAGAGAGAGAGAGAGAGAGAGGGCCCTTTAGGGGGAACCAAGTCTGATTGGGTCCACCATCCGATACTAAAAGATGTCAAGGACGACATCTGAAAGCACTCATCAATTAAGATAAAATGTCAATGGCAGGATGAGGGTCATGAATATGCATCAGGTGCATGACAAAGCTTTCACCAATATTGAAAGGCACTTCTGAAATGTACTTTGAAAGGCAGAGAGGTTGCTGGCGGAGCCCTTGGGACGATGTCCCGATGTCCCGATGTCCCAACCTCTCTGAGGGAATCCACAGAAAGACGGGAAAACGTGGGGAATGGGCGTGAGCCAGGGTGTTGGGTCAAGACACCCACTAACGTGTGGGTCCTGGAAGCAGCGAGCCGTGAAATGGTTTTGATGAGTCCCCCAAGAGGGTCCTCTGTGGGGTGATAGGATGGGACCCCAAGTTCACAAAGAAGACATCGCTCGGAGAACATCCTTGGACCTAGCGCCCACCCATGCGCACGCGTGCCTACACACGCACGCAGATGGAAGCCAGGACGGAAATACCAACTCTCTCCCTGGACATCAGTGACCCCTGGAGAGCCAGCGCCTCCCGCCTCTTCAAAAGAGGTCGTGTCCTTGCTCCTGTCTGCAAGGAAGAATGCGATTTTAATGGCCGGGAGGGTTGTGAGGCAGCCAAGAAAGCACCAGGATGCCGAGCAAGGAAGAAACAGGGAGGTCAAGGGCACTCTTCACATGGCTGACGAGGCTGGGCCCTCCCCGGAGCCTGGGAGGAGGGACACCGGGCACTGCAGAAGCTAATGACACGCTGTGTCTCCTCCTCTGCAGGGAAATAACTCCATGGGCGCCCAGGAGCTCACGGATGCAAAACCGCAGTGTCTGCGTGGAAGCGGGAGGCGTCTTCAGGCCACGTGCAATAGGCATGACCGACATGCTACCGACCGACCGCACCGGTGACGCAGTCGCTCTGAAGCGGGAACTAGGAAACTCAGTAGAAAGGAAACCAGAGACCCGTATCAATTCTGCAGCGGCGCGGGGTTCCGCCTTGGCCCCTGCAGACGTAGGGTCTTTTTTTAGACCGCAAGGGTCTTTGATGTCCCACCACCGTTTCATGCCCAATTCTGTCGCCGTGTCCTTTGGGTGCTTCCGTCTAAGAAACGGCAGCGTTCGGATGAAGAACGCGGGTATCTTCCTGTCTCATGCGAACTCTTTCCGTAGGCTGTGCGTTTTGCGTCCCCCGTCATCCGTGTGCTGGAATCCTACCCCCACGTGGGGTGGTATCAGGAAGTGATGCCTTTGAGGGGTGACAGGGTCGTGGGGGGTCGTGAACGGGGTGGGTGCTGTCATGGAGGAGACCCAGCCGTGGGCATGAATTAGCCACCGATCGTGCAACTCTGACAAAGGACGCTGGATGGCAGATTGTGAAAAAGCATCAGAATTTTTTTTTTAAAAAATGAGTAATAAAGGGAAACAGCCCAAGTGCGCATCAGTGGATGATTGGATCAAACAGCTTTGGTCCATGGACACAATGGAATTCTATAGAGCAGAAAGAAAGAAGGAACTTGTCCCCTTGGCAACACCATGGATGGAACTGGAGAGGATTATGCTGAGTGAAATAAGCCAGTCAGTGAAGGACAAATATCCTAGCATCTCACCCATGACGGGACAATAATGAGCAAAACTAACAACAAGCAAAACAAGCTGGCTTGTAAACCCCCCTCACCCCCCGATGCTAAATTCCCCTTCCAAAGGGAACCCCGATGCGGATGCAGAATTCCTGCCAGCTTTGATCCTTTCACGAGCAGCGTGTCAGGAGGAGGTACGGGGAATGCATCTCATTTATTCCCCACCGATATCACCCTGCCGGCTGTGACATTTCCCACTGGTGTCATGTGTGCCCTTAACATAAGGAGGGTTTTCAGATCATGACACGGGCCCAGGCAGAGTGAGATGTCATGTGTCCTCGCCCTATCGGTTTCACGCTGGGACATTCCTTCCTCATGACAATCATCCTCAGAGAACACAGGAATGCTTTTCTTTCCCCCCCCCCCCCCCCCCGCTCCATAGGGGTTCTGTTCCGGGAGAATTATTTTCCCAGGTGGAGTACACGCTCACCGGACAGCCCAGCGTTTCTCTTTGGGGTGCACACCCCACGGACAGAGCCACTCGGGTGTATTCAGCCGGGACACACTTTTGAGATGAAAACGACACCCATCGCCATCCGACCGGCTCGAGGAAGGAGGCAGGATGGAGATGCACCCATGGCCTCGTCAAGGGTGCAGGCGGCCAGTGGCGGAATCCGTGGCCGTGGGCCGACCGGGGCGGTTAGGATGTCAGGCGAGAGGTTGCAGGTGGAGGTCACAGCGTGGGGATCTTTGCAACTCCAACCCGTGCCTGAGTTTTCGGGCACAGAATGGAGCAGCTGGAGGAAGGGCGGAGGGTGGGCGGACATGCAAAGCAGAGGAGAAAATCCGTGCACTGAGCCACCAGCCAGGGCCCCACGTTCATGGGCCACTTCTCCTGGTTCCTTGACTAAACTCTTCCCCTTCTGTCCCCTCCCCTCGGCGCGCGGAATGCCAGTCCTGTGTTTCCAGCCTCCGCTTCTATTTTCCGTGTTCGCCTGTTTTGCCCGTGAGAAGTTGGGTGATGTTTTTAAAAAAAGAAAAAGAATAAAATCCCTTGTTGCAAAACCATGCTATCATTTTTCAGTCTCCTCATATCACCTAGAGTCCCTCAGCCTATTTTTCAGACCCACCTATGCTTTCAGCAGACTTTTTGTGGTTTGTTTTCCGTACGATGCCCCCACCAGATGGATGGGCACGCTGTCTGCGTGTTAATCAAGGTAGCGGTGCCGGCGCAGAAAGCAGGTAGGGACTTTGGTTATCGGAGGTGCGCACGCAGAAAGGAAACTTGCTCCTTGCACCACGCGGTTGAAGAAAGCAGCCCACGCACAGCCCGCCAGCCTGTCATGAGCCCCTGGCGTGCCGCGCTGCAGGGGGCAATTTCATGGGCGTGAAGCCTGCCATGTGGAACGGGTGTAGCAGTCACTGCGACAGGCATGTGCTTACGTCCAGCGCTAACTCAGGACGCAACGGGAAGGACTCCGTGTTTATCCTGATGAGTGTTTACGGGGCCGGACCCGTGACAGACACAGGGTGAGTCACGCTGTCATAGAATCCGGAGTGGCCGCAGTGGCTTTCAAAATGTGCAGTGTCTCTTCAGCCCAATGACATCAGAGTGCGGCAACCGTGTCTCCCAAACGCCCCTGCAGGGCCACCGCGTGGTGATGGCCCACCTGGGACCCCAACGCACGCCTGTGGCAAAAGACTCACACGGGTCACCCCCAGGGAAGCTGTAGAATTCCTGTCCAGGGTCCTTCTCCAGCCACCCACATGCACCCACAGTCCTCAGCCACTCCCCTTTGACGGGGGCACCATGGAATCCTGCCTTTGCAGTGTGTGCGAGTGTCACGTGATGGTGGCACCCAACCTCTGTCCCAAGGCCCTCATTTCAATAGGCCATTTTAGCCTGGAGATTTATTTTATTTTATTTTATTTGGGGGGGGGGGCAGATGGAGAGGGAGGGGCAACCGGCTTCCTACATTTTCCCCAGAATCCTCAACGGATGGGGCAAGCTGACGTTTCAGGCTTTGAAAAACAGCCGCTGGGATCTTTTTCTTTCTTTTCTTTCTGTTTTCCTCCCCCTGCAGGCTCCATTCGGTGGAACTGCGTGGAAAAGAAAGACGTTCGATGGCCCTGAATGTCGAGAGCCTTTCCAAAGCTGTTCACGGAGACGCGGGGCGCGCGCGGATCTCGAGTTGGCAAACGGCCCACACTCTGCCTTCACCCCCAGGGCGATGCTCCACTTTACGAGGCCGGGTGACAGTTCCTGAATAAGAATGAGCACAAACAGCAAGGACCGTGGCCGGGAGTTCAAGGACCCCAACACCATGTTGGGAGACACACCCTATCCATGGCTCTCAGGACAGCGGACATATTTCCACAGCCAACAATTTCAGGCATGGGCGTGTTAGCACCCCCCGTGGACAGGCACGGACCCCTGAATATCTGTGCTGTTGTTGTTTTTTTTTATTTGTTGTTGGTTTATTAGTTTATTCGTTTGTCCTGCCCTGGAAGACTGGCTCGCTGTATTACACCAAGAGGAAGGATTTGTCACGGTGACCCTTGCCATGTGCACCTGAGGAGTATTTACGCAGGTACAGAGCTGCCCCCGGTGAACCGTTGTAAACATTCCTTCTCACCAAACCCATCGAGATGACCCTCTCGTGCGGCGGACAGCTAGAGCCACCTTTGCAGAAATGGCATGTGCAAAACACCGAGGGTGAAAGGGACGCATGGAACCGCACGCAGGACGATTATTCCACAAACCAGGGCGACGGAGCAGTTGTGAGCAGACAACGAACCGCGTGTTGAGGGCACCTACCAGGGGCAGAGTGAAGTTCCCCAAGGGGTTGGTCCTTGACACGCATGTTTGTACCACCCACGAGGTCTGCCCCCAACAGTTTTTAGTGGCACTGGCTCGCAACACCTTTGGGACAGGCCTAGTAGGGTGACGTTCCCCAGGAAGGGAAATTTGAGGGGCTACTGCAGACCCACCCTCCAGGTGGAAAGGAACAGAACCAAAGGACATCGTGCCACGGGGCCATCCCACGCAGCACAGCAGGCGGAGCGGAACCATGGTTTCTGGGAGCCCAGGGGACAGTGGCGGGCGGTGTCCGCAGAGGTAGGCACGTGGCTGAGCTCGGAAGCCATTCTGAGACGGACATTGAGGGCAGAGGAAGGGGGAGCACGCAGCTCCCCAGAATAACCCTTTGCAGTCCCCCCTGGGGGATGCGTCTCACCGCGTGGACTCCTGGAACTATGATAAGGCCACCAGACTGCGCCACCCAAGAGGCAGGACATCCGTGAAAAGACATGATGTGGGACCATCCTCCTGGTTGATACAGGGTGACACACCTCAGACAGCCACCTCGGACCTTGCTGTTCTGAGTTTGGGGTGGCCCTGAACCCCCCCTAAAGCCACCCCCAAAACTCACAAAGGGTCAGGACCGCAAATAACTAGTCACCCGCGTTCCCACCCTGCCCTGCTCCAAGGCACGTCCTCTGGAAATCAATTGTATTCGTTCACCCGTCATCCACGCAGGACTTTATGGGGAACCTCCCTTTTCTTCCTATAGGGTCCCCACTACGGACGTATCCAGCTAGTGTTGCCAAAATAAATGCATCTCCTTTTCCTAAGAGGCGCTCTTGGTTGAATGAGTTCACCGGAGGAGATTCTAGCGACCCCTGACCTCTCCCTCTGCGGAATTTCAGTAGCTTCTGCGGGTGCTTTTTAAGGGAAAACCCACGGCTTCCGGGAAAGCCGGGAGACAAAACCAGGGGAGCAAACGGCCTTCCCCGGAGACGGATGCGAAATCCATGCTCAGATCCAACCTCCTGGTCCCAAGTCACATCTCGAAAGGGAAGCACAGACTCTAGGCGAATAGTTCTCAACCTTCTATCGACGGTCCTCTCTACGGAGGCCTTTTTGACTCCCCGTTCCCCCATCTCACCCTGCTTACCGGTGATTTTAACTCCACACCACAGGTAGGCTGCACACGCTGTACATTTGGGTAGGACGGGTTTAAATCGTTACGGGAGGAAATGTCTACACATCTCTGCAAAGTCCCAACGGCGAGGTGGCGGGGAATTGGTAAGGCGGTCAGCTTGCGATTTTTATTTTTCAATGACAGCTGACACGAAGGAAGATGATTCGGAATCTGTTTCAGGCCCGCGGCCCCGTGCTGGGCCGATCCTGGACTTTATAAATGGGTCCCTGGATAGTTCTAGGACCTGCCCGGCCCCACACCGTGACGACAATATTATTGGCTGTATTCCCTGGCGCTGGATGTCACATTCCTGTGACAGTCTTGTAACCAGCAATGGCTATTTCTCCATCCTTTCACTCAGCGCCCCAGCGCCGTTACCCTCTGGGAACCGGGGTCTGTTCTCTGCGTCTCTGAGTCAGTTTTTATTTTCTTGCTCAGTTTCCTTGGTTCACTCGATTCCGCACACACAAGTGGGGTCCCAGGGTCCCAGTAAGAAGCAGGCACTTGAAGAGGAAATGATCTTTACCAGTTACAGGGGCTGGGGTCTCTGATAGGCGCCCTAAGGCTACAGCGCAGCCTCATGGCCGGTCTCTGCTTTGGACGAGTCCTTCATCGATGTGCGGCTGACATCCACCTGCAGTGTCCCCTCCCGGACCTCTGTCCCCCTCCGGGACCCGGGACACGGGACGCGGCATAGCCTTGTTCACCTGGAATGCGCTACCACCCTATTCTGTCTTCACTTCCTGCTGGCATCGGAAGCGGGGAACCTTCTACCTTTCTAGGATGTGTGGCTGCTCCGATGACCTCATCACCGCAGGTGCGTGCAGGTGCCATTCCCGGAGGCCGTGTCAGAGTTTTCTTTCCAGGGGCCGAACAACACTTCTACCTGAACCACTTTCTTCAGAACCCCTGCCGGGGGCCTTGGAGCGGCTGTGGAGCAGCTCTGAGTTCTGACATCCCACCTGCTTTCTCCGTCTGCCAAGGGTCACCAACAGGAAATCCGCAGGACTTGAAAGAGGGGGTCCCTCTCCCCATGTTGTCTGACCCTTTGGTCACCCGGCTCTGTACCGTCTCCTTCCCGCGCCCCCACAGGAACCATCTCCTTATTCCCGTGAAATGTGGGAGACTGTGTACCTGCATAGAGGGTTTTCCCCAATGTTCTTTTTTTTTAAAAGATTTTATTTATTATTTTTAGAGAGAGGGGATGGGAGAGAGGCAGAGAGGGAGAGAGACATCCATGTACGGTTGCCTTTCCCCTGCCTCCAGCTGGGGACCTGGCTGGAGACCTGGCTTGCAACCTGGTTCTGTGCCCTGGCTGGGAATCGAACCAGCGACCTGTGGGTTCGCAGGCCGGCGTCTTATCCACCGTGCCAGGCCGGGCGGTACCCCATCTTCCCATCACAGCACCACAGCCGTCATGCCCCAGATGTGGCAACGAGGGGAGGACGGCTCCCGTGAGGCATCCTTGTGATGTATACCCCACATTTGCGCCAGGCGGGTGTGGGAGAATTCATGCCGGCTCCGCGGGGGTTCAGATACCAGGCTCCTTCTGAGAGCAGGTTATTCTTTGCGGGGCGCAGTGTGGCTAAGAGCATGATAAATGCCGTGCTTTACAACCTACTTGGGAAGGGAGCTGTGGGGCGGCTGCCCGGGGTGGGCGTGGGTGGGGGCAAAGCTGAGCCCACCGCAGGCCGCCCGCCGAGGCTGCTGGCAGGAAGGCCACCGCGGAGGCTCTTTATGAATTTTATCCACGCCCCGAGCTCCTCTTTTTATCGCCTCCATTTCCTTCACGGAAGGGAAAGAATAAATAAACTCCCCGGGCAGTTGGACGGAACCGCAGCCATCGGAGAGACCTGCCAAACCAACACGGAGGAAGAAAGCGCGTTTGTCACCCGGAACGAGGGACCCCGAGAACATGGAAATAGCAGGAAGGAAAAACGGGGGTGGGGTGGGGGGTGGGAGTCTCGTTAATGCCAGAGGTTAGGATGGTGTGAAAGAGTCTGCAGTGTTGGCGTGTCCTATTTTCCTCTTAGCTCTGAGCAACTAAGAGACAGGTGCCTGTGCCGGTGACCAGTTCCTTTGCACACGTGCGTGTCCGATGCCTGTGTGTGTGTGTGGACACTCACCTTGAAGAGGGGACTTGTGAAGTCAAAGGTCAAGGGTAGCGTTGGGGATGCAAATACGCCTCTAAGCCTCATTCAAGGCTTGGGGGGCTGTGGACATCAGGAACAACGTCTCTGCCTCTGTGACTACCACCCCCCCCCCAATAAGGAGAACCGATCAATCGATAATCAATACGGATGCTCCCTCTTCGGTGTTGACACTGACAGATACTCACTCAGATGCCAACTGAGCGTATTGAAGTATTTGTGGAAAAACACAGAGCCAGACTGTGACACCCTTTCATTTTTCGGGGTGTGCCCCAATGCATTATACATTGTATGTTATTCCTGCCCCCCACCCCCCTGCTTTTTACAGAAAAGAGTCAGCGTCAGGGATGGAGCTCTGGGGAGGGCATCATACATATTGAGCGTCTTACTCCAACCGTCTTTCCTGTTGACTGTTTCCGTTTCACAGAAGCGCTGTGAGGTCTGATCTAATCCGTAGATGACCAAGTCACTGATTCATATACAGTCAGGACAGCAGGCCGGGCCTGAACCCCAAACTCCGGCTATGCAACCTGTCCTGCTACCTAGCGCCAGGGGGACTTGGGTGCCCCGCCAACCCACGGCACAACGGGATGTATTGATGATGGAGATTGGTTCTGCCCAGGTAGACGCACGTTCGTATCAGCTTCATAAAGCGTGTGTGCGGGTGGGTGTTCGAGACACTGTGTTTTGGCTCCTTTGTCACTGGAAAGGATTTGAAACAAATCGATGGCTTCCCACAGGTGTTTCCAGTGGCTTCCAGGTCCTGCGTGTTCGGGACACGTTTGTCCGAGTGCAGAATATACTCAGAGGACGGTCAGCATCCAGGGGCCTGCCGCGTGCAGCTTTCTGGGTCACTGCGCCCCTCATTTGCTTCCTCCTTCCTCAGCTTGTCACCTAGTCTCCAGCCATGTCCCCCTGCCAGGCACCGACCCCAGGATGCACCCGCAGGCGTAAAACCCTCCTGCCTTGATATTCCTCCCGGGGCCGGGAAACTAAAGAAGCAGATAAACAAATGGCACAACCTCAACCTTTACGAAGCCCCGGTCAAGAAAACATCAGCAAAATGGCAAGAGAACCAACTGGGCAGGAAAACGCAGTGGCCAACGATCCATCACACAAGGGTCTGGTCTCTAAAATATAGAAAAGCACTTACACAGATGAGCTCCAGGAAGACAGAAGGCCCCATTTAAAAAAAAAACACAAACCAACCTCCTGCCTCTGTTCTGATGTAAAACAACAACAACAACAACAACTCTTTCCCTTGGTGACGTCGCACGTTTTCCCTCCGTATTCCCCGGATGCATAATAAAAATCTCAAACTAGCTCCCAGTGCCACCGCTATGCAAAATGGCCGCTAAAAATAGGAACAAACCCATATCCTAAACAATTCACCTCCGTTTTTTCTCGAGCGCTCGGGAGGCACTGGGCAGGCTTTCGACGTGACCACACACCTTATTTTCCACGCTGGGTGCTGGTATCACGCCGTTCAGACTCCCCGGTGAATTCCCCGTGCCGAGGTCCACGTGAGCTCACCTCAGGCTCTGCGCCCTGGCACAGTGTCCTTTTATCAGCTGGGTCTTTATCCATATTGTAGAGAAACCACGGTGCTTGATAAGAATCCTAGTGCCCAGGGCAGAGGCGAGGATGTTCAACTCGCACACAAGACGGACCAGAGCGTTTGACGGACGGGACCCAACTGTTCTCACCGTGGTGTCAGGTGCTCGCGCCCTGATCTGAGGTGTCACCCGCGCGCTGTCCGCACCCCTCAGCACAGGACTCTGCACCTCCAATTCTCCAGGGAAGCGCCCCGACCAACCTGCCACCTGCGTGTGTCCCCTAACCCCCCAGTTTGGACAGGGGGTCCGGCAGCTCTCTTATGCCCAGAATTCTGCTCTTCGTTCCGCTACGGAGATCAGACACCCCACCCGCCGCCCAGCGGGTGGGGCTGCCTTTTTACCAGGTGCATTTCACCAAGAAACGGTCACTTCAGAATCTGCCCAACACAACCCAGCTAGGAAATGAAAACATCTCCCCCGTAACTCAAGATGACCTTCCTGTGTCAACCCACACACACACGGGTGCATCCACGCGCACACGTGCACACACGCACAGCAGGAATAAAGTGAAGAATCCCAGTAACGCTCTTTGAAATGTCTCCTTGACCATGCTGGGTGGAAAACAGCCAGAGTGGCTTAGGTCAAATCTTGCTGATTTTGATTCTTCTGTTACCCTTGAGATGGCATAGTGTGTTAGCTTTGGGTCCGTGACATAGTGGTGGGACAGTTTTGTAGGTGAAGACGTCCTCCTCCAGTAAGACATCCATTGTCAGATAATATTAGGGATTATGGTCCCTATGGCGCCATCACTATTTTGGAACGACCATCCATGTTTCTCAATGCACCCCTATGTTCATTGCAGCGTTGGGTTCAACCGCCAGGTCATGGAAGCACCCCAAGTCCCCATACCTGTGCAAAAGAGGTGGCTGATTTTTTTAATATCGATTTATTGTTGCCCCGTTTCCTCCCACTGCTCTCCCCTGCCCCACGCCCTCTCCCAGAGTCAACGCCACAAGGTGCCCATGGCCATGGGTCATTGATCCAGTTTCTTGGGTGAACACTTCCCCTTCTTACCCCTCTTCCTCCCCTCTCCCTCCCTTCTGGTCTCACCCTTCTCCCGTTCCTTGTTTCCATGTCTCTGGTTCCATTTTGCTTGCCCATTTTAATTGATTTTTTATTATTTTCCAAACGATCTTTATTCATTATTTTCAACAAGAAGGGCAAGGAGGGAGGAAGAAAGGGAGAGAGACATCCATGTGTGGTTGCCTTTCACCTGCCTCCAGCTGGGGACCTGGCTGGGGACCCGGCTTGCAACCTGGTGACGTGCCCTGGCTGGGCATCGAACCAGCGACCTTTGGGTTGCTTGTCCATTTTCAAAATTCGATTTTCTCTTCTACGAAAACACTTGCGCCCACAGTACGTTTATTTCGGATCATCTGGTGGGATTGGCCACCACCTCTAGGCCTTTCTAAACCTGATGCGAGTCACCATCCCACGGTGTAGGATCATTCTCTCCCCAGGGACATGTTGTTGGGAAACGTACCCCAAGCTCCATCTGCCCCATAACTAAGATGGGGTACAGCACAGAGGCTCCCACTTGTTCTCCGTGGACAGCGTCACCCATCCTTTCCTTCGCATGCTGTTCCCCAAGAGTGTTCCACACTCTCCCGTGTTTATGCGTGGACTTTTGCAGAAGAACTTGACCACCTTGCCCATCCGTGTCCAGGAAAGCGTAGGACCGGGAGACCCACACTCACCGCAATCCATGCACCAGCCTCCCACGCGGAGCGGGTGACTCGTGAGGGAGCTGGCTGACGTGATTGTCACTGTGACCCTTGGACAGCACACACGTCACTAAGCAACACACCTTCTTTGGTGCACAGAACGGCCCAGCCGGGCTCCACAGGACTTAATATTCACAGTGGCCTCACTGCGCATCCTGATGCCATCATACCCTCCTTTCCCTAATGGTTTCCGATGTCCTTTTGTCTTTATCCTGCCACCAGGTGACAAGTGCTCCGTTGGCTTTCACGATTTCCTTTTCGTTGATTACCGAGCTGCTGCAACTTGCGTTTCTACGAGGCCAGGAACATGCTCAGCCCTGGGGATAATGAAGGGAGCCAGTGATGTATGGTCTGCGCCTGCCAAGGTTTCATTAATACCTGGGAATGTCTGAATTAATAATAAAATAATAGCCATAACATCAAGAATAATGACACCAGTGCTTACCGGACATCTAGGTGGTAGGCACAGCATGAGAGGCATGAGAATAAAAAGGTCTCATCCTTTTGGGAAATTGCCCGAAGATAAATGGCCCACCCATCCATCCATTTTTAATTTTTTTTTTTCCCCTGACGCAGTGTGATCTTTGGAATTGTCCTTTACACTTGTGCTGGCTCCGCGTCCCGGACACGTTCTCCCGTGACCTCTAATCTGTGACCGTTTGCCCTCTGCGCTGTGTGGCTTTCAACCTTGTTATGGCAAGCATGTTTGGCTCTGTTTTGCTTTGTTCTGTGTGAGCCGCGACCTGTCACAATGCTTCCTCCGTACCACGTTCTAACAACTTCTGTTCTCGTTTGCTGCCTGGCTTTTTTCACTGGTTCAGAGCCCAGACTGCCAGCGAGACCGAGGGAGACAGAGAGGGAAGAAAGAGAGGCAGAAGCTCAGGAGCATCTACTTTTCCTTTTTATTCCCGATTCCCTGCGCGTGTTTGCTTTATTTCATCGGCCTAGGTCAACCGGTAACGGTGGAGCCGTTTAAGGCCATCTTGTGCACGTCAGACACCTGAGCACACCTTGTTCTCAGGTTTCGGGAAAACCAGGGTTGAGGTCCCAACCATAGTAAGGATGACAACCACAGCTTTGGTATTTCACCAAAAGGTTGCGTTTGGGGTTTTCGTGGTCAACTTCCAGCGTCCGACACAATGTGCACCGACATTTTGTTTTCCCTTCCGAAAAAAAAAAAAAACATCATAAATTGCATTCCTGTGAAATAATTTTCATTGTGGTTTGCGGTTCTCTATTCAATGTCGGGAAGAAGAAAGAGTGGGGCATCATACAGAAAACATTTACAGTCTGAAAAGGGAGTTCTCTAGGTATTTTTCTTGTTTTCATCTGTTTATACTGTCTGCATTTTTCTTCATGTGGAATTACTTACAAATTTTTTAAAAAGATTTTATTTATTATTTTCAGAGAGAGGGGACAGGAGAGAGGCAGAGAGGAAGAGAGACATTGATGTATGGTTGCCTTTCACCTGCCTCCAGCTGGGGACCTGGCTGGAGACCTGGCTGGCAACCTGGTTCTGTGCCGTGGCTGGGAATTGAACCAGCAACCTTTGGGTTCATGTGTAATTACCTTCTTTTTTTAAAAATTTTATTGTTGTATTACATCCATCCCCTTTCATGTGTAATTACTTTTATCATTGGCATTATTATTCAAAAATAGGACAAAGTTGGTGTTTTCATTGCTCCTAGCAATGTGTGATCCCCCCCAAATCATGAATGATCTGGGAGCCTTGATAGCTTCCTTTGTATTGTCCCTTATTATTGCTCTGATTAATCAACCTAACTGCTCTGGGGGACTGCTTCCCCCGAGGTGTGTCCACACTGTGTCTCCTCTGTGACCTTTCTGTCCTTACCTTGCTTCCTTCAGCCTCCTGGGGGTGAGTCCTTTGGGGTGACATCTTTTTAAAAAGAGGCAGTGCCATCTGTCCCTGAAAGCACAATTCACTCCTTTTCTGCACAACTCATCAAAACCTGCCCCTGGGTTTGATTCTCCACCTCCTACCGCTGCAAAGTTCTTAGGCTCCTCTGAGCAGCCAGCAGTCTTAATAATAATAAGTCTAATTTATTGAAGAGTGAAATAGCTGCCAGGTGCTGGCTAAACAGTATGACAATGCCATTTGATTTCATTCTCTCACCAACTCACTTATGAAAGTGGTATTAATAGCCCCACTTCTCCCCCTGTAAGAAAACGAATGCTTAGAGAATGGAAGGATTTATTCACACCCCGGACCAGGCAACTGCTGTGGTAGGAGCTGAATCTATGAGCCAGAGGTGGGCACACCCTCCTGCCATCGGATTTTACTACCAACATCCAGGGCACGACTTCATCCTTCTGCAAGAACGTAAGATCCAGAAACCTCCAGGTTCCTTATAGGTTTTGATCGTTCAGCCAAATGGCTGGTGTTATTAAGGGAATTTGAAGAATGGTGAGTTTTCATTTTCTATTTGTTGATTTCACGGATAAGCAACCAGGGTGAATGAATGAGGAGAGAGAGAGAGAGATTAGTTGTTCTGCTTATTGATGCTTTCATGGCTTAATTCTTTTTTTAAATTTATTTATTCTTTTTTTTTTTTAGGTTTTATTATTTTTCAGAGAGAGGGGCAGGGAGAGAGGAAGAGAGGGAGAGAGGCATCCATGTATGGTTGCCTTTCACCTGCCTCCAGCTATGGACCTGGCTTGCAACCTGGTTACGTGCCCTGGCTGGGAATCGAACCAGCGACCTTTGGGTTCGCAGACTGGCATCTTATCCACTGTGCCACCAGCCAGGGCTCGTTGCTTAATTCTTATCTGTGCCCTGATCAGAGATCAAACCTACCACCTTGGCATAGAAGGATGACACTCTAACCAACTGAGCACTGGCCAGACCCTAACTTGTATTAACTTAGGGTTATTCATTTCGCCAAAAGATGGTTAGATGGCAGGTCCACCTACCACAACATCAGTAACACTCACACACTCTGTTCCACGTGGGTGGCTTCAATGTGCCGTCCTTCAGACAAGAGTGCTTAAGAAAACAGTAGCTACGTGGCATGGCCGTAACACCGAGTTGTCCCGTGCCTACCTCAGTGGCTTGCAATAAGATACACCTCTTGAGTCCCAGAGGCCATGTGTGGACATGTAGAGTGTGTCCAGCAGGGCCGTTCTGTGGCTGTGGGTGTCACTCGCATGCCTGAGGTGTCAGGCAGTCCGCTGGGATAGTGGCCCTGTCCATCTGTCACTGCCACACCAGCGAGGTCTGGGACAGTCTCAGGAGCAGGGCAAGCACTTGAAAGACTTGAGCTGGGGTCGTACGGGTTGGCATGACAGGTAAACTCCAGGGTGCCGAGGTCTTGCCCGTGAAATGCAGAGAGGCACCGCAAGGTGCCACCATGACAGCGGTGGCCACAGGAAGAGGTGAGGAAGTAGGACACACCTGCAGTCCCTGAACCTCGGAGAGCACCTGAACTGGGTGGAAAGGAAATACAAGAAAGCACAGCTCAGTGACGGCAGTGCAAGTGCTGCAAAATTCAGTTTGGAGCACATTATGTCCGGCATTTAATTCAACAACAATGCCCACCTCTCAGGTGCACTTCTGGGCCGGTCATTGCGGCCACGGTCAATGGGCAACCCATGCACAATTGCCTGTGTGCAAAACTGGGGAAAGTGTTCTATCCTGAGCTGAAGATCCGTCTTTCTTTCAACAGAACGTCCACCCCGTTCTCCGCAGGGTCATTCTGTCCAAGACATTGGTGGGCAAACTGTACAATGTTGAGTTTCGTGCCTGATGTCTGACAAGAACCCACTTGGCATTATAGATATGTTGGAAAAAGCATGTGAAATGGCCTAATAATCTTCTGTATTCTTGAACATTTCTCTGTTGGTTCCTCTATCAATACTCACCTGTCTCACACTAGCCTAGCCGTCTTGGACCCCTGGTTAAATAGCTTTTCTGGAACCAGTGGGATAAAAATAATTTCTGTCATTTTCTTTAACATGGTTGCTAGAAAAACTGCCCATGAGACAAGTCGTTCTTAATATGTGGCATCAGGGGAATATTTACCTGACGAACTTGGTTGTTTCCTTTCATCAGATTCACAGAAAGATGATAACTTTGTGCCTTATCCGACTCCAAAAAAAACAGAGCGAATATCAATGTGCCATTGCAGTCTGTGCACTGGCTTAGGTCTGCATTGTGAGTTATCTGGGACTGGCCTTTGCACAGATATATTTTGTGATGAATTCTTTGGTTTTCTGTGGCGGGGGGTCGGTATTGTCTCATTTACGTATTGCTATACACAGGTGCGTTCAAACGATAAAAACAGCAATTGTTTATTTTCTTGTGCTGATGTGGGTGGATAATTGGAACAGGCTACTTTGTTGCATTCATGGCAGCTACTTTGTTGCATTCATGATGGCTACTTTGTTGCATTCATGACAGCTACTTTGTTGCATTTGTGGCAGCTACTTTGTTGCATTCATAATGGCTACTTTGTTGCATTCACCGTGGATATTTTGTTACATTCATGACAGCTACTTTGTTGCATTCATGGTGGCCAGCCTTGCTGCAATGTAACACACTTCTGTTGCAAAGAAGCTAGGTTTCCACCTAAGGAAACGGGAATCCACACTCAGTGCGTGGCTGTTCAAACATAAATAATTGTAAAGGGTGTGTATTTCAAATGAATGCTGCCTCATCAGCAAAGAAGCCGTCAGGGATTTCAGAGCGTAATAAATCCCAGAGTCAGGGAACCTGAATTTCATTACGATGTAGTAGTGACACACCTTATGACTTCCTCTCAAAATATTTAGAAGAGCCGACTGAATTATAGCCTTCCTATGATTTAGAACAATTATTTATTATTTTTTAAAGATTTTGTTCATTAATTTTAGACAGAGGGGAAGGGAGGGAGGAAGAAAGGGAGAGAAACATGCGTGAATTCCTGCCTTTCACCTGCCTCCAGCAGGAGACCTGGCTGGAGACCTGGTTATGTGCCCTGGCTGGGAATCGAACCAGTGACCCTTGGGTTCACAGGCCGGCACCTTATCCATTGTGCCAGCAGCCAGGGCAGAACAAATATTTTATCTTGTTTTCCCTTGGGCTGTGTTTTTCCCCGTTAATACTAGACACATTTTAAAGTCAATACTATGGGGACATATACGTGTGCGTTTGTGTGTACCTGTTCCCCAGGCATTACAAGATGTGGCACTGCCTTGTTTAGAAAAATGTTAAAAATCAAACAAACAGCTACCACGAAGCGTCATTTGTCTGCCTAGGGAAGAAGAGCTTGGTCTAGCTAGAAATGCAAAATGAATCAACTTAGCCACAGGACCTTAAAGAGAGGAGAACTATACCGGCATGGACTTGTGTCTCATTAAAGATAAATTTCCATGTATCTCAGTTCTTCCAGCTCAGCTCAGGGATACGGAAGAGGGTAACCACAAAGCTCTCCTTTGAGAGCACGTAGTCCCTGTCTCCAAGTCTCCCCTGAATCCCAGAGCCATGCGGATGAAGCTACAGCTTCAAGGGGCGCCCATTTCCAGCACAAGTGCAGAACCATGAGAGCCATCGCAACAGGGAGGCCATTTTGCAGAACGGAGCAGCTTTGATGGAAGGTGGAGCTTGGCACTGAGGACCCGGCGGAAGCCCTCAGATCTTTCTACAGGGTGGCCGCTGGGGCCCCTCTCCGCAGGATCTCCTTTGCCACTGACCCCCACACCCCACAGCAGCCACCACAGAGCCCCCTCCTCTGTCCTGGTGCAGGATCCTTATTCCACCAAGACCTCGGGGCAGCTGTCCCTGTCACCAAAGTAGCCCACAGATGCACGGTGTCTCAGGACCCGGGCCTAGAGGGACCCTCCTTCCCAGCAGTTGTCACACACGGCTCAGCAGCCTCCACCGGGCAGGTTCTGGGTGGCGGACGTGCCGATGCTGCCACCCAGAATCACAAGATTCTGCAGTCAGCCAAGCAGGTGGCACCAGGTTTGCCAAGCCAGCGGCAGGCTGGAGAGGGTGGTTCGCTCGCCAGCCAAGATGTTCACCACGTGTCTGCAAAATGTGCTCAGAGGCCACCGGTGTGGGGCGAGGGAAGGGGGATCGTGGAAGGGACAGCCCCATGTGGTCCCCAACCCCTTCCCACCTGCCTCCAGCGGTGCCCGTGGGTGACAGAAGTGGTGGCCACTGTTGGACCCTCTGTCCACCCTCCTGGGCATGAGCTCTGTCTCCTGGATCGGGCATCTCCCAAAACTCAGGCTGAGAGTTCCGCACAATAGAAGCACCTCTGTTTGCACCAAAAAAAGGGAATCAATCTCCTTCTTTGATGGAAAAGAGGTCCGATTTGTTTTTTTGTTCGGACCATGGGGACTGGTTTTACAAGGTCCATGACATCATGTAGGTTCCTTTCATCAATGTCAGAGGGTGGCCCCATATTTCTACAGCAGCAATGACGTGATCTAATATGACGTCAATGCTATAATATCATCTTATATCATACGAAAGCTACCTGGTCATTAAATATTCAACCAGCATCCAGCCTTTGAAATACGTCAATATTACAATAGGTGAGGAAGCATATCATTTTCAAAAAATTATTTTTGGCCCTGGCTGGCGAACCCGAAGGTCGCCGGTTCGATCCCCAGCCAGGGCAGGTAACCAGGTCCTCAGCTGGAGGCAGGTGAAAGGCACTGGAGAGAAACTGCGGGTGAATTGAGACTGATGACAGGAAGTGGAGCCATGGACGGTCCGCGGACCGCGGCCACCTCTGCAGCAGACACCGGAAAGGGCAGAGATTTCTGGGACTTGGAAAGGCACGCACCCCTGGTCTCCCCCGTGACACACCCCCCGCACCCGCGCACCATCCCGGAAGGACCGCGGACAAATGAAACTCCGGAGAATCCCCGACGAGGGGAGGCGTTAAGACATCGGTGGAACGCGGTCTTTTTCATACCGTCCGAACGTGGGTTCTTCGTGGCGGATTTTCACGGAGTTCAATTCAAAATTCGATTCAACTTGAATTGAATCGGTCCTGGCCAAACTGAAGAGGGAGGGGGAGAGAGAGACAGAGAGAGAGAAGAAGAAGAAGAAGGAGGAGGAGAAAAAGCAGCAGCAAAAGTAAGCCTGAGAGAGGCCGAGACAGGACGTTGGTGGATGCACTTTCCCTCTTCAGAGACCGAAAGACGCGCAGCATCGATCATACGCTTCCGGTTAGTTAAAAATACGCCATCCGGCGTTATGCATCCTCATACCCCTGGGTGCAATGTTCAGCTTTCCTAATATCCAGAGGAGCATTAATTTCTTTTTAGAGATCGTTATCCCGAGCGAGACTGATGTCAGCCTGTCCGGGCGGGTATTTATTCCGGCGAGGTTCGGTGAATAAAACGAAGCGTTCGGAGCTTCCAAGTGACAACGTTATCCATTTCCATCAGAAGGGATGGCTCCAAGTCTGCGGAAGAGGGCAGCATTTGATATCCCGGTGAAGATTCCTCTCCAAGAAGCCATCATGCATAGAATTAAAATGGGAATGCTTTGTGGGCTGGCAGGGGCAGAGATGAGTATTTTTTTAAAATTTTTTTTTTAATGCCAGCAACATGACGGATTCGCTAACAATTATTTCTACCGCAGGGATCATTATTTCAATATTGATGAATGGCACGAATGGGCATAAACGGCATGCGCTTTAAATCACGGTTTCATCTCTTCTCCGTGTTTACGTGTCAAGGTACCCGAAGGAAATTTCCAGAAAGAAACGGAATGATAGGAAAATCAACCAACAGAAGCAAAGCCCATGGCTGACCATGGACAAAGACATGAAACACAGCCCTGGCCCGTGGGGCTCAGTGGGCAGAGCACCAGCCTGTGAACCAAAGGGTCTCTGGTTCGGTTCCCAGTCACGGCACATGCCTGAGTTGGTCAGTTGGGGACACATGAGAGGCAACCACCCATGGATGTTTCTCTCCCTCTCTTCCTCTGTCTCTAAAAGTAAGCAAAACCTTTAAGAAAAAAAAATTAAAAACAGTTACTCTAATTGTATTGGGTGATGTCCTCCGAGGTGTAAACATGACTCAAATCAAATGAATAAAGGTGAAAACGCCGATTTCAGGGTTGGTCTAGGAAATGGCAAGTCACCCACCTGTTTTCCAGCTTCCAAACGGTATTAATCTCTTGTCAAATGTTCACTGCGTTTCCGGGCGTTGGGCCTTGTGGAGCTACACGTTTTCCAAAGTATGTTTTATTGATTATGCTGTTATGGTTGTCCTAGCTTTTCCCTCCGCTCCTTTCTGCCTGGTACCCCCGTTTCCTCGAGAACACCCCTCCTTAGTTCATGTCCATGGGTCCTGCATGTAAGTTCTTTCCCTTCACCCATTTCTTTTTAAAGATTTTATTTATTATCTTTTTAAGAGAGAGGGAGAGAGGCATCCATGTGTGGTTGCCTTTCATCTGCCTCCAGCTACGGACCTGGCTGGAGACCTGGCTTGCAACCTGGTCCTGTGCCCAACACCCATTTCTATATTATTAACTTTCCTCTGTCTCTTTTGTTCCTACCAACTATGCTTCTTAATCCCCGCCCCTCGGCTCCTATTCTTCCTCTTCTCCGTGCTAGCTGATAACCCTCCAGTAATCCGCACACCTATGATTCCCTCCCTGTTCTGCTTGTTTCCTTGGGTTGCATTTGTTATAACTTTATTTCTATCCCCATAATCATATCTTGGAGCCAAGAAAGCACCTTGACCAATGGAGCTGCCCCAAATATCCAGAAGTGACAGAATTTTCTGAAGGACAAAAAAAAAAATGTAGCTATTGGACTTTGTAAGTATCATCCTCTTAAGAACACGTTTCTCTTACTTTTATAAGCGTGCTTCTTACATGAATATTGAAGCCTAACCTCTCCATCATTTGTTCTAATAGCCTTCTCTATTGCCCTACGCTGTTTTGATATTTACTGTCAGCAAGAAAAGTCTGACCCTTTTTCCTCCTTGGCACCCTCTTCTGCTGATGTTTTCACCCTTCCCCCAAAGTTTGCAGAACCTTTTTTTCTTCTTCTTTAATGCTGGTATGAAAAAGAAAAACCACCAGCCTATGGGCATCTTTCATATTCCTAACTCATCCCAAAATCTAAAAGTCCCTTCCCAGATTTATTCTATAACACACCCTTCCTTTCACCCCTTTTGCCTCTTTTTAATTAAATTAATTTATTTTTAAACGCTGCAGTTTAAAAAAGTATTTTTTAGTTTATTATTTAGAGAGAGAGAGGAAGGGAAGGAGGCAGAGAGGGTGAGAGATATCCATGTGTGGTTGCCTTTCACCTGCCTCCAGCTACGGACCTGGCTGGAGACCTGGCTTGCAACCTGGTTCTGTGCCCTGGCTGGGAATCGAACCAGCAACCTTTGGGTTCGCAGGCCGGCGCCTTATCCACTGAGCCACCTGCCAGGTTGGTTTATTCACGGCGCACACCCGTTGGTAGCCGGGTGGAGGCAAGCCCATGCTCTCAGACAGATGGTACCGTTTCCCAAAGAGCCAGAAGGCAGGGCAGATGCCCCTCACTTACTCCCGTCACAAGGTAACCGCAGGTGGGCATTTCTCCTCCCCCTCTTTCCCACCATTGGCCTCATCCAGATTCCAGCCCTCCCGTCTCACACCCTCCAGGCCACCGATGGGGTAGCACCTGCAGCTCGATGGAACCCTCCTTCTTCCTTCTTCTGCACTTTGCAGTCCATTTCCCCTCCATGATAAGATTCCAGAAAGATGATGAACGTAAACACTGACTTTCTAGAAAGAGCTCAGCACTCAGGCCACAGAGATTTACGTCACATAAAGTTCCAGCCAGGAGCCACCAATGTTCCCCACCTCCAAGACCCCCAGCGTGGGGTGGACGAAAGACCCAACAGCAAAAACCAGTTCCTCCACCTGTTGGAAGAAACAAATACCACAGTCAAAGTCGAGGTTTTCATCATGGACAGGAAGGAAAAGATGGACACCCTGAGCCCCACGGAAATATTATCACGATGAAAAAAAAGAAGAGGAAGCCTCGTCCAAGATGAAATTGTTCACGTGGCTACATTGAGACATAGGTTTTTCTTCCATCGCTGTAATTTTGTTGTATTGGTGACAATGAGGCCGGTGACATTTTTTTTTTTTTTTTTGGCCAGGCTGAGTAAAAACTGGATGTCATGAAGACTTTCCGATATATCTTATACCACCTGCTAAAATGAAATGTACTTACTATTTCACTTCTAGAAAAAACAGGATGAAAAGAGTTGAAGGACTGCCTGAATTATGTCTAGTTATGCAGGTTTAGAGGTAAACATGGTTGTCAAAACACTTTGTTTGCAACCTGCAAGGCACCAGGTTGAGAATTTTCATACCTTTCACTCACATACCCTCCAAACAGCCTTGTGAGGTGGGTCCTCATTTTCTAAAGTTGCAGAGGGGTCTGTCCCCATAACGCCACCTGTTCGCCTCTTGACCAGTACAGAATAGCGTCCCTCGATGACCCACAGAAACGATGACAGCGACTTCTCTGAGCTTGGGGTGGCCCTTACAAAGGCCATCGGCCGGCTACCTGAAACAAGGACTATTGATTCCTCACCATTTTGGAGGCTGGAAGTCCAAGATCGAGGCTCTGGCCGGGTGGGGTTTCGCTGAGGGTCAGCTTGGGCCTGGTCGCCTCCCTGAAGGAGACCCAGAGAGCACCCCCTTCCTTTTCCTCTTCGGAGAGGGGCATGAACACCCCTGGGGCTGTATCCTCACAATGCAGTTTCATCCTAATTTTCTCCCGAGAATCCCACCTCCAAAAACCATCATCTGGGGCGGGGGGGCTAGGGCCGTAGCCTATGCATTTGAGGGGCACACAGGCGTTCCGTACAGAGCACCGCCCCCGTGACTACCGTTGACCCCGTGTCAAATATATCACGTCTATTGGTCCATGATCATGTTTTTGGGTTGCTTTGGCAGCCTTTGGGGGTCACGTCTCTTCTGCAAGTCCGCTGCTAAAATGAGGGCTGGGTCTCAAGACGTCGGGCTGCTATCGCGAAGGCGCAGGGAATGAAACTGCAAAGTGCCCATCGTGCCGTGTGGAATGAAAAGACGGTCCCCGGGGGTCGGGAAGAGCCAAAGGCAGGGAAAGGTGATTGATTATCAGCTCCATCCGGGGGTCTCGGTCGCCTTGGCCCCCCGCGGGGCAGAATGGGAAGCGTGTTGGTGGTACAAAGATTACAAAGGAGTTTGGTGACAAAGGAACTAAAAGCTTGAATGCCCGGTCACCCTTTTCTGGTGCCTCAAAGAGGCCAGGCCATGTGCAAATGTCCCGCTGAGTTGGGTGTCCCGTGTCTAAGTTCCAGCCAAAGGCACGTAGTGGGTGCTACCCTGTGGCCTGGGCACTTGTGCCTGGAAGTCACAGACAAAGGGACCCCCAGGGCCTCCCATTCAGACCCTGTGGTCTTCTCAGAGGGTTTATAGGAACATGACAACGTGACACGCCCCGCTAGGAAGAAAATGGATATGCTACACATGAACCCAGAAGGGTGCGTCCGTTGGAAGAAGCGCAAACAAAGAGACTCATTACTCACACGTGTCACGGGGATTTTCTGTTGGAAACAGGTACAAGGCAGTGAGAAATTTGTTTTCGCTGAGGGTGTCTCAGCTCCAACGCTGCCGGTCACAACATGGAAAGAGATCCATCAAAAGTGAGATTAGTTTTTGTCAACTGGACAGTTGCTTAATGATCGTCGATGTGTGCACGTGTGTCTGTGTATGTGTGTTTAGAATTGACCTACACTGTTCCCTGTAGCTTAGGTATCAATAATTGCACAAGAAAGTCAGACCGTCACGATAATCAATCGATCAATACCCAATGATCTGAGTGAGCCATATCGTGCGCCTGTGCCTCAGACATGTCCGGCTGGTTCTTTCCTTGTCATCGCACAACGTCCTCTGAGCCGCGATCCAGACACGTACGTTCATGACAAGAGTGACTAGAAACCTCCAACAGCTTCGATTCCTTAGACTTACACCCAGGGGTCTCCCATGGCGAGGCTGGCTGTTCTCGGGAATTTCTTCTCTGGCAGGTGAGGACGGCAGCCCGGCCCGGGGTGACGGCCAGCTCATCCGTCAAAGACAGCTGGCGTTTCGCGCGCCGTGACAACCGTGACCTCAGCGTCCCCTCGTTTACCCAGGCCCACTTGCCATCGATGCAGACATTTCCTGTTGGCTCGATTCTAAATTAGACGGGCACCTCCGGAAGACCACCCCCCTCCAACACCCTCCGCTGGAAAAGGACCAGGTAAGAGATAATGACATCGGGTGACGTGGCCCGAGGTGCCACGGCCCTGCTCACCCATCCCCTGCACGTCCTTCGCGGCCGTCGGATGGATTTGCCTAGAAATCAGCTGGCGTGGTTTATTGACAAACTTCATCCATCACCCGTGATGCCTCCTAATTCTGGACATGAGGATGGTGGACGTCCCAGGGGGACTTTCCGGTTTAATTCTGAGCGGCGGTGACGGCCCCATCAATGTGGGTCTTGGTTCCTATTTGCGGCACGTCACCGTGACTTTGCCCTGTATCCTTCCTGTCACTAGAAGGGTCCTCGGTCTGCTTCCTGCCCAATGCCCAGCCCTGCCTCACCGCCCTGGGGCCACATGGGGACAAAAAGCCAACACAGCCCTGGTCCTGCTGACCCGCGAAAGAAGCCATCACGGCGTCTGCCACTTGTCCTGAACGCATCGGGCCAACGTCCACATAAGGCAGCCATGGAACATGAAAAACAAGGATGCTTATTGAACAAGAGGCCAGATACAAGAAACATTGCGCGTAGGACAGGGACACCTTACGGGACCTCACGCAGGTCTCCCGGCCGCCATCAGCTGCCCCGTTGTGTTTTTCCAGAACCTCACTGATGGTCGAAACCTCTTCCCTTTCCACGGTGAGTCTGGTTTTGGGAAAAGCCAGACGTCTCAGGGCACCAACTCTGGGCTGCAGCGGAACGGAGTCGCCTGGGTGATCTGATCTTTTGCCAAAAAATCTCCGCACAAAACATGATGCGTGAGCGGGCGCGTTGTCACCACGAAGCTGCCTTCTGAGTCATCCAAATGGTTTCCACGAAGGAAGGTTCCAGCTGAATGCACAACGGGATGCAGATGTGTTGCTCTACTTGCTCAGCCATTCTGAAGGCGACGACCACACAGTACACAGGCTCACTCGGTGGTGTCTACCGCCCGCACCAACGAGTACAGTGAAGTCATCATGGTTCACACATGTGCGTTCCCGTCCGCTCTCCTTGGCTACTAGGTGACACCCGTATCACGCAAACTGTTCTCATTATGTTAACGATGCTGTGACTTTTTCCAGGCAGACCTTGCGTGTTGATTTCATTTTGCTTTGTCACCTATAGACTACATGACAGATGCTTTACTTTTCTCCATAGGCCAATACTTGGAATTCTTTCTTCAAGTCTCCAAACTTTTACCGGACTGGTCTCCTCATCCTATTACAGTAAGAGTGCTTTTCACGCGGCCTTTTAATGTGGATGCGCTGCTCGATCTCGGAACTTTCACGGACAGGCACCTGCGGAAGAAAAACAGTAATTAATAGAACAAAGGCGTTGGAATACCTACACCCAGCAAAGCCATGGAGGCCGGGTCTGGCGCGGGGATGATTTTTGCTCCTGTTCTGCAACCCAGAAAGAAAAGCTGAGGCGTTGCGCTCACGAAAAACTCATCACCAACGGGACCGTTCGCCCACGGATTTGTACGTGATCACGGCAAAGGGTAACGTAGAAAGAGTGTAACAGGGCAAACCCAGTGACCTTTTTATTACTATGGAGGTGCGCTCAGCACGAAAAAAGGGGCACATTTGTGCTTCCCAAAGGCTCATAAGCCAGCAAACATTCCCGATTCACAGGGTGTGAATTAGCGCGTGTCACCTCCTGGAACGGCTCCCTGGGGACACCGGGAATTCTTCATTTCTGATGGATCCCAGCTGTGTTATTTTACAACCACGTTTACAGTTTCCTGATTTACTAGTAAACAGGTTCATCGATGTGGAGGCCGCATCCCCCTTAGAAATAAACTGTAACATTAATCACAAGAGGAAGGGCACCCAGCGAAGCGGATGGATGAAGGTGATTTTTGCTAACTTGGCTTTCTTTCTGCGACCGCTAACCCCCTGGCCTTAGAGTGCGGGATTTTTTGGGGGGATTCATTTTCAGCTTCATTCATCGATCACTTTCCCCAAGGAATTGACACGATCCTGCTCATGGGTGACAGTTTGGGCCGATCTAGGTAGTCCTCACGGGTCCGTGATAGGAGACCTTCTCCCGCAAAATGTTCCTTCTTCAAACAAGTGTTACAGATGACCCTCGTGGTGGAGCTCTGTTACTATTGGCATTTGGAGCGGAGTCCTTCTTTTGGTCCTTCTTTTTAACGCTAATTGAGTTAAAGGAGGCCCACCATATTCTATGACTTTCAGGAACACACCACAGCCCTTAGGCACCTGTAGCTCTTACAAAGTGACCCAAGTACCTACGTGGCATCCTATACAATTATTGCCGTATGATTGGCTCCATGACTCTGTTCCATGCGCCGGACTTCCCATCCCTTGTGAGCGTTCCGTGACCACCCACGTGCTCGGTGCGGGACCCGCGGGGTCTCCCCATGTTCTCGCGTGTCAGGAAAACAGCTAGCGTGTGGCGGGAGGCTTAGCCGCATTCCCGGCCTCTGTCCACTATGTTCGGTATCATCCCTACCAGCCAGTGTGACCACCGCTGCCTGAATAATTAGATTTTAAACAGAACTCTAGAAATACTGTAGCTTGCAGACAGTGGTAGGAGTGGGAAGGGAGACAGTGCAGAGGGGTGGAGAGAGAGGGAGACAGAGACAGAGAGAGAGAAATGGGTTTTTCTTCCCCAGTTTCCCTCCCAACATGTAACACGCTCACCGCTGAATTTTGTAGTTTTTCACCCCTTTCGTGCCTGCTAAGTATTCCCCCTGCACTTTTGTATGTAGCGCCCATGTCGGTGCAGGTAGGTCATGCCCCTCCTTCCAAACTGCAGGTCACACCTGCCAGGTCGGAGCTTCTCCAAATACAACGGGCAGGACTCCAAGTCCAAGGGCAGATTCTGCTTCCTCGGGTGGGGGTGCCGCCCGAGGGGCTGCGTTTTTCTGAAGCTGGCGGATCCAGGAGCGGAGCCTGAGTCATTGATCAGCCAGGTGGCATTCGTGGTCCCTCTGGACGCGAACACGGGTGCCTGGCCATCACCTTCCTTCTTTGAGTGGCCCAGGCTCCTGGGTTTCTCCCCAGCTCATGCTGTCAGAGCTGCAGGTCTGGTCGAAGGTAGAAAGAGCCCCGCCGTTGCTCATCGGGAAATAACCCCATCACCCCTCCCCTTTTCTTACGCTCACACAATAACTCCTTCTCGCTGCCAGAGAATGAGACCTTAGATTCAAGGGGATTAGGGGCACCGGCTTCTGCACCATTGAAAATCCACACACAACTTTCCACGGCACCCCCCAAACCCAAGTACTGAGAGCCGACGGCAGACCATACACGTCAACAGTCCGTGAACACACTCTCTCCATTACACGTATGAGGTGCTGTAGTCTGGCCATCAAGAATGCTGGAGAAAAGCAACTGCTCATAAAAATATATAAGCCCTGGCTGGTGGCACAGTGGATAAGGCGCTGGCCTGCGAACCCAAAGGTCGCTGGTTTGATTCCCAACCAGGGCACATAACCAGGTTGCAAGCCAGGTCTCCAGTCAGGTCCGTGGCTGGAGGCAGGTGAAAGGCAACCATACATGGATGTCCCTCTCCCTCTCTGCTTCTCTCCCTTCCCCTCTTTCTAAGAGTAATGAAATAAAATCTTTAAAATATATATATATATATATATATATATATATATATATATATATATAACCATAACAATGTCAATGGCAGAAAACGGTGCCAATGAACCACCGGGCGCCCAGCTTCCGGTGGCCTGTGAAAGTGGCGTGACTTCCTGTGACCTTAATTGCACAGGTGAATGATTTGTACCGCAAGGTCAACAGTGATGGGCTGCCAAGTGCAGGCATGTCGCCGACAGCGTCCAGCGTGCAGGAGGAAGAGGGCTGCGTGTCCAGGTTGCACTCGGGTCACGTGCTCCGTGGGGCCCACACGGGACTCCCCACACGGCCTGCGCATGCTTGCTCCCCACCTGGCTCCCCAGGGCTTCTGGGCATTTTGGCTTTTGCCTTCCCAACCCTTCCCCGTGCCCCCTCCTGACCAGCCACCATCCATCTCTTCTGAAGAAACTATTCTAACCCACGCTGGCATCCTCCGAACATGAGCACTTACAGGCCTTGGTCCTTTGCACGCGTTTCTGACAGGATGCTTGTTGGGCTTCAAGGTTACCAAGTTCCCCAGGTTCCGAGGAACATGGCCCCCAACCCCTCTTCCCAGGAGTCACGCTGTTTTCAGGATCGGAGGGCCACTCTCCTCTCTTCCCTGATGACACTTCTGTGTCAGACAAGAAATGAACACGGTCTCCCCGCTCATGCCCATGGGGCGCGTGGAGGGCGGTGCGTCCGGGCTGTGGAATACCATGCGGGAAGGAAGAGGAATGACCTGCCGCCCACGGATGTCACACCGTGATGGGTCTCACGTGCCTCGCGGCGGGAAAGCGGCCACACCCGCAGGCGGCACGCGGAACGATTCCATGACATGGCACGCGTGCCAACTTGGAGCTTCAGGGGCCACGAACGGGTGGCCGGTGGGCCGGGGCTGGGCTGGGGGTGCCTCCGGGGACATGGGGGCAGGGGAAGATAGACAGCAGTCATGGGACAGCTCCGTGCCTGGTTCCGGGGTCGGGCAGGGCGCTGTGTAGCCGTCGGACGCACACAACAGAACCCTTCACCGTCGCCGCCACCATCTGTAAACGGTACCCCCGTAAAATAAACTGCGTTGATGGGTCCTCTTGGTGGGTCCCATTCATACCCATCGCGGGGGTGCTGCACTTGACCTCTCCCCCCTCCCCGTGTTCTCTGCCTTTACAGAAGGCCCCTGAGGGGCGAAAACAACACAGGCTTCCTTGTTGATTCCTCTCTTGTTCATCCCTGTCCACTCTGCCCCCCAATTCTTGGATGAATGAACAGCTCAGCTGATTCCACGCTCTCTGCTCTTGGATTAGCCTTGAACACCACGGTTCGGATTCCCCTGGTCCCCACCGGACCCCCGGGCCAATTTGCAGGTCCCCCCGCCCCCCTTCCCTGCTCCTTTTCATCCAGACACCCTGCCCTTGGTTCCGACCCGACACGCAACACTTGACTTCAAGGGCCGGCCAACCATCCGGCGGAGGCGCAACCCATAACGTGCACTTCAACCGGGGGATGCTCATGAGCACAGCTCTCACTCAGCGGCGTTGCGTGTGGAAGAAAAACACCACCTGTGGCTTGACTGTTCAGGGCTGGAGGCCAGTCAGATGTCCCACCCGTAGACCTAGTCTTCACCGCCCCAGGTTTCACTGATCAGGGGTGTCCCTGCCCCTGTTTGGTCTTATTGTGACAACCTGGTGCGGCCCAGGTTCACTCGCCATGCGATGGCTTCAACACTTGGAAGTGGTGCTTGAGATGAAAATATGGGGAGAACATTCTGCGGGAGGGGGGCTTCAGGATGGACATGTCTCCTGAACATGAAGAATGTTTCTCTTACCCCGGCTGGTGGGGCTCAGTGGATTGGGCGCTACCCTGGGAACCGAAGGGTCGCCGGTTCGATTCCCGGTCACGGCACAAGCCTGGGTCCCCAGTAGGGGGCGCTCAAGAGGCAACCGCACATGGATGTGTTTCTCCCTCTTTCTCTCTCCCTTCCCCTTTCTCTAAAAATTAATGAATATTATCTCTTAAAAAGCAATGTTTCTCTTAGCTCTGGCCAGCCTGCCTCAGCTGGTTGGCAAACAGAAAGGTCAATGGGTTCCGTTCCAGTTAAGGCTCATACCCAGGTGGCAGCCTTGGTCCCTGGTGGGGGCCACAAACAAGGAGCAACTGATTGAAGTTTCTTTTGCACATCGATGTTTCTCTCCCTCTGCCTCTCCTTCCTTTCCTTTCCACCTAAAAATCAGTAAGTATATACCTGGATGAGGGTAATAAAAGCAGAGGTGTCTCTTCAAACTGTCGTATTTTAGAGAGGCACCTAATCAGAAATAATACGAAGGCGATACGGATGGGAACACGAGCAGTTTTACGGTAATTAATTTTTCACAAGAAAGAAACGTTTCTAACGTGTTCTTTGGATAGAGCATCGACATACGTTTTTTCCTTGCCTTCTATTCAGTGTACGAGGATGATATTGGTAGTCCAGGAATAAACCCACAGATAATTTCCAACAAAGGAGCCAACACCGCCCAACGGAGAAAAGAAAGCCTCTTCAATGAACGGTCCTGAGAAAAATTGGAAAACCGTATGCCAACGAATGAAAGTAGACTACCGTTTGCCCACGCATGAAAATTAACTCAAAGTGGACCAAAGAGACCTGCATGTAAGACCTGAAACAAGAAATTACCTAGAGGAAAACACGGGCACTAAAGTTATGCAGCTTGGTTGCGGAGAACATTTTCTGAATTTGACCCCAAAAGCAAGGGAGGAAGTTAAAGCAAAAATGCACAAATGGCCTGGCTGGTGGCGCAGTGGATAAGGCGCCGGCCTGCGAACCCACAAGTGGCTGGTTCGATTCTCAGCCAGGGCACATGACCAGGTTACACGCCAGGTCTCCAGCCAGGTCCCCAGCTGGAGGCAGGTGAAAGGCAACCACACATGGATGTCTCTCTCCCTCTCTGCCTCTCTCCCTTCCCCTCTTGCTAAAAGTAATAAAATCTTAAAAAAAAAAATACACCAATGGGAGTATGTCACACCCCCAAAGCTTCTGCAGCAACAGAAACTGAGCAAAACGAAAAGGCAACCCACCGAACGGGAGAAGAAATTTGCAAACATAGCAGCTCCGACAAGGGGTTCCTATCCAAACCACGGAATGGGCTCCTACAACGCGGGACCCGACGAACAATCCAGTTTTTAAAAAGCGGAGCGTGTGTTTTATTTCCCAGGCTGTTGGACTAACACACGCTTTCCTCCATTGTCTCGGAAAGACCGCTTGTCATGACCGTTTTGCATGATTCTAGTCCCGTCACCGCTGGTCAGGTTTCATCCTTTTCCTTCGACGTGGTTCGTGGTGATGGGTGGCTACAGCGTTAGAAATGGTTTTCCCTTCTTTCTACCCGTCTCCCAGGGCTGGTCTTTCCCTGCAGTAACCAGAAGACCACCCCACAGTCCTGACCAATAGAAGACCACCCCACAGACCTGACCAACCGTCACAGGGCCGGACCCGTGTAAGTGAAACATGACATCTTCACCTAACGTACGTTTCAGCCCGGGAGCTCCGGGGTAACACGAACCCTCTAGCTCCTTTTCCACCACACGGGACAGAGGGGCAGTGGAGCAGACCTCAACTCTGCCCCCCAACACAAAGATGTGACTTGATAACCTTCTCTGCCCGCTGACCAAGCAGCTCCCGGCACGGCCCCCAAAGCCTCACCCATGACGCCTCGTGATGCTTTCCCTACAGAATCCATAACCTCACACCCTCAGGGAGTTCAAGATTCAAGCCTGAGCTGTCTGCCCTTGAGATCGGCCAATTCTATACCCATCAACCTCCTTCCTTCTAATACCAGAGGCCCGTCCTTGGTCCTGCCTCCCACATTCCAGGTGCTTCCTTCTAACTGCTGGTATTGCTGCCATTACCGTCCCCACTCAGGATTAAACAGGGAACTTCGTAACCAAAATACCAACAGCAAAAAGCCCGGCATCCACGTGGCGCTGACAGCGCGATGGGAACAAGAACAGCCCGTCACGAATTCCTGTACCCGTCCCCGGAAGGGCGTTTTTACACCCACCCAGCTAGCACGGAACAAAAGCGCTCCCTCTCCGAATTCCTTACAGCTGGTGCTGTACGTGCTCCCCAGACGTCAGGGAGATGAAGTTGCAGGCCTGGGGGTGCGGTGGGGGTGTCCCCGACACCCTGTGATGGTGAAGCCACGTGAGGAAATGCCTAGCAGACCCCGGCAGACGGACACCCACGCACCACATCGATGTGCTGACAGCCGAGGGGCCACGTGGAAACCTCGTCCTGTCCGTGCTCCCTGGTCTGCGGGCTTGGCTCTGTCACGGCCCCAGTGCGCTGACCTGGAGGCCGACCCTGCTTGACGTGTTTGCTTCACACCCGGGCAGAGTGAAGTGTGTAGGAAGACGCGGCGTGTCTGTAAAACCCGGAGCGCGGGGTGGCCGCACCCTGGAGCCAGGTGCCACGTTGAGAAAATCAACCGCAAGAGATCGATCAAAAGCTGCTGAGACATGCCAAGGACACGCAGCACCCAAGGTATGATGTCCGGGCTTCCTGCGGCCGCCGGAATCAGCTGTTACTCTGCTGCGGACCGTGTACCAGACTCAGCCACCCACACGTGTGCGACCAGAGCACCGAACGGCTCCGACGGTGAGGACAAAGCCAACTCTGTCTCTATTGGAGCAAACTCCGTCCTTCTGTCCTGTTCTGGGCCCCCCCGAGTGGGTTAGAGTCTGGATTCCGCCCCGTGATCTCCTGGGAGGGCCCCCCTGTGAGTTCCAATCCGCCCCCCCCGCCTCTGCTGTTGGGAGGGTTACCAGAATAGGGCACCCCCAGCGATGCCTCTCTGGGCCTCTGGATGGTGGTGGGCGGTGGGCCGTCAGCCGCTGCACCGCGAAGGGTACAAGGAGGAAGCGTTTTAGTCCCCTGCAGGCTGAGGTGGCTGCTTTCACAAGCCAAGAAAAAGGACGGGGCCCATGGGTGCACGTATGTGCATGTGTGTACGCCCCCATGCCTAACGCATACGGGTGCACGTATGTGCATGCACTCCCGCGTGAACCGTGGGGGGCCCCTTCTCCCTCAGCTCCTCCGCAGGGCAGAGACTGACGAACCCCGTGGTGAACACGCCTGAGCATGAAACCAAGTCCCTGCCGCATGCGCGGCGGTGCGGGCGGTTTTCAATGACTCAGGACTCATGGAGGAGCTGCTTCTGTGGGGGGAGGCACTGTTCCCGGGGGCTCCTGCTGTCCCTCTTCAGTCGGAATGTAGGACCCCTGCCCATTCCCGTTCCCACCCGCTCACCTCATTGGCTCCAGAACAAGCCCCCCGGGCCCCGCACCAGCGCACCTGTGGCTACACCTCGGCTGAAAAAGATCCATCAAGATCTTTTGCATTGTGGTGAACGAAGCTGCCCATCACCAGTTGCCCATCGCTGCGGCCTTCTGAGTCACCCAAGTCGTTTCCCCGGAGAAACGTTCAAGCCTCAGGCAAAATGGGACACAGGTTCGTGGTGCTACTGGCTCAGGCGTTCGGAATGCGACAACCACACAGTACACGCGCTCCCTCAACGGCGTCTGCCATCATCCCCGCTGACGAGGGCCGTGGAGTCACCCTTGGTTACACGTGCGTGTTCCAGTCCCCTCTCCGCGACTGCCGGGTGACATGGATGCTGCGCAAACCGTCCTCAACCTACTAACAATGGCTGGACTTTTTCTGGACAGACCTGCTACGCAGGCACCGGCAGAATGAGGGCGTCACAGAAATATAGCGACAAGCTTACAGAAGAACCCTCTCTGGACTCAACCTCCCCAGGAACCTCCGAACCCGCTGTGTTGTCGTTTTATCTTAGCACCGAACGGAGCGAGGATGAGGTGAAGCCGCGTACGATGGAGTCACCTTTGTCTTCATGGGTCAGGGTTCTTGGGCGTCTTTTGAACACGCCCTGCTCCTTAGCACGGACGTGACATACAAACCCACGCCCGGAACCAGAGGGCTCTGTTCCCCTGCGGTGTTTCTTCTGATTTCTTTTCAGGCCTCAACACCCTTTGCATTGATGGTTGAATGTCATGGTAGCCCGAACAAACGCACTTCAAGGGCAAACCGCAAACACAGATGGTCCCAAAGATGCGGGCACATGGCCGAGCAGATAAAAAGCAAACAGATGCTTCTATCACCTTTTAAAACACAACAACAACAACAAAAAAGCAAAAACACTCTTGGCGAGACGTGCACAGGGACAAAAATATACTATCTATGTATGCCTTACGTATAATCGCATTTTATTAAAATTGGACCACGGGTAGACAGAGGATGGAGACCCACACGCATAAACGTACATAGGCGGATAAATGCATGTAGGAAAACGGAAAAAGGAAAAAAGTTGTCCCAAGAGACACCTAAATCACACCTATTTACTGACAACTGGAGGGAGTTTTCCAAGCACGTACATTTCAGCAGAAAGTCGGCAGAGCCTGAGAGCATCCGTGCATCTTCATCACGTGCCTTTTCTCGAAGGATGGAATTGGGGTGGAAAAACATGCCCCCCTGTGTACCTGTGCTGCTGACCTGAGGTGACCTCCTCCAACAGCTTTAGACCAGTAAGGGTAAGCAACAGCTTCCATCAAATAATTCACACCTTTTATTCTACTTCCAGCGTCAGGTGCTGTTCAGCGTCCAAGGCCACCGTAGTCACCATGATGATGATGAGTCGCAGTTTTAATTAAACCAGCTGCTCCGGCAGATCTGACTTCTGGGAGAGGGAACTTTTAATCTCTTTTCATTGCTCTTCTGCGAACAAGCATTGGTTGATAGTCCTACATGTTGTTTGGTAACGCAATTTCTTAGAGCTTCTAAGAACTCCACACGTCCGTCGGGATGTCCTCCCCTTCCTAACGTATCCAACGGTGCAAGTTTAACGACCACCTGCTTTGTACCAAGGATTTTCTGCTGCTTTTCGTGATGCCGCTGTTGGCTGCGTCTGGAATCAGGAGGCTGATTTTTGGGTTTGTTCCCCAGGTAGTTGAAAAATAGCCATTTCAGCTCATTTCAGAACCACAGGGGCTTCTCTTGTCCCTGGTAATTTTCCGTAAGCCTTCGTAGAAGAGGTATATGTACAATTAAGAACCTCTTTAATTTAGGTATAAACATGGGAAAGAGAATAATAGCTTGACTGTCAATGGAGGAAACTGCAGGGAGAATTTTAGAAAGGACATGACTCCGACCACCATGTCCCTCCTCCTCAGTCCGAACTTATGAACAAAATTACTTATCTCACATAATTTCATCAGAACTTGCTGGGAATCAACTTTGGCATGCGAGGGATGATATCAATAAATGCCTTTTGATGGACTTTGGGTTTCTCATTAGACCGAAGTAAAAGCACATCGATATTTGACGGATACTCTCCGGCCAGAACAAGAAGATAAAAGTGGCTCAGGCTCTTGGGAGATGAAATAGTGGCCCAGGGTGGTGACCTCGCTGGCTGTCGGGCAGAATATCGGACCGGCTCCTTCAGGGCAGAGATTGGCGTCTCGAGGTTGGGTTGCCCCGTCAATCAGGAGTTGGATCGCAGGCCAGCAGAGGCGAAGAGAACTCGGAGACGCGTCTGCCCTTGGCTCAGGGGGTGGCCCCCGTAAACACAGATTTAGATGAAAACAGAACATATTCTTCAGGGGGCAAACGCGACTCTTGGCAGCCTTCCCATTGTCGACTCATCCAAGACGCTTCCATTTATTCGATCCTGTAATCAATGCGAACTAAGGACCAGTTACGATGGATGGAAAGGCGATGGCCGCTCATTCAGACCAGCGAATTCTGCCCTCGAGTGAGTCCAAGGCCCTTCTTGCCGATGGGTTCAGAGGCCGCGTTTGCTGCCCCATTGGAGAAAGAGCAGCACGTCCGGCCTGGAGAGCGGAAGGCAACGGAAGGACAATTCTCTTGGGCTGAACAGAAATGACCATCGCGTTGGATTTTCTCACGAACCGCTTGGAAGGAAGGTCAAGCGCCAATGAGGACACAGGGAGCCCCGGGCACCCTCACTAATCTGGGCTGCGGAAAGCCGTGGCGGGCGCGCTGGCTTCTGGTCACACACGTGGAATGTGGAGTATGCCGCACGCAGCATGGATGCCCGCATGGAAAATGACCCATCTGTCCATGCGTTGCCAAGTCGTGTTACAGAATGCTGCAGGGGACACATGGTCAGAGGCGAACGCCATCATCTTGAAGACGATGGTTTATTAAGCAGAGACATGATGTGTCCTGAAGGAGGCACCTCGAGCCTTCTCTACACAACGTCTAGTTTTACAACGAGGACTGATGGGATGGAGAACACAGCGCCCGCCAGGAAAAGCCGAGCAAAGAGCGCAGAATAGGGCGTCTATGGCGTGAATGTCCAACGTGCCAACGAAGGGACTTCCAAGAACACTCTGCGTGATGTCACGAAGGGCGTGTGCTTCTAGGATTCGGAGATCTGAACGCGGACCAGGACAGTGAACACGTCAACCTGCCTCTCCACGGGGCTCTGTAGGACCTGGACCAGCACCCACGAACATGCATGTGCCATTTCGTGTGTGCTTTTAATCGCGCGTGTCAGAGGGTCAGGGTCAAATGAGACCGAGTCACGGGGAGAATAAACACGTCCAGGTTGCAGGTACCATCTCCGCATCGTGTGCCGGGCGAGACCCACCCCCCTGTCCTAAGAAAACGCAGGATGTGGTTTTCCAACGCTGAAACTCTCTCTCTTCTTCCGTTGGTTTAGGATCCGTACACTTCAAGCAAAACACACCTGGGCTTCTTTTTTTTTTCTTTTTTCCAACAAAGCCCGTGCAGGGAAATCACCTCTGCCAACTTTTTAATTCCATCCCGATGGCTTTTCAGCACCCTCCATCACGCGTCTTAAGCAAAGGGGTAAACGCGCACCTCAGGGTTGAATACTCCCAGGGGCTTTGGCTGATGCCACACAAAACAAAGGGGGAGGCGCGTTCGTTTTTGATTACGTGGTCGCTCCTTTTCCTATGAAATGGGTCTTCTCGGCCTCTCACACCCCCGCCTTTTAATTATTGTGTCGCTGAGATGGTTACCCAGGCTCCCCTGTGTGTCCAGCGGGGGGACGTCTGCAGAAACCTTTTTCTACGCCAACGGCTGACTGGCGTGGTCTTTCTTCCATCCGCTGCTTGCCCGCCCCTGCCCCACACCACAGGTTTGCATCGGTAGCCCCCCCGGTCCTATGCACCGTGATTTCTTTCCAAGGGGGACCAGCACCACGGCTGGCGAAAATGATACCGCGAACCTAGGTCTCGGCCGTCCAAAGGGCCTTCTCAGATCGGCCTTAAAACCAACACCCTTCCTGCGACCAAGTCCGCTACCCCCCACCCGCCTTGGCCCGGCGGTCAGCGAGGGTCTCCTCGGAAATAAAGACCCTGGGCTCCACGTAGCCCAGTTTCCCCGACTTGTCATCACTTCACGAGGACGTCCAACAGTTCCCGAACTTGGCCTCACATGCCAGCCGATAGGACGATAGCAGGACCGTGTGTGGCTTGGGGTCATTCAAACCCCGAGCGTGAGCTCTGCACGATCCTCACCCTGAACTCCGCGTGGACGCGCCAGAAACACCGCCCTGGCCAGAAAGTCTGGGCAGGTTTTCCCATCGAACGCCTTTCGCGATGCATCTGACGCAATTTTGGGACAGGGTCGAGGGACAGCTGAGCTATCCGCACGCATTCGGAGATTCTTAGTTGGATCCTGAAAACATGAAAAGGAAGAAGAAGAAGGAAAAACGCGTCGCCCAATGGGTGGATTTTTGAGGCGCCATTTGGACCTTGGAGATGGAACTCGATGGGCTGCACCTTCCCCCTATCACGCTTTAGGATTTCCAGAAAGGTGAACGCGACCCCCAAACCAAACCCTGTGACCGACAGGCGAAGGAGGAATTGCGCAGCGTCCGGGAAAGGGTCTGTGGCCGGTCAAATGCACCTGCAGTGGTTTGGGGAGGATTCTTGGTACGGCTGACATGGTGGACCAATAATTCCTGGCGGCTGGGCGGTCTTGCCCAGGCCCCACCAACACTGTCCTTTCAGGGCATGTGGGCACCATCTGTCCTGAACTCCATTCTGGTCCTACCCTCTTCTCTGGAGAATGGGGGTGGGGCTGGGAGGTGCCGGCATCGAATCTTGGGGTGCGTGATCTGTGTGGTCACCAGTGGCTTCCAACCATCAGCTGCTTAGAACAAAACACGCTCCCGTCACCAAAAAAGCAAGGAATCCGGGAACGTTGGGCACGGAGCATGATGCCCCCGAGGTCTGGTCTGAAAGCATCGAACCGAGGTTGGTATAATGTCTCCGTGTCCTGCCTGGCTTTTCGGGTGCAGAAGCTGTGGCTGAGAGGGGCGATTTGGTGCCCACTCACGGGGCCCATGACCGTCAGGGCGCGGACATGACCCCGGCTCTCCGTGGCTCCAGGGATTCTCGGGCTGACGGTCTCTACCTGACGGTGCGCAGGAATTTTGTTTGCCAGGCCTGCCTCGCGTGACCTCATCATGTTGTGTCTGCCCCCCACGCACCATCCCTGGGGACCCGGAACACTGAATTGTCCTGAAATAAATCGCATCTTCCGTTTCGTCTTCATCCTGCCCACGAGCGAGTGCCAAACGCACGTCAGTGATGGCAGCTTTTTTTTGTTTGTTTTGTCTTCAACATTCCACTTCAGTGTCTTTCTAAAAATCACATTTCCCACGTCCAGGGCAGGCCAGACACCCCAAGAGAACCAACAGTGTCTCCGTCTTTGCAGAGGACAGAAAAAAAAAACCCAGGAACAAGGACTGGGACTTGAAGGAAACCAAGCCGCACGTTAAAAACAAAACAACAACAGCAAACCACTCAAAAAATACAGAAGCATGTTTTCCTACTATTTAGCTGAGCAGCGTGACACAGGACCGTATTTATGACATGAAATCCCGAGTCCGTATTTCACATCCAGGCTGCCAACAGCCATGGAAAAAGGATTGGAGAAACTGCTATTTTTTTTTCCCCTCTCTGTAATTTTCAGCTGCCACAGTCACCCCCTCCCCCCATTTATGACCCTTTTTGGAGGACAGCGGCCCCTACATGGAGACCATGTCTTCTTGCTGTTTTGCCTGTGGGGAACAGGGTACCGTGAGCATGTAGTGGGTAGGGAAAAGGGAGTGTTCTAAGCACCCCCAAAACACACGGGTTGTGCCCCGCCACGCGTGTCCGGCGCACATGTCAACCACCCATCGTGCTCAGAGAGAGCAAACACCATTTGCCCAGAAGCCACCTTCCTGCATTTCTAAAAGAAAACAATAGATAACTGCCTGAGGTTTACCAAAGGAGTCTTCATCTTGGTCGTATTCTTGCTTGGGGTGACTCGATATTTAACATGATAGAATTCTAGAAATGGGTTCCGGAGGCATCTAAGAAGGGCCCCACTGGCACGCTGCCTTTCAGGAGAAGACTTGGTGCAGAGTGAGTAGGTTCCTCTCCAAGGGCCACTGTGTCACACGCTGGGGACACTGTCATCCCCAGCTACGCACCCCGATCTTCAAAGATAAATGACACACTGGATGGGGGAGGCCGTGTCAGCCGGCCTCCAGAACCGTGTCCCCAAGAGGAACTAAACAGATGTCCCAAAAAAAAAAAATGCTGCCACCGAAGCGAGATTTTGGCAGAAGGAGCTTCATCTCCAAGCTGCCTTGAGCTGGGATGGTCACTCGTGCCCCTGGGGGACCCCTGTTTCAAAGCCGGTCAGCTGTGGCTGGATGCCGTTCATGGGGGGCACCCCCTGGTCTCATGGTTGCAGGCGCTGGGTCGGTTGCATTTCGCCCAGAAGGACTCCCGCCGGCTCCGCGCGCCGTTCCGCCCCTTCATTTCCTGAACGCACGGAGACATCAATTACGTATTGATCTGCTGAAGGCATTTCAAGGACTGGCAGCCCCGTCCCAGCCTCCAGCGCTCTTGAGAGACCCCCGAGGCCTCGCCAGACAGCGTGGGCTTTTCCAGCTAATGAACTTGTTGTTTATCTCTTAATCCGCACGCAAAGGGACCGCCGTCAGGCAGGCACCGGGGTATCCCGGGCGCTTAGCCAAGTGCTTCGAAGGAGAGACACCCCGGTGGGAAGCCTCCCTGCTCACCCGACCCAGGACTTGGGTGGGCGCGGGATGGTTAACCACGAACATTTCCAGCATGGAGACATGGTGCATTGGGGCCAGGTAAGCATGGGAGGCTCTGTGGGCTGCTGGTCAGCGGGGAGACTGGACCATGAGGGGGTCCAGAAGAAGGACGTGACCCCAACATTCCAAAGGCAGCTGCAGAAAGACAATACACGGGTTCGGCAAATGTCCACATGGACCTTGGTCAAGGTAACCACCAGCCTTGGGTAGGCATGCCCGCCATGATTCACATTTTGAGGGAGTTTTCATTGTACACCATCCTGCGCGGCTGCCTTTGGTCTCCGAGTTTGCAGGACCTGAGCATGTCAGGGTAACGCCGGGTCCCCTTTTACGTCACCAGGCCAGGCGTCCGCGAAGGCCGGCATCACGCTCCAGTTGGAAATCATCTTCATAAACCTGCCATATTTATTCCGCCAAAGCTTTTTCCGGGTCAAGAGGTAGAAAGGCCATGCACAAAACAGTATCACTGAAGAGCCTCTTTTCGTACGTATGAAGATTTTCATTGCGATTCACCAGAACAGGTGAGATCATATGGTATTTGTCTTTCACGGACGGGCTTATTTCACTAACCATAATACTCTCCGGTTCCACCCACACTTCCATGGTGTGGAAGTACCACAGTGTTTTGATCCAATCATCCACGGATGGGCACTTAGGCTGTTTCTAGCCCTTGGCTTCTGTAAATAGCGTTGCTATGGACATAGGGGTGCATACGTTCTTTTGAATTAGCGTTTCAGGGTTCTTAGGGTATATTCCCAGCAGCAAAATCACGGGGTCAAAAGAGAGTTCCACTTTTAGTTTTTTGGGCAAATTCCGTACTGTTTTCCACAGTGGGTACACCAGTCTGCATTCCCACCAAACAGTGCACCAGGGTCCCCTTTTCTTCACATCCTCAGCAGCACTGGTTATTGGTTGATTTATTAATAATAGCCATCCTGACAGGTGTGATCCATTGCCGTTTTAATCTCTCTGATAGCTCGTGACATTGAGCATTCTTTCATAGGTCTACGGATCCTTTGTATGACCCCCTCAGAAAAGTGTCTGTTTAGGTCCTTTCCCCACTTCTTGAAAAGGGTTTTATTCATTATTTTCAGAGAGAAGAGCAGGAAGGGAGGGAGAAAGGGAGAGAAGCATCCATGTAGGGTTGCCTTTCCCCTGCCTCCCGCTGGGGACCTGGCTGGAGACCTGGCTTGCAGCCTGGGTACGTGCCCTGGCTGGGAATCGAACCAGTGACCCCTGGGTTCCCAGGCTGGTCTTCCTGGTGTTGAGTCGCATAAGTTTATATATTTCGGTGATCAAACCCTTGTCCTTGCCATGACTTATCATTGGCAAATATACTTTCCCATATGGATGTTTCCCTTTTCATTTTGCTGATATTTTCCGTAGCTGAGAAGGATCTTTTTTAATTTGCTGTAGTCCCATTTGTTTATTGTTTTTTTTTTTTTTTTTTTTTCTTTCTTTCCCTCACCCTAGGAGATACATTGGCCAAAATATGGCTACGTGGTACGTCTGAAATTCCACTGCCTGCTTTCCTTTAGAACTTGTATGATGCCGTAAATGATATTGAAGCCTTTTTTTCCAGGTTGAGTTTACTCTGGTGTGGGGTGTACGTTGGTGGTCTAGTTCATTTTTGTGCCTATACCAGCCCAGCTCTCCCAACACCATTCACTGAGCAGGCTACTCAAATATTAATTGGCCCTAGAGACATGGGTTTATTTCTGGGCTCTGTATGTCGTTCCGTTGACCCACGTGTCTGTTCCTATGCCAGTGCCAGACTGTTTTGATGACAGCGGCCTTATCATTCCGTAGCAGCTATTTTGCGAAAAATGGCGAATGCGTAGGTTCTGCCTTCCTGTTGACAGACAGGGAAATGCAGAATTAAGAACAGGTGCATCGGACGCTGCTCCGAGCTGGCAACTTCTGCTTCTTTTTCAAGTCTGACATATCTGTTAGTTCCATCGCACTTCTCTTAACCGCACGGAAACCCGTGCACTCTCCACTCTTGGGGGTTCGTTCATGCATCATCGAAGCCACCTTGGTGAGGTTTGTCTCCTTCGGGTTCATGCCATTAATTCCGGGCCACGATGCCAGCCAGCGAGGCAGGAGCAGGAAGGCAGCCGAAATGGCATCCAGCGGTTTTGATTATTCGCTAATGATGGGCATGCAAGTATTGAGGTAGAAAGTGTCTGAGACTATTGAATAAAATAAGGTTTGAGATTCTCTCTGGAGATTTAATTGACCCGTATTCCTCTTGTTTGTAATTAGCATAAACACCAGGCTCCTGTTTGTATTAAAACAAATGGAATTCATATTCACATTGTTGGTGATTTTTAAGAAAGATTTTATTCATTTTTTTTAGAGGGAAGGGAAAGGAGGGAGGAAGAGAGGGAAGAAAGCATCCGTGTATGGTTACCTTTCACCTGCCTCCAGCCATGGACCTGGCTTGCAACCTGGTTATATGCCCTGGCTGGGAACCGAACCAGCGACCTTTGGGTTCGCAGGCTGGCGCCTTATCCACTGAGCCACACCAGCCAGGTCATTGGTGATTTTGATGAGGGAAATTTGGTGGGTGTTAGTGGTGAAAGCCCTAGAAGGGTGGATTCAAGAGCAAACAGGTGTTTAAGAATAAATCGCATAAATGTTGATGCTTTCTATGTGAATTATGTGAATTATTTACACATTTCATAGTAAAGATAAGCATTCATTGGCATCGTAATCGAATGGGAATATAGTTTTCACTTAGGAAAAAAAACAATGCCCTAGAGCCAAGGTTTCTCTCCCTCAGGATATTTCCGCTGAAATCTTCAGGTCGCAGAGAAGATACACTCAAAGAGAACGTCTCCACCCGCATTGAAGAGCAAGGCTTTCATGTGACCCTGGGACCAAGCTTCCAATCAGGGTATTTTAACAAGAAAGACCCTGGCGGGGCGGCAGGAGAGTTTAGTTACAAAAACTCTGATGAGCCCAGAGCCACCCATGCAGGGGAGAGGAAATGCAAAATCCCCCAGCGCACCAAGCGACGGGCAGGAAGCTACAGAAGGTCAATCAATCAGGGTGAACAGGGCATCTGAAAAAAAAAAAAAAAAAGGGGCTCAAGTTCATGGTCTAAGCCCCCTGAGCCATTTTTTCCCCAGAGGGCGGTTCAGGGCCAAGCTGTCTGGCTACTTTGTCTGCTATTTCTGGTCCTGGACACCATCGCTCCAGAGACGATCCGTTGGTCCAGGCTGGCTCTGTACCTGTCAGCTCTGATTTACAAGGTACAAGGCAGGTGTGAATTCCCCTCGCCCGTCAACGTGGCGGGATGGAATACCCGGACTCCAAGGAGGCCCTTGGCCGAAAGATGAGAGCCGTGTTTGTGTGTGACTGAATTTCACCGTTCCGGACCCAACTTCGATGGGTTGCTTAGGGCTGCCTTCTGCTGACACTCAACCCATTTCAGGGACTTGGCAGGTTTTTCTTGGTTCCTTTGGGTTCCCTTCTCAAAGGCACACGTGTCCAGTTGGTTTTGAGGAGGGGATTAATAACTGTAAACCACGGTGTCAGGCATTAGGAAAAGATGCCCTTGTGGGTGATCCTTGCGGGGGGTGAATTAACAGCCCCCACGAGCAAGGTTCTCACGATGAACAAAACAGCCAGCCGTCAGGTGCCCATGAGGGTTCCAAGGTCAATCCATGATGAAGAAGGAGGTCATTCATTAGGAAAAGAGGTGGCCAGGGAGATCCCCGTTGTATTCGTCTTGCCACTGGCGAAAAAGGAAGAAAATCTTATGAAAGGAAGGACATGGTGTTCCAGCTCTAATGCATGGGGAATGCTCTTCATCAAAGCTGTCAAACACGTGGCTTGAGTTTCAGTCACGCAGGAAAAATGGCTTCTCCTTACTGGTGCAATCTTAAGAGGGCAGGGAGAAACCTGGGGGATCTTTTCCCTTTCCTATAACATCGACATGTTTCCTTCTAACCCTTCACCAAGAGGTACTGACTGTACCTCATCGACAGTTCCTCGAAGGGGACCATTGCCTTGATTCCCTAATTCTGCAGAACCTGCTTGAATTAGGGACAAAATTCCTCTCACGGGAACCCTTTCGTGTGCTCTGTTGGGCAGAGTTGCTTTTGGCCAACAGCGTATGTGTGAGACTCATCCAGATTCATGCACGAAGCCCTTGTTCACTTTTCATCGCTCTGTAATATTCCATTCAAAACCTACAGAACAATTCTAGTCTCTTAATGACGGGTACTTCAGTTCCATCCGGTTTGGGGCCGTGGTGAATGAAACGGCTATCATCCTTTTTCTCTATGTCTTGTGCTGGTTTTTTTAATATACACTTTATTGATTTTGCTGTTACAGGTGTCCTCATTTTCCCTCCTTGCCCCCTTCCATCCAGTACCTGCCATTCCCTCCATCAATGCCCCCCTTAGTTCATGTCCATGTGTCATGCATGTAAGTTCTTTGGCTTCTCCATCTCCCTTATTTCTCTCAACACCCCCTGTCTGTTTTGTAACCACCCATGTGTACCTTCCCCCCTCCAACATCTAGATAATTAACCATTTAATGACTCCTTTCTAACCATCAGCCTCTCAAACCAAACGAATAAAAAGGTTCCTTTTCGTGATGTCAAAATGCTTACTTGTGTGCATTCGTTTGTTTAAAGGATTGCTTTTTAAAAGTGCTACCCATCGCGTTTGCTGCTTTTTTTTATAGGTACCTATTTAGAAGCAGAACTTCTGTCTAAAAAAAAAAAAAAAAAAAAAAGTGGAAGTATTTTCAGCCGAAGTTGATGCTACCCAGTGATTTTTATAACCATTTACAATCCCACCGCCTAGACATGAACGTTGTTCCTAATCTCCACAACACCTGCCATTTGTTTCCTTTTTAATCTTTATCCATCCTGGTACGTCAAAATACCATATATTTTTTTTGATGTAAATCTGCTTTTTAAAAGGGTAGGTTGTAACACTGATGCGTTCCCACATGTTTCAAATGGAAGAAATCTTGTCAACTGTCAGTTAGCGTTCCTGTGCTTGATACGACCCCTCAAAGAATTCTCTCTTCTGCCAGCTAATGTATCAAAATGACAGGAAATGGAGTTTGCCAGGTTAACATGGTTTCCCCTGGATTCCATGTGCCAGGAGCTGGTTACAGAGCACTGTTTAGCCTTTCTAAACCTGCCTCACATGTAGCTTATTTTATTCCCAGACCTTTGGCAACTTGATGAAGAGTTACGTAGTTGCGGGGTTTAATTTTTTTTTAATTCATCTTTTATTGTTAAAAGATGTTATTTATTATTTTTAGAGAGAGGGGAAGGGAGAGAGGCAGGGAGGGAGAGAAACATCCATGTGTGGCTGCCTTTCACCTGCCTCCAGCCACGGCCCTGGCTGGGGACCTGGCTTGCAACCTGGTGATGTGCCCTGGCTGGGAATCGAACCTGCGACCTTTGGGTTCACAGGCCGGTGCCTTATCCACTGAGCCACCAGCCAGGGCCCTGAATTTTTAAAGAATATATTTGCTTTACCAATATCCTGCACTTGGCTCCTTCCTTTTTCTGCTCCCCCTGCTCCCCCTGGATGAGCTTTCATGTTCCCTTGGAGTAAAAATCACCAGGATCCATAGAACCCCCAACACAAACCGCAAGTCTGATGAAATGGGGCCCAACCAGGTCTTGGTGTTTTCAAGACCTTCGGCGTGGGTTACAGCCCCCGAACCAAACAAGAGGAGGTTGCGTGATAATGCCTTTGACTTTTACCCACATGATACTGTTTCACCCGGGCACCCCTCTGAGCAGCCTCTTGGAAAAAGAACAAATCCAAACAACGTCCATTTAACTCCCTCAAGCATATATGTACCAATTGTTCCAGGAAGATAAGAGACACCCGCATGTCCATGCCGATAGGAGATTCGCTCGTTTTTTTCCTATTATACAGAGATTTGTAATCTGCATCCGTGTATTTAGCCCAGCATTGGCATATACCAGCCGTTCCTCACGTGCTTAAACATTCTATTCACTCGTTTTAAAAATGCATTCCGCACCTATTTATGTGCCAAGTCCCAGCTTCCAATTCAAGCTTGTCTACGTAAAGGAACCGCATAAATACTTAACCACGTTCGTCCACTGAACCTCTAAGTCAGTAGGCGACGCACGGAAACTCTAAGACCATGCAACAATCATCAACTTGGTGTGAGCCAAGTTGCTCATTCGTTTGAAGAATTTATGGGAAGGGTTTCGACGGAGCAGGAGGAAAATTCACCCCAAAGTTGGAAGGATGATGCCCCGCTTAGCCACTCGTAGGACCTGGATAAACACGGGACCCTCACAGACACCTTGACCATACCGGTCGCTGGCTGGTTCACGGCAACAAGACTGTTGGAAGTGCCACTTGGCTGGGCAGCCAGTTCAAGACATGATTTCCGCCACCACGGACCTCAAGCGCCTCAAGGCCGGAGCGCTGAGGTTAGTTCATAAAACGAAGGTACCACGAGGAAGCTGGTGCGCTCAGGCCCGTGCGCCATGAGCTTTTCTGAGAAACTCCACCCCAGGCTGATGGGGAATCACCATCATTTCCAGAAACGGTTGTCTCTTTCGTCAGATGGTGCTCATCTAGATCACGGCTGGGAGTTATTCCCATTCCTATCCACCCAGCAAAGTGTTTACAGAAAATCCACCTGCGTATTCACACAGAGGACGAGCCTTTTAGGAGACAATCATCCTACAGAAGCATGTCCACTGAGCAACCCTGAGGCCATGGACAACAGGTCAAGAATGGACTGTGAGGTTGGGGGATGGGGTGGGTACAGAGTGGGAGAGGGCCAACCCCCCCACCCCCAATTTGCGGTTTGGAAACAGGGTGGGTGGATTGAGGCTCCGTGGACTTGCCTTTGTCCTTTGTGCGCCAAGAAAATAGGACAGGCTTCACCTGGCGGATAGAGAGAAAAACACTTAGGGCGCTGTGCAAAATTCTGTCCACGGTGGGAACTATTTACTATTTTGGACCAAATGCTGTTATTAAGAGTCAGTCCTGGTGGTGGGCAAAACGGGCCCATGAAAACTGGGGACCCCACCAAGGGTCCCGTGAGGGGGAAATTGGGGCAACGGTAATAGAAGAATAATAATATATGTTTAAAGAAGTTAAAAGGAAATTTGCAGGGATCATAGGACCATCCTTTGTTCAACGTGGGAACGCAAAAAATTAAAGAGTGACAAAGACAAAGAATCCCTGCGGGCAGGGGAAGTGAGCCATGGCCCCTTCCGTGGAGACTTTAAATAAATGGCTTGAGCCCTGGCTGGTGACACAATGGATAAGGCACCAGCCTGCAAACCCAAAGGTCGCTGGTTCGATTCCCAGCCGGGGCACATGACCAGGTTGCAAGCCAGGTCTCCAGCCAGGTCCCCAGCTGGAGGCAGGTGAAAGGCAACCTTACATGGATGTTTCTCTCTCTTTATCCCTCCCTCCTTTCCATAAAAATAATGAATAAAATGTGGTTTTTAAAAAGGGGTGAAAGGAGAATTCCGTAAGAAAGCGGGTGCAGGATACTCATACCTTAAGCAAGTAGTCTGGGGAATCAGGACTTTCAATATCAACGTTGCTGGATTCATAAGTGTTTCCTTTGTTAACGCTGCGGAATATTCATGGTGGTATTCGCGCTGTATAATTTTTTTGTCTACTCTTTTAACTTAACCTCATTATTTCCTCTTCCACCTGCCCCTGACGCAGGAAGTCAACGCGGAACTCTTGATTGCACTGTTGTGAAGGTATCCAGCATGAATTTGCTTCTCTGATATTGCAAACACCCTATTGTACGTGCTAGGTCAAAAAAAAAGAAAAAAAGGAAAAAGAAAAGAAAGGAGAAGCAAAAGAAAGAAAGCCCGGGTTGACGGATGATGCAGTGAGAATTTTAATGCGGAAACGCTACCCAGCGAGGAAAGCCAAGAAATTATTTTTGTTCCTGGGGCCACGCAAGCAAAACGCTGATTTAGACCATGAAGGGAAGAAAGGAAACGTGACAGAAAGGAGGCGGTCGGCCGTGCAAAGAGCTGAGAAGGGTGTCTCCATGTATATGGAGGTACATCTTTCCTCTTGGTTCTGTTTCTGCAGGGGCCCCCCCACTAATTCAGCCTCACTCAAGTGGGGGAGGCCCAAGTGTGCTCCAAAGTCACGCTGGAAACGGGGTAGCGTCTGTCACCCGAAAGCAAGGACGTGTGGATGTGGATTTTCCCCGGGGGACAAGTGGCCTCCGTTCTTCACCTGCTGTTCTTTTTATCCGGGAACTGATGAAGGAAATGGATGCCGCATGGTGGTGGCCTGAACTAGGAACCGGCAGACAAGCGGGAGAAGATGTCCCCACGCCTCAGCGAGCTGATGATGAGACAGGCTCTCGGTCTCAACGGTCGCGGGAGGAGCATTTTCCGATGTGTTCATACGTGCAGCCCGTGGGCATGCGTGCACTTCTGTGCCTGAGACCTCAGAGGGGCTAAGCAGCAGGGACAACCTTGGTTTCTAACCATGTTTTTCCTTCCAAGGAACCAGCGACGGAAAAGTACGGCGAAGGATCATTGCAAGGACGATCTGAAGGAGAGCAGATTTGCACCAACACCAACGCACCAATGTTGGTGTCTCCACTGCGATGGCCATTGTCCACCCCGCTGTACCGAAAAGAAAACCCGACACTGACCGAAAGCTGCGGCCTGCCCCCCGGGTCACAGAGCTGCTGGGGGCCCGGGGTGTCCGACCCTCAGTCCTTGAGAAGATTAATACAAACTACCCGTGACAGCCTTGCAATCTGCGCTTCCGACGGCGAACAGCAAACAACTTCAACGGGCCTTTCCTTTTCCCCCCGATAGGTTACAATTTTCACGACCGAGGAAAACGTGGCAGGACCCCTCAGCAACGCCACCACCTTCTTAAAGGCTGCAAAACAGTCCTTTGCACCCCAGAACAATCCGTGCAAATCTGAAGGCAGCTGCTAGGGACGGGGGAAGCTGTCTGAAACCCGGGATTGAGTCTCCTCACCAAAAACGCCAATAAGTAGAGACGGTTCTTAGTATTGAGCATCATGTCCCTGGAAAAGAAATCGTAAGAGAAGACAGCAAATAGGCCTGTATTTTCTCAGCAATGTTCTGCAGCTTATTTCTTGCAGAAACATCCAGGATGTTCAAGTTCCTGGGAGATGGTTGCGCATCCCCCACACATTTCTGGCTTTCGGGACACAGCTACGGGAATTGATTAAAACCACGGGCATGAGGGTAAATTGGTGAAGTGTGACTGGTACGTGGATGGGACATGGTGACTCTGGCTCCCCTGGTAGAATCTGGGCGCCTTTGCACGAAGATTAGACAGGGTTTCCATGGCGTTAAAAGAAATCAAGACGCCAAACTCAGCAGTTGGGAGCCAGGCCCTGCCGGCCCTGCCCAACATACGCGGATGACAGCAGGACGCGTGCATTTACATGCAGGGCAGCGACATGTCCTGGCCTATCCATGCAGGTCTGCAAACACGTCTCCTTTATGAAGGGGCTCCCAAGGCCTCTGTTAGGTGTCCTGGTGAACGTTTGTGATTATTGTCTAATTTATCAGGATGGAATGTCTGGGCCTATCAGCCGCACCATTAAAAAAAAAACAAAAACACTGGGTCTCCTTTCCAGTGCTTGTAAGCTTTTCTTGGCCTTTTTCCATTAGCCTGGGATTCCAGGTTTTTCACACCCTTCCATTATGACCGTATCATGCACTTTATTAAACGGTCTTTTGATGTGCCAGGTGCCGGGTGGTGTGTCACGCGGTCCCTACCCCAGAATTCCGCCCCTCCCAGCATAAGGCACACGACAAAACTTTGGTTTTCACCAGCGGATGGCACACAGGTAAACAAAGCCAACAAAAAGCAGCAATGGCTTCCAGGACACGGCTTCCCTTGAAAGCAAGAGAAAAGGGTGTCGTGACATGCCAGGCTCCATCTCCTCATGTCAATAGTCATCAGCGTTCTGCAGTTCCATGTCTTCTATACCGTCGTCCATTCCTGGTGCCCATAGCGTCACTGTTTTTGCACGTTACGTGAGATAAAAAAAACGTGCCTGGGCGGACGAGGAAAGCGGTGTAGTCAAGTGCTGGCCCCTGGGAGAAGAGGGAAGAGGAGCCCACCTCCAGCAGAAGTGATGACAAGGGCAGAGAGGAAACGGAGAACAAAGAGATCAAGGCTGCTGTGGGTGGAAGTCAAGGTGCGCCGAGTTTCCCACTTCCACGATGGGCAGGAGAACCGCAGCCACTTTTCACGTGAGCACCGCGTCACCCGCAGGATGTGTCATTGGTGTGTCGATGGCACTGAAGGGCGTGATTAGCTTAGCCTCATAGCACAAGTGTGCAAGGAAGGAAGGATGCACCGTTTGATTGGCTGTTCCTTGTCCACGCACCTGTCTCCTTATTGCACGTGTATTATTGCACACACACACACATATGCACGCTACACAGACAGAGCGGGATGCTGCAGCCCTGGCTGGTGTCACAGTGGATAAGGCGCCGGCCTGCGAACCCCAAGGTCGCTGGTTCGATTCCCAGCCAGGGCACGTGACCAGGTTGCAAGCCAGGTCTCACGTCAGATCCCCAGCTGGAGGCAGGTGAAAGGCAACTATATATCAATGCTTCCCTCCCTCTCTGCTTCTCCTTTCCCCTCTCTCTGGAAATAACAAATAAAATCTTAAAATAAAATAGAATGACGTGCTCATCAACTGTGGACTGGAGTATCAGCACATCCCCTTCAAACATTTCCACGTATTGCTGACTTGAGCAACGCGGAATGTAGAATTAAAACCCGTGAATTACAGTATGTCTATTCTCTGTCCTGCGTGGGAATGCACAAATTGTTTTCATAGGAATGGTCTTGTATTGGAGGGATGTTTTTAAAAACTCTACCCTGTGTGGGACTATCACCAATTTTGCACAGCAGGGAAAAAGCAGGTATGTTTTTCCCCCTGGCAGATGAAAGGAATAGAAAACCACAGGCTGACTTTCTGGGCACGTTTCTCGGGAGGAGAAAAATCCAGAGTCGCACGTTGTAGATGAGAAAGGGGAAGAGAAAAAAAAAAACCAAAACACCACAACCCCTGAGATGTCACGAATTGTGTGTCCTGCCAACGTTAAATGATGGAGACTTTGTCCAGAACAACCCACACGCCAAGGATCAATCCGCCCCAGCCCCGGGGAAGTCAATGGATCCCCCTGCAGGGCAGGCAGGATCAGCGAAGGACCGAGTCAGGGGAAGCAGACAGGTAACGGGCCGGCAGACTCCCTCATTGATCAAGCCAGTCACCCCACCAGCCTGGGGGACACAAGTCCAGGACGGAGCAGGCACTTCAGGGCGAGGACCCCCCAGCGGTCAGGAGCTCCCCCTCTTCCAGGACGCTCCCCTCAGCCCTTGTGCGTTGCACACGTGGGGGGACCCCTGCCTGAATTCCGGATGGATTTGTCAGCAACCCGGCTTTCATTGTATTTTCTTAATTCCCCATCCTTTCACCCACCCAGGTGGCGTTCCGCCTGCCAACAGATCGGCTGCCTTTTTTTTTACAAAGGCTTTTGTGGACCCACAGACTTTGCATTATTCTCTCTTCTTTGGATCCCCAAACGTCTACGGATGCAATGACACGCAAGCACCTTTTCCTTACAACTTCTTCATGTACAATTCACAGCCTGTTGACGGCAAAGAGGAGGCATTCAAATGCTCGCAGTGGTGGCGGTTTGGTGTTTGTTCTGCTCCAGGGTCGCTTTCGTTGAACCATAAAGGACCGCAAACAAAAAGACCTCCAAGAAGTAGGAAAAACAGCTTCGCTGACCTAACGGAAGGTACGGGAATCCGGGGACCCCGGGAGCCAGACATGGGCTCAACTTTCTTCTAACATCTTTCGTGAATGACGAAACCCGTTGGGAATCTCCTGGTAAACCCACTTGGGTGTAGGAGCATAATCTTTGTGTTTTCATGTTTATTCCCGAGATAGGCAATGGTGACAGTACCAGTTATCAAAGACCTGAGCGTCACGGGTGGATTCCTGCTGAACTGAAGGGTGGTTGTGAGGACCTAGGTCCCTGATACGTGTTAGTAGCCTCTTCGGTTTTGCATGGATTAATCCTTACTATTTATTGTGTTCAAGGGAACCATGCGCTTCGGTATGATCACGTCAGTTGCACGGATTTCCCGGGCGTGATGGGAAAGCCCATCATGGCGAACAGCCTCCCACTAAATTCTTCCCGGTTAAAACTGGATGCAGGTGGTTCGGGGGCATCTTACCCACTGAACATGGGGGTTCAGGGAACTGCTTTTCTGCAGTGAGTTGTGACAAGGGACCGCGCAGGTGGCCTTTGAGAGAAGGCAGCCGCGTCTTCATGGGGTGCATTTCGAGGTGGCTTTGGGGTTGTTTGGGTACAACTGGGTTCCCTGAAACGTCTGCTGACACCAGTCGGGCAGGAATCGCTTCGTTGTCTTTAAATGGGTGGTTGGGCCAAATTGTATGAAAAACGTGGGCTCAGAAAACGCCGGAGGATTTCCGCATCACAGCAGTATTTCTTCAGGACCTGCTCCTGCCTCTGCCCAGGTGTCTCAGACATGCCTTGTTTTTGGTTGTTGTTATTCAATGCTAACCATTGTCTTTCCTAAAAATTATGTGCCCCTTTCACCCATTTCCCTCCACTTTGGGCCTAAAAGTTCCCGGATCCCTGCTGAGATGATATTCCTCCTCTGTCCTCATTTTCTTTCATCATTAGTGTTTATTATAATCCCAAGTCTTTTTTTATTTGATTTGATTGTTGTTGTATTACATCCATCCCCTTTTGCTCCCCTCTGTCCCCCTCCCCACCCACCCATCCCCCCAAAGTCAATCCCACCTGTTGTCCATGTCCATGGTTCCTTTATACTAGGTTCTTGTCTAAGCTGCTCCCCTTCTTTGCCTCTGCCTCCCCCCTCCCCCCAACCCCTTTTCCCCTGACCACTGAAGGCCTATTCCTTGTATTCATATACTTGGTTCTGTTTTGCTTGTTGTTAGTTTTGCTCATGATTGTCCCGTAATGGGTGAGATCCTGTGATATTTGTCCTTCACTGACTGGCTTATTTCACTAAGCATAATACTCTCCAGTTCCATCCATGGTGTTGCAAAGGGTACAAATTCCTTCTTTCTTTCTGCTACATAGAATTCCATGGTGTCGATGGACCAAAGTGTTTTGATCCAATCATCCACGGATGGGCACTTGGGCTGTTTCCAGCACTTGGCTATTGTAAATAGTGCCGCTATGAGCATAGGTGTGCGTAGGTTCTTATGAATGGGTGTTTCAGGATTCTTTGTATAATCCCAAGGTTTTACCACTTAACTGGTTGCTGCTGTTAACTGTTTCCCACCCAGCCCATGTTACTCTCATGTCCATGGTACAATGCTATTCTGCAGGCACGTTACCTTTTCTTAGGCGATTTCAAATTGGGCATGACTGTCCCCAGCTACCTAACCCTTGTCCTAGGCTTTCGTTCTTGAAAAAAATAATAACCGCATTTTGTGTTTTCACATCTCTCTGTGTTCGTGGTGTGGTAGAGTACATTGTAGGTGCTCAGAATGTCCTGAATCTTATTAAATCTGGATGGATATTTTTTTTCAGGATGTACTTCTGGGTCTCCAAACCCCTCATTACCTATCTTTTTCCTCCGGGAATTCAACTGGAATCATGATATCAACTCCTCTCCCTCCCACCCCCTAGTCATTACTGTACCCCTTTCCTGGATGACGAAACAAGTTTCCTGTACATGTTTTCCACCCTCGGTTTCTATGGTTCCGCATGAAAGACGAACAACATGGGAAAGATAAAGAAACCATCTCTTTTCAACGGTCGTCTGTTTTCTTTCATTGAAATGGCAGCGTTTAACAAGCTGTTCTTGCTTAGTTAGAAGTGGTTTGGTAAATAACAACACTTGGGCGTTCTGCCTGAATGAATAAACTAAATGGCCAGCAAAATAACAGAAACGTTGTTTAATTCCGAGGATCGAATCGGGGCGGCGTGATGACCAGCCCACAGAAAACATGTCCTGTAAAGCAAGGACCCGTTTCCTCCCCTGACAAGATGTGTACTTTTGCGATGAAAAGAACTGCACTAGGCAGCGTGTCGTTTTAATTTTATTTCCAGAGTGCGTCGCCCTAGTTCTGGTCCAAAACCCCACGGCTGCTCTGTCGACTGTGGCCAGACTGCGGACACTGGGCCCTGATCCTGTCCCGGAATTAGAATCTTGAGGAAACACGGTTCAAGATTCCACATGTATAAAGGCCCCTAGCAGGGTCTGTCCGTGTGAACACACCCTGTGTGAAGAAGACGTGCTCACAATGCACAGTCCGAGGTCCCTTTCCCCCTGTAGCCGGTCTCGTCTGGACAAACGGTGGAAAAAAGAGAGAAAGATGTTCATAGCTTCTCTAGAGAATCGTGGTCATTCTTCTCTGATGGTTCAGCCAACTCGACAGAGCGTCGCTTCTCAGAGGCGACCTGAAGTCTGGCATCTCTAGTTGGAATTCTTGAGCTGTCCCTATGCTTCTATCTTCGAAATCCACAGGTGTGTTTTTGCGTTTTTGAATGGATCTCCGTTGTGAAAACCACCAGGAATCTCCTCAGAAGTCTTTGTGCATCAGACACCGTTGAACGTGGTTCCTGGTGGCGATTAGCTATTATTCTTGGAGTGACTGGTCCACTTGGGTTGCTTCCTGGGAAATGTAGCCCAAATCCTGAAGCCTGAGGCTGACCTAGCAGTTTCTCTTCAAAGTGAAAGCACTTCTGCACGAGAAAGATGTCTAGTTTAGCATGTGAGTCAAATGGTGGTGTAAATGCTTTTGCTCACGAAAGTAGTCGCGTTTGCCGTTCAGAAGAACTTGTGCACCCCTTCGGAGCAGCACGAGCCACAACAGCCAAGTGGATGGCTGGATCCAAAACGTGCGGTACGTGGACACGGTGGAATACTATACAGCAGGGAACAAGGAGAACCGTCTACCTTTTGTGACAGCACGGCTGGAACTGGAGAGGATGAAGCTTAGTGAAATGAGCCAGGCAGTGAAAGACAAATGCTACAGGATCTCACCTAACGCAGGACACCAACGAACAAGACCAATGGGTGAGCAGAATGGAAGCCGAGACATGGGAACAAGGACCAGGCTGACGGTGACCAGAGGGGAACGGGGCGGGGGAAGAAGAGGTAAAGAAGGGGAGCAGTTGAGTCAAGGAACTAGCATGACTGACCCATGGACAAGGACACCATGTGGGATTGATTGTGGGAGGGGGCGTGGGGAGCATGGGGGAAATGGGACAATGGTAACAGAACAACAACAAATTAATTTGAAAAAAGAGAGCATGGTGTTCTGGTTGTACCAACTACAGAGGTGACATACACCCCGGGACCAAGAAAGTGCATGTTGCTTCCTGGGTCTTCAAGGACCACAGTCTTTTTGGAACCCCCTCTGTTGGACCGAGGGGGCCGCAGGCCTGCGCAGCTTTGACCCAGAAATACACTCAGGGGCAGAAGGAAGATAGTACCTCCGTGTCCTGAGCAAAATCATTTTGACCCGACCTCCCAGAGGGTGCAGAGACTCGGCTGTCTGTGAACCCCACTTCAAGGAATCCCCACTTCACGTCTTCAGAGGACTCCCTTCCTGCCAATATATATACACATGTTAAAGATTTTGTTTATTTTTAGAGAGAGGAAGGGAGGGAGGCAGAGAGGGAGAGAAACATCCGTGTGTGGCTGCCTTTCACCTGCCTCCAGCTACGGACCCGGCTTGCACCCTGGCCTGACGGGCCCATCAATGTTTTTGACTCCATAAGGCGTGTGTCTGCGTGTGTGTCTGTGTGTGTGTCTGTGTGGGTGGGTGGGTAGGGGTGTTTCTTTTAAAATTACGACCACACGATGGCTCTTGCCTGGGACAGACTTTCAGAGGTATATGCCAGACGTCTGGAAGGTGGTCTTCATCGATGCCTGGTATCCCACCATCACGGGACACAATTTGCAGCCGTTCCTTCAGGCCGGGACACTTCTTGGGAAACTGGCACAGCTCGTGCAACATCCTCTGCACACGGCAGCCTCTTCCCGTCTCCAGGATGAGCTGCGTGTTCAGCGCGCACGCGCGCCACAGCCGTGATTTGCTGCAGAGCAGGGGCCGGGTAGAAAAAGGGTTTGCCTAGGAAAACGGAATGAAGGGAGAGGCTCAGGAAAAAGCCAAGGGGGGTGGGGAGAGGTGACTCTAAGCTAGAAGGAAAAAGCTTAGAACAGAACTGTACGGAGGACTTTGAAAGGAACAGGCAGGAAGAAAAGATCTAATCGCTTCTATAATCTGCCTTTTGTGAACTTGCAGCCGGTGGACGGGTTGGGTAACGCGGAGATTTTTTTTTTTTCTCTTTTCCTTTCGCCGCCAGCCGCAAAGAAGGCTGAAAAGACGTGTTTCAGCCCGTCCCACCCCAGAGAACGTACCGCCAACCCCCTGTCTCCCACTTCCCCAAGCTTTGGACTTTCAGGATCGCGATATCAAAGAGCCACGCTAGTTTGGAGCATGAAGACGTACGTTGAAGCACCAAGAAGATAAGCAGGATCCTGAACAGCCTTGGAGGCCTAACCTGCACCAGGCTGACCTGCATCGTGACCCCTGTGGGACCATCCGCTGCACCACTTAGAACAGCCCAGAGAAAAACGCGTCCCTGGACAAGCCATGAGTCTGTTTTTCTGCATATGCTGGGAACAAGCCCCTTCGAAAATCTGCTAAGCGTGTGGCTTCTCGTATTTAAAAAACGGACTTTGTTTATTTCCAGAGAGAAGGGAAGGGCAGGAGAAAGAGGGAGGGAAACATCCATGTGTGGGTGCCTCTCCTGTACCCCCCCAACTGGGGACCTGGCTCGCAACCCAGGCCTGTGCCCGGACTGGGAATCGAACATGTGATACTTGGCCAGAGACCGTAGGACTTCTTGAAATGCACACATGTGCGTGCCTTCCGTGCTCTCTGAGGGGGTCGTAAGAGTCCCAGAAGCTCACCTTTGATGCCTCAGGGCTACCTCCCTGCAGCTTAGCCCAAACTGATGTCCCTCCCACATTGTCCCAGCTTCTTTTGTTGAATAGGGTGGCCCATGGCAGCCTGACCCCCGGGGGTCTCAGGATACTGCTGTTAACCCCCCACGCTGACCTACTTCCCCGGCATCCTCCGCGGATGTCAACTTCGGACCCGTGACGCCTGCTTCCTACCTGGAAGCAGCAGCAGAGCAGTTGTGAGGCAGTTCAGCATCTCCCTTCCGTGTCCGTCTGTCCTCAGCGCATCATGACGCATGGGGCAGAGCGAGGCAACTAGTTCATCTCTAGGTCAGGTTCGGTGGCGCCCGTTCCCTTGGTGTCTACGCCAACGCACCATCCGGAAAGAACAGAGCCTCCGAGTGATGGATCAAGGATATTCACCTCTCCCCCCACCAAAGCAATAAACCGTCAGAGGAGGGCGACAGATATGAAAGATGAATAACGCAACGAGATATCCTACAACCAGCAGGGCAGCCCATGTATCGCTCAGCTAAGGAATTATATTCCACCCCCTTCTGCTTCTGTTCCACAGTGGACTGAGCAAGAAGGAAGGCGCCTCTCCATATCCAGCTGGGCGTGTTCAGGTCTACCATTCTCCTGTGAGCTTATACCTAGCGTGGGAAGGGGCGTCTTCTGTAGTTGGGGCCTGTGCCTCAATGAGTTTGTGAAGTGCGGATTCCGTGTCGTTCGCTGTTTCACACGATGGAAGAATAGACACCTGCGGGTTATCCCCATGCAGGATTCTCAGGCTAGCCCACCGAGAGCATGAAGCATGATAAAACCGTGCCATGATGTGGCACTGGAAGATTGTCAAAATTCTGAAGGAAGGGGAAAAATAAAAACACACCTGGAAGGGCCCCAGCACCCTGCTGACACCCCGTAAACGAGCAGTGAAGGAGGAAGGAGTGCAAATGAGGAGGCCGGATGTGCTGCTGCAGTGCAGAAAGGATCCTATCAAGCGAAAATCGATACGCAAGGGAGGATTGGCATTTGACGGAGGAAAAACACCTCCGTGGCCCTCAGGGAGGTCCGGCTGCTGAGGAACACGGGGAGTGTTCCGGGAAACGGAAAGGTGTCATTTCTCATCAAATGCTTTGAGCCGTGAAGAGGGTAGGATATGGCTCGTACCCCGCAGACAGAATATTGCACGTGTTAATAAAACCACGAGGAACCACGGCACAGCTTTCCACCGAGAGCCACAAAGATAGGATCTAAACTATGAAAGAGAACCCCCCCCTCCCAAACAAAAGCCAGGGTTATCTCCTGGACAGCTGGCCCCGTGTAGGACAAACTTCCCATACTAGGTGAGGGTTGTAGGACCCCATGTGCCTCGGCGTGCCAGCTGGTGTTGTTGTGAGAGGCTGCATCCTGCTTCCGCGAGTTTTACACAACTCTTCCAACGCGTTTGCCCATTTCACGATGGGTGATTTAGGAGCAAACCCGCCCACGCCGGGGTGATTGGTTAGCCGTTTTGGACCCAAAAGAGCACGATGCCCATACCCGACCCTTCTCACTCCCGGGGACATTTTTGTTTGTTTTTGTTTCCCCAGATGAAAAAGTCCTCAAAGGGCTGTGTTTTGCTGAAGTGGAAGAGGTGAACTCAGAAACAACCCGAGCACTTTGCCTTCTGCGTGGAGGAGGCTGCCTGACTCATACAGATGATGCTCATGATGCCCATTCCCCTAATTAAGCCCATTTTCACCATGAGGAAGACACGGGTCCTCTCAACCCACAGAATTCACTTATTTCGGGCCGCCCCCAAGCTACGCCATCCAGGCTGGGTGACTTTGGAACCGGCTCCCCGCATGCTCCCTAGCCTACCTCCCGTCTGGGGTGTTACCTTTGCGCCTCCGGACGAGCACACCGGCCAACTCACGTCCAGGTGGACACACCGCGCCCGACACTGTTCCTTCTGGCTTCCTGGCACGCAATCAACCTACCGGGTGAAGAGCACGTACTCCAGTGAGCCTTGCCACCCACTGTGCCTGGCATTGTGTTCCCTGTTCTCCTCTCTGATCTCAGCCCTGCGGGGCTAGATAGCTGCCTGCCCAGGTTTGATATCAACCCGAATTGGGCTCTGGGGTCCAGCTCCGCTTTCAGCACCAGGTCAGGGGACAGCTCCACGCGCCACCTCTGGGTAAAAACCGGCAGCATTTTTGGTCGGGACCCGTCATACCTTTGTGAACCAAAAAGCTGGACCAAAAAATGTCTCCACGGGCTTTTCCAAGAGGCTGACCTGCCTTTCTCGTTACATGGTCGATGCTTAGCCGGGTGGAGGGCACCTTCCCGTCCTACCGGCGTTTCTTTCGATAAAGAAGAATGAGACAGGTACATGTCAAAGGTCCCTTTTTCTGTAAGCCGGGTTGGGAGGTCCAGAGCTGGGGACTTGGGGGTGACCGTGTCCAGAGACTGGTTTCTGGACGAAAGCAAGATCCGCTGGCCTTTTTGCCTGCAGACAGGCCTGAAGCGGAAGCGGAAATGGTTACCAAGGGCAGGCGGTTGCTTTCCTGCCGTTTCCTCTGTGCCGCGTCCCAACGCAGGTCTTTCCCGAGACCCCGTCAGCCCGTTCCTTCCCGAGGGACCCAATGCACAACTTGCTCTCCCGTCCCTTTTGCCGAAACGGCCTCAGGATGGAGCCGCGCCTCGCCTGCCTTCTTCAAAGGCACAAACGCCTGCAGAGAACAAGGGGCGTCTCGTAGAACAGAGCGCTTCCTTCTCAGAGAAAACCGGCAGGTCGGGGCACAATCACACAGGTCTAACCGGAGTGCTGTATCTCACATCCTTAGACATGCCCACCAGGAACCACGCCGTGGGGCAGGGAGGGAGGCGTTCACAGCTCTGGGCCCAAGATCACAGGACCTTCCCGGATAAAAACCCAGACAAAGCAACACCCCACGGAGGATCCCGCCAGCGAACGACCCTGATCTTTTTTATTTTGGCAACACTTTGATGTAGCTTCCTAGTCATGGTTCCCGAATCATCTGATCACCTGCCTTCCAATGGCTAAAAGTCCTTCGGGGATGATCTGAGACAGGCCCACGTCAGGGTTGGTTCCTACACAAGAATCCACGCGTCCAATCGCTGACCACTCATTTCCCGCTTTCCTCAGCCTCCCGTACCCATGTCCCTCTTGGCTTTGTTGACCGGAGAGTCACCTGTGTTGGAGAAAAACGGCAAAAACCAAAAAAAAAAAAAAAAGCCTGGGTTCCCTGGAAAAGTGACTCTCGGGTATTAACACACGAATAACAAAAAAAAACAGCATGGCCCTGTCATGGTTTGAGACGTCACCATGGCTCATTCCCTGTTCCCCACTCCACACTTTCTAGGGCGGAGTGGACATGACCCGGGTCGCCTGGAGTCACGTGTTGCGGTCAGCCGGCCCTAACCGCACACGCCTGCGTGAGAAACCCTGTCCAGCCGGTGGACGGACATGAAGAAGATGCCGGCCCTTGGTTGCAAATGAAAGCAAACATAGGTGGGTTATTCAGGGCTTCTGTCTGCCATCCGCGCTACTTCGGGCACGAGGGGAAAAGGGAGGGTGACATGGGGTGGCCTCCCGTGGGCAGTGCGTGGACACTGTTGACTTGCACGTGGGCACCTCACGGGCATCCTCCACTGGCACGTGCAAGTTCACGTGCAAACCCCAGGCCACGTACAAATGGTGACGCGTCGGGAGCGCCACCCATCGGGTGGCCAAGAACCCATGGGCTGGCCAAGCCCAAAGCATGTTAAAGTGGCTGTCAGTGCACGTTGCGACCATGGTTCCCAAAGGCAGTGGGTGTTGGGAGGCACCTCGGCGGGACCGGGAGGTACAACTCGCTCATCTTCTTCATAAGGAGACGGAGAAAGAGGCAGATAACCGACTTCCCCAGCTCCCGCAACCGACCGAAGCCCTGGGCCGGATGAAGTGTTTGTTGGGCAGGGCACGAAAATCACCACGTTCTCTCTCTCCACACGGGGTGCTCTCACAGTGGGGGTCACATTCCAAGGACACGTCCCTCTTCGTTGGGAACCCACGTGTTCGATCAAACTGCAGGGCGGCTCACCCACTTCAACACGAGTGGAAGACGTCAGGAAGGAAAAGAAATCACAGCGGTGGGCCTGCCTCATCACGAAAGACAAGAGCGTGTTTAGATGGTGGTGCGCGGGGAACACGGGGCTCCTTCCGGTGCTATTGATGCACCATCCAGGCGCCCCCCCTTCCCTCATTTACGGGGGCCTTTCAACAGGAGCTGACATTTCTATCTCGAGAGAGATGCCTGACGACCATGATCAGAGTGGAAATGGATGCAAATGGATGCTTCACCCTCATTACCTCCCGGCGGCTTGTCAGCAGCCTAGGCTGAGGTGTTGCTGATTAGCAAGCGATCTCCGCTAATTATCAGTTCCTCTGCAATGACAATGACCCTGAACCCCGGCTTGCAGGCTGCCAGCAGCACCGCCTCCCACCCCTCCCCAGTCTGCGGCCCTGGAATTTGGGCCCCATCACGGGCTACCTAAGAGAGCAGCGGCCCCCACCTCCTTTCGCCATCAAGCTGCCTACGCTCTTTGGGAAATGAATTTACTGTTGTTGGATCGCATGGCTTCATTCTCCCCCATGGCTGTCCCCTGCCCACCCCATTCCCGTCTCCCACACTCAGTCCCCACCCTGTGCCTGTCCATGGGTCCTTCCCTTGACCCCACCCGCTCTGGTCATTCATTGTTACGCTGCCCCTTTTCCATAAGCTTGTTCCCCGACACGCCAGGTCCTCTCGTGGCTGCTGCTGGTTGTTCTTATCATAGAAAATCATCGCCAAGATGATATTGAAGGGGCAGGGGGGGTGCGGCCCTGGTATCGCTGAGTTGGACAGAGACAGGACGAGAGGTGCGTTTTGTTCCGAACGACTACCTGCATTGACTGAAAGTGTTGGCCAACTTGTCAGTATTTTCAAATCCTCCCGTAGGCGTGCAAGGGTCTGCGTAGCACGCAGCCTCCTCCCAGGTCTATTTTACTGGCCAGAGGCAGCACCCATGGGTGATGGGGGCAGAATGTTGAGGGAGAACCTCTCCTAGCTGATGGTGATGAACCTTCCAGCAACGGCCTTTGGTTTGACATTAGAATCCCATCTTCTCACCTGAAAACCATGGACAGGGAGACCCACCTTGCAGAACAGCCACCAAAGTTAAGAACCGTTTTTGGTAGCGTCTCTGGCTAAGCAAACAAACGGAAACATGGCCACTGCCCATAAACCCGGCGTGAAGAAATGATCTGTTTATGGGCACGGGGGAAGTGATGAATCTTGACATCTAGGCTGCGGATACCTTACGTCTTTTCTGCTTGAACAAGTAAACGGTTTATTTATATAAAGTGCACATGACCTTGAAGTGTTTGCGTGTGGTTTCCCTTACCCACGGAAAAAGCGGAAATATTGTGAATGACTCCTGAGAAGGTGCCTGGGCCACTTTGTACCCTATTAGACACACATTTCCCTAATTTAAAGCATTGTACATGTGTTACATTGTGACAGTGTCAGTGCGCCCATTTAGTAATAGAAGAATATGGAGGCTATGCTTCATTTTCTCCATGCAACATAGTTGCTGAAAAGTGTGGTATTCTCCTATTTGTTTCCATGGACATCTTTATTAAGATACGAAATAGCCACTGAACTCCAAGCAAGACACTCCAAGCCACCAAGCAACTTGATTTATAACAAAATCGCCTTTATAAAGGATGGTGTAGCCCTAGCTAGTGTGGCTTAGTGGATTGGTGCCGGCCTGCGAACCCCAAGGTCGCTGGTTCGATTCCCAGTCAGGGCACATGAGCAGGTTGCAAGCCAGGTCTCCAGTCAGGTCTGTAGCTGGAGGCAGGTGAAAGGCAACCCTACACGGATGTCTCTCTCCCTCTCTTCCTCCTTCCCTCCCTGCCCTTCTCTCTGAAAATAATACATAAAACATCTTTTTAAAAATTACGGTTAAAACTACTATTTCCTATAAAATAACACCGTTGATCAAGACCTTACCTCCTGCAGCATTGTAGAACACGATTATACACGGCAACGTTGCAGAACACAATTTGTAACTAATTATTTGCCGGCCTCATTAAAACCGTGTCACCAGGGTGATGTATCTGCCCTGTGGCAGGTCTCAAACATGGTGAGACCACCAGCGTTAGCACATCGCGGGGGGGTTGGGGTGGGGTTGGGGGGATTGGGGGGGTCGGGGGGATGTGTTACTCTGTGAGTCACATTTTCCTCATTTCAGATTTTAAGGAAGGAGGAGAATAAAAATCACCGGGGCTTTGGATGGCCCTCATTTTCTAGATGAGGGTGTCCGTAGGCTCAGGTCACTGTGTCCGGCCTGAGATTATAATAACGGATAAAATAATGCTACCGTACGTAGCAGAATCCATGTCCACGTGCCTTTTAATGAGTGTTTGGAGCGGTGTCCTGGTTAATATCAGGAGGCACAGAGATTAGGTGGGGAAGTGTCTCCCCTCTGACCTTTGGCGTGTACCTCTGTGCCCCAGCATGGAGCGTGAAACATGTCATTACTATTCAGTGTTCCGGAGGTGGCCGTTTGCTCAGGGCAGAGCTAAATTTAGATTCCGCCCAGCTCCTGATGAGTGTCTGATCCAAATTACGCTCTCCGCTCAGTTCAAAGGAGATTCGTTGCATTATTATTATTATTATTTTTCCTAGATGAGGTATATTGAACTAATTCAGGAAAGCCGTAACTTGGGTGAATTGCCTTTTCAGGGAGTGTCATAAATGGACAAAAGCTACTTTTAAACATGGGGAAAAAAATAATAAACCCTGGTGGGTAAGTGTTGAAGCATGGCTCTCCTAGGTCACATGAATGGAGAATGTTCATCAGGGAAAGAAGCGTTTAATAGTGTGTTTTGCTGATGGAAACGGTCGCCCTTCTGAGAAACCGCCGTGTATTTGCACGTGGGGGAAAGCCAGGCGGGCCGCGTGGGACACTGGTCCCCAGAGCAGGGGACAGTCCCCACCAATAGCACCCCCACGTCCTGCATGGTCACACCCCTCTCAGGTACCCCAGGACACTTTCCTGGACACCCCAATGGGGAACGAACAGGAGAGACTAGGGCCTAAGCCAAGATAAATCTCAGGGTGCCCCCCGGCCCCCCGAGGTGCACCTGTCCCTGTGATGCTGGGCATGACAGGCCACCCGCTGTGCCCGGGTCCCCTCCTGGGAGCGGTGCCCGACATGCAGCCCTTGCGAAGGGACTGCTGGGACTTCAGCCTCAGTGGCAGTTGAAGATGACAAGGCTCTTTTCTGGGTCCGGTGTTGACCTCTGAGGGCTAACGCTGGGCCAGTCCTCAGGGAAGGTGCCAGGAACAGCTTCTTTGCTGTCAGGTCACTGTGGAAGGACCCAACCCCCCACCCAGCAAACCAGAAAAAGTTCATTTCCTCAATGGTCCATTTGCCGATAAGCCACTCCCAGACATGGCAGAGAACGCTTTTAGGAGTGATCTGCTGAGAACCTGCATTATCTCAAGTAACCGGCAAAAATGGGAGAAGGCATTGTTCCTGTCCTACTAGCCAGACCCAAATTACATACGTGCGCCCGCACACGGATGCAGGTAAAGCGTTCCACTCCACAGCATCATCATTACACGAAATGAACTCTCATGAAGCATCAAAATACATTTAAAAAACAAGTCACATATGCGCACTGTTATGTAACAGGGATGCAACGTACCTATACTATTACATGCAACATATACAGAAAAAGTATAACCCTCTATAGTACACATTACACAATACGCATAGAGGATAATAATATTGTACGTGAACATGCTAGACCGTGGCATCACGTAGTATATATTTCAAATGATGACATTTTGCTTGTATCTGTATTTCCGTGTCAGGCTCCGCTTTTCTCAGTACCTCCAAGTTTTTGTTTGTAGCTGCAGCAAAAAGAGGACTATTCTTCATTATTTTCTCTCTTTATTTTTTTAAAAGATTTTATTTCATTATTTTTAGAAAGAGGGGAAAGAAGAGAGGCAGAGAGGGAGAGAGACATCCATGTGTGGTTGCCCTTCACCTGCCTCCAGCTACGGACCTGGCAGGAGACCTGGCTTGCAACCTGGTGATGTGCCCTGGCTGGGGATCGAACCAGCGACCTTTGGGTTCGCAGGCCGGCGCCTCATCCACTGAGCCACCAGCCAGGGCTCTTCATTATTTCTACACACAGCACCACCTTCCTTTCCTCAGGACTTGGCTCATGGGACTCACAGCGCTGGAGAACAAAAATCTAATAAAAACGTCTTCTTCTTCTTCTTTTATTTGTAGGGGTCGTAAAGCCCAGATGACTTTATAGGTCCTGCGAAGTCCAAGCAATGCTTTGCGGTGACCCTGCCTGACCCTTCTGCACCGCAGGGTCTCCCTTCTGGGTTGCGAACAAGCTGAGGGGATACCCTGGGGGTGAAAGGAAAAAAAAAAAAAAAGAGGCAATTTATTCATAGTTTCCTAAGGACATTCAGGGGCTCTCCGGGCAAGTTAAAAAAATTCATGTGCCCTTGAGGGAGACCTGCCCTTGGAGAAAGGCCACTGCTGCTCTTTCTTTCCCAGAGGGGGCCGAAGAAAACGCAAGCCCCCCCCCCCCCGCCCCCAAACCCTAAAGTCGTGCAAATGCCTGTTAACATGCAGGCCGTGTGAGTTTTCAGTCTGCACCAACGCCGCACGCGTGGCTAGGATCCCTTGAGCGCGCAGGGAAGGGAGCATCTTCTAGGGGCTGTCCTGCTGGGTTCGTAGCTGCTCTGCAAAATGCTTCCTTGCTGTGATGTACGGACCCTCCCGCACGCCCAGCGAGTGGGTTTCCACGTCCAGTGGGAGCTGGGAGGAGGCTGGGAAAGGGTTCTCTGCCCCTCCGAACCCACTGAAGGTCCAGGGAGGCCTGCAGGCCTCCCTCCTGTTTCACGGACACTCAACTGCGTCTGCAATGATCCCGGTTCATCTGCGTGTGTATTCACCAAACCCCCCGCCCTGCAGAAAGAGTTGGTTTCTGCTGCCATATCAGGGCCCCAGCTTTGCTTCCTTTCATCTCTACAGGAGGGTCGTTGGCTGCATTTGTATCTTTTCTTTGAAAATAAGCCCTGACCTTCAGGGGAGAGGGAGGGAAAACGGAGCCACAGAATCAATGCACGATGCAGGCAAAAGTTCCCTGGACCATGGTTGCATCTTTTCTGCAATTAGCAAACATTCAAATAAAAATTCCCACCCCCCAAAAAATGTTCAGTGTTGGTACAGAGAACTGCAAACCAGCTCAGATAAAGGCAACTCTTGAGTGATGGGTGTAAAACCCAGCGATGAGTGCAGACACGGAAAATGAGAGCGTTGTCATTTTTTGCCAAAAAAAAAAAAAAAAAAGGATACGGGCTATGAATCAAAGAATGGCTCGATCAATATTGCAGAGAGTGCGCAAACCGATAAATGTGACGCGGTAAAATGGCCACAAACACGCGTTTGTTTTCATCTGCAGTCGCCGCAGGAGCGAGATTCAGGACCCGGTGCGTTTTCCGTGAATTCAACACGGAGGACTCATCCGTCCTATTTTTAAAGCAAACCCTCCCCCGGGGCATTTCCAGACTGTCTCGCCTTCCAACGGAAAAGCACACCAGACGACAGAAAATGCCTCCCTTTTGGTTTCCCTCATCCTTTCCTCCTTTTAGATGGACACTGTCCTGCAAACTATTCTTTTTGCCTTAAAAAAAAAAATGTCCTTGAAGCACAGATGCCTTTTCAAGGCAGCGGCTCTCAGGAGATAGCAGGTGTCATGCATGTTCCTAAAATTCATCTCAGCTGTTTTTAATAATAGCGTGCGGATCCGACGCTGACGTTTCACACTTCCCAGAGGACAAGGCAGGGTGTCGTATGTTAAAGCGATGTCTAGCTTTTCTAAATGGCGACGTACATCACCTTCATCTTCTCGTTGTATTAGAAAGGGTCTCACGTCCATTCAGGAAATAAGTCGGATCTCCCAGGCACACCAAGCCCTCGCCAGGCGGAAGTGACCCCACTGTAAGAGGTCCCCACTTCCCTAGCTCTTCTGTATGGTTCACACCGCAGCGCGTTAGGGAGACAAGAAAAATACGTGTAAGGAAGCAAAACCATTGGCGTGTCAATGAACTGCACACGGCTGTCCCAAACGCCACAGACTTGTGGACAAGTGTCCGGACTGTGCACCAACGAAGAGAGGAGTTAAAATTATTCCTTTTCCCCAAGAACGTGGCCCTGCTGGCCTGAGTCCCGGAGGATTCGGAAAAGGGATGGAAACCCCGATTTTCCACTCCGACCCACCGCTGAACCCTGTCTGTGCCGCGCACGGATCTAACATGCTAAGCGCTGCCCTGTGCACGCCAGGCGGGAGGTTATGGATGATCGGAAAATGCTGGGCTGGTGTCAAATCCAACTGCTCGGTTTTAAATGTAGCATAAAAGCCCTAATTAGCAAGATAAGACACCTCAGGAATTCCTGAGACCCCAGGACGCTGGGGATTTAGCTAAACTCCCCGCCCTGCAAGCACGGGGAGTGTTGGACCTTGACCGCCCCTGGCAGCTTTGGTTTCGCCTGGATTTTTGCAAAGCCCTGGAGATCACCACGCACCCAGGATGGGATTTTAGGTTTCCCTGCGTGGGGTTTTGTTTCACCGGGGAAGGGGTCCATCTTCTGGTTAGTAACCGAGTGAAGAAGAGATGGGCAAAGAAAGAAGAAGTGTCTTCCGATCCCAACCGTCGCTCGTCCAAGGTGGTCCGCCTTGGCGCTGTGGACGTGGAACGAATGGTGCGTAAGTGTGTCCCGGGCTCTTGTCTGGGCACCCTGGGGTGTTGAGCGGCACCCCAGGTCCTCTGTCCCGTGTAGCATCCAAAAACACCCTCCTCGCTGTGCCAACGACACCCCTAGAACATCGGGGCTGCTGCAACCGGTCTTGAATATTTGCCAAGAATGGTGACCTGGTGAAGGCTCCGAACAGAGCTGTCCCACGAATTTCAGTCAGACCCCCTGAGCTTCCCAGCGCGTTTCATCATGTGTGGCGGGGGCCCAATGTCTTCTCACGCAGCTAACCTGGAAGGGAAGGGAATGAGGACGCTGCGGTTCTGTGAAATCTTCTCATCCAGAAGAAAATATGTGAAAATGCAGCCCTGGCTGGTGGCTCAGTGGATAAGGCGCCGGCCTGCAAACCCAAAGGTCGCTGGTTCGATTCCCAGCCAGGGCACATGACCAGGTTGCAAGCCAGGTCTCCAGCCAGGTCCGTAGCTGGAGGCAGGGGAAAGGCAACCGTACATGGATGTTTCTCTCCCTCTCAGCCTCTCTCCCTTCCCTTCTCTCTAAAAATAATGAATACATTCACACCCAAATGACTAAAAAATAAAGAAAGAATAAAATAAAAAGAAAATATGTTAAAATGCTGTTATGACCTTGAGTTGTGAGAGTTTTCTTAACTAGGGCAACGAATACCAACCCAGAAGAAAAGGACTAATATGTGGATAACTTAATAATGATAAAATAAATGGCCATCACTTTAATAACCAGTAATAAGCAAAACACACAAATACAAACCAGAGTGGATGTTGTCTTTTTCTGCATAAAACGGATCAAAGTTTTATGTCAATAATACATACTTAGGACACATATAAATAAAAATATGTACATACATACAAATCAGACACAGAGTACAAATATAATCTATAAAATATTTTCTATGGATAACACGTGTATACATTTCTGTGTATACGTGTGCATTTCAATTAAAAAGCAAAAAAACAAAGAAATCAATGGGGAAAGACTATCAACAGGAAATTCTCAGAAGAGACCATTTAACGGCTAATAAATATTTGAAAACATATCGATGGCGGCACATGAGCAATCAGAGGAATGTGAATTAAAATAGCCGTGAGGTGTTACCTCCAAACAATAAGATTGGCCCTCCTTTAGAATCCCGCCAATCTCCATGGTCAGGAATTGGTTCAAACAATTCATTGGAAGGAGACACAAATGCGTACCTGCCTTCGGAGCCGGCAATCTCCTATGATTATTACATACGTGAAAGACGACACAGTCATAGCTACACGCAACATGGCACGGATTCCCTCCGGCATTCCCAAACCCCGAGGAAACTGGGCACAACTTCAGTTTCCATCAGCCAAGGAACAAAGTCATGCATCAGATCTTCACGCCATGAAAGCCTTACCCAGCAGCTCCCATGAGGCAGCTGGACATGTTCCGACATGCAGAAAGCCCTGACCCGAATCGGGGAAACCTGGTACCAGAAGGCTGTGCATGACATACCATTTCCACAAGCTTTAAAATCGTGCAAACCACAGGTCCCCATGTTGCGTCGAAACACCTAATCCACAGCAGCCTTTTATAGACAAAAAAACAACCACCAGATTTATTGTCTGGATTTTCCTGGGAGGGGGATGGGTGGGAATGAGTGCGAAATGGGCACAAAGAGCCTATTGATTGTGCTTATAGCCTCCTGGTATGAAAGATGATAGATAACCATAGATAAATAGGGGGGTGGGGGTGGAAGATGGATGGATGGATGGATGAGTAGATAGATAGGTAGAGACATAGATAAGTTGACGTTGATTGACCTATGGTCCTCCGGGAGGAGCTATTCACTCTCTTCCTTTCTCTCCGGAGAAACGGTCTGCATCTAGGGCCGACCCGTGTCCTTGGTTACCACCCACACGCCAGCCTTCGGCGTGTGCTTCCCCTCTGCCCCGTTCAACGTGTTCTTCAGAGCTCAAAGTTAATTTTAGGTCAGGCGAGGCTGGAAAAGGCTGGAAAGTGGGCTGTAAGGCCAACATTAGACCTGAACCTCCCCGCCCCCAAAATGCAAAGCCACCAGGACCTGGGGACCATCGACCCATGTCTTTTCCGTGTTCTGTTTTCTCTTGGGCTTCCCAGGGTCATTTCTTGGTCATTCCCAGGGCCTATCCTGTTTCCAGGAAAGGAAACAGAAGCTTGAAGAACACGCACGGACAGAAATAAGCAGGAGGGAGCGTTTCCAAGGGAGGAAGCAATGAACGTTCCGCTCTGCAGGAACTCCCATCAATTTGCAAATTACTCTCAGGACTGCTGGTAAGAAGATCACTTAATGTGCAGGTATGAAGAGACATCTAATCCAATGAAACTTTTACAAGTCTCAGGACCAGTTGCAGGAAGATGAATCTGAGACTAAATACCTCAGAGTGAAAACAATTTTTTTTTTTTTTTTTTTTTTTTAACTCACGCTGGTCTGATTTGAAATGTTTCCAACGAGGTGACTTCAGCCGGAACAGCCTACAGCTGCAGGTGGTCAAATGGACCCGTAATCATCATTAATCCTATGAAACAAATTGGGTTTCCTTTCTGAGCTACAGGCCTGGGGCCCGCCAGGTAAACAGAATTCGAGTGTCATGTTTTATTTCGATCACTGACACTGTTGACCGGCAGACAGAACGCTTTTTCTTTTTCTTTTTCTTTTTTTTTCCCTCGCTCATGAAAGTTGATACAATTTTCTCTTAGCTCCGAGCCTGATTGAATCTTAACTACGTGGCTTATGAATAATAAGTTCTACAAAAATGGAAAGGAAGAAAGCCACCTCGGGGCATGGTTTCACAGGCGACATTTAACGGTGGAAAAGAAGAAACAGAGACATCCCCTTCGAAGCAAGATATCAGTGAGTTTCCTGTCTCACGGGAGAATCAATGGCTGTGTTATTGATTACCTTTCATAGTAGAAATTAGGAGATTAGGAATGGCATGCACCAAACTCCAGCCACCTTGCAGGAAAGCATAACTAGATGGGGTGCTTCTTACCGATATTATTCTGCAGGTGAAAACGACCTTGTCCCGCGCTGAGGGCCAATCTGATGCTTTAAAAAATGACGCAAGTCCAAATTGCCTTATTGAACGTCAGAGGAGCGCGGTTGATATCCAAGGCCTGGGATCATGAGAAGAAGGGCATTTGTGGATGAGGACGTCATCTTTATTCACATTGGTAAAGCGGATATGGGGGAATGTGGTTTTTGTCCAGACCCGTCCAGTACTGATGCCCCAGTGACCCCTTGTCCGTCCAGCTGCTCCCGGTGTGGGCTGAGTGACAGGTGTCTTCTCCGAGTGCGGGCTGCAGCCTCCCAGGAAAAAGGGACAAACGCGAAGACATGCAAACCCTCTCCTCACAGCTCAAGGAAGTCACCCATTTCTCAGGAGGGGAATGGGGGTGCAGGGGGTAAAGGGAAGGACAAGAGGAGGAGCAAATGCAAAAGAAGGAGGAAGAAGGAAGGAAGAAAAGAAGGGATGAAAGAAGAGGAAGGAAGGAAGGAAGGAAGGAAGGGAGGGAGGAAGGAAGGAAAACAAAGAGAAGAAACAATAAAGTCAAGGCTTGTGGGCTCACATCACTAACAACGTACACCCCATGCAAGCCAACTTCTGCCACATTTATTTCAGGCTTTACAAAAAAGAACACACTACGACGTGACTGATTTCGAGGCAAAACTATTTGAAGAGCTAGGGAATGGACAACCGCAACATGGAAGCGTGATGGCTAGGGTTGGTAGGACCCATCAAAGAGGGAAGATTCTGGACATCGGAATCATCGCCCTTATGATCGGAACAGAGAGAGGAATTCGGCAGGCTAGGAAGGTACCTTTCCTCACGAAGAACCACGCTGCTGGCATTTTACACAACGTTAAATTAAAAGTCACCCATGTTTATCTCGCCAAACTTCGATGCTACGTTCAAGTCAGAGGCTCTACACATTTTCATCTGTGAGGGACGCACAGCTCTTTTTGACAGTGTTATGACTCATTGCTGCTTCCCGTGGGTTTCCCAGGAAAGGGAAAATGACTTCCTTCTGATTTCCATGAATGTATGTAAACGCATGCAGCCTTCTTCAGGGGAGAAAATCCTGGCACCCGTTTCTCTCTTCTTGTCTTCAAAAGGCCCTTCTGTGATTTTGGGAACAGTTGCTCTTCTTCACACCATGCGCCGATATTGAAGAAAGAAGACACGGGTAGGGGGAAACCCAGCATCTACGTGGTGCGCTGTTAGCAGGTGATTGGGAACCTTTGGGACATTTGTGAAGAATAGTATTTGAAGTCTAGAGTCCGTAATTTCATCATGTTGGCCAACAGAATGCCATACCAACCCCGCCCCAGCTCTCTTAATGGGAAAATGACAAAGCAAAGCTTTAAAGGTCGCTGAGGTGAGCTAGCAGAGGGTGGGAGAGACCAGAGAGCGCCCGCACCTGAGGGACAGCCCACACCTGCCCCCGCAGGTCCCGCGGGACCCAGGTGCTCCGTCAAGGTGAGGTTGGGCAAACTGACTTGGTTAAAATCGCCTTTCATCCATACCACCCAAAGCAAGTTATAGATGCCAGGCAATCCCTATGGAAATACCAAGGACGTAGTGCACGGGTTTGGAAAAAAATACATCAAAAATGTACATGGAGCCAAAAATGGCCACAAATAGCCACAGCCATGTTGAGAAGAACAAAGTCAGAAGAATCACGATACGCGGTATCAGACTATACTACAAGGCTACTGTCATCAAAACAGTCTGGCACTGGCATCAGCATAGCCATGCAGATCAATGGAATAGAGAATAGTGAGCCCAGAAATAAACCCAGGACTCTAGGGACAATTAAGAGGGGAAGGAACACAAGATGGAAGGAAAACAGTCTCTTCAACAAGGGGTGCTGGGAGAACCGGGCAGGGACGTGCAGAAAAATCAAGCCAGACCACCAACTTCCACCACCCACCAGGATGCGCTCAAGATGGATAAAGGACTTAAAATGGCTTCTAGGTGCCTTTCATTTGTCCTTCATCCAATTCTTGTCCCCTTCCTTCCAGTGTGACAGCTATTGAAGAGCAAACCCTCTGTCCTTGGTTCAGAGGGCATGTAAGCCCTCCACATACGGCTGTTGTGTGGGGTGTCACCACTTCCCCGCGCATTTCAACATCAGCAAGAATTGCGTGACTCTTCTGCTGTCCCTCTGCCTGTTGACTGTCTAATTCTCACCGTCCTACATGCCCCTAAGAGGGGAGAGGACAAGGTTTTCTTCTGCAACGAAGGACATCGGAGAAGGAACTTTAACCTGGCACCAGGCACGAGGGTTGTCAGTTTGCATTTATGCAAAACCAGGGTGAAATTTAAAAAAAGGGGGGGAAAGTCTACATCCAGACTCATGAACTCAACCTAATTATCACTAAGGAAAGGCAGCGGTGTGGATTTCTTTAAAAAATATTTTATTCATTATTTGTAGAGAGAGGGGAAGAGGAGAGAGACATCCATGTAGGGTTGCCTGTCACCTGCCTCCAGCTGGGGACCTGGCTGGAGACCTGACTGGAGACCTGGGTATGTGCCCTGGCTGGGAATCGAACCAGCGACCTGTGGGTTTGCAGGCCGGTGCCTTATCCACGGAGCCACCAGCCAGGGCTGCAGCTACAGAGACTGTGGCTGAGAAGCACCCACCGCCCCATCCATCTGCAAGAAGGTTTCTATGGTTATTAAGACCACGTATGGGGAATAGGACCTTGCCAGCAGCACTGTCATGAATTCCTGGAACATCTGTCCCTTGTTTTTAACAAGGATCATCGCACGTCCTACTTTTTATCTGTATTTGCCCTCACGGTGCCTGGTGGGTCCCCAGGGGCCTCGGAGATGTATCCCCTGGGCAGGAGGCAGCATTCATCCGAGGGGAGCTGCATGCACCCCCCGGTGGTCTGCACATTTTGGAAGAGGAATTCCGTTGGGCTGAGAGCTGAGACTGTGGAAACACCTTTGGGTGCGAGCCTGTTTGCAGATCCTTGACCTTTCCCACCAAGCCTTCTTCGTGTGCCCACCCCCTGATTTTCTGCGCATCACAAATGCAGTCCTGAAGGTGTTTAAACACCATCAAAGGCACCCCCACACTTGCTGGGTCATCCCAGGTTTCAGATGACTTTCTCACGCCCTCCCTGGACATTTACTGCTATGAGGTGTGACCCTCTCGCCACCCTGTAGACAGAACCAGCCACCGAAGCCGCGTGGCCTGGTGGATGTGTACGTGGTCTTGCTACCTTCGGTTTCCATTATTCATGCGGGTATTGATCAGCGCTCACTCGCACTTCCCCAGATGAATTACCGCCTGGTTAAAATAAATATTTGTGGTTGCGCTGGGTGGTTCAATGTTCAAGGTAAGATGGAGTTTCGTGTCTCCTTCGTGTCTCCAAAGCGGAGGGAGGCGGAATTTTCATCTCGGTCATCTGTCTTCCGGGAAGTGCCGCCTGCACGGGAACATGCATCTCAGACTTCAGTAGCTCAGGGTGATGAGCAGCGTATCACGGCAAAAGCCGTCATTCCCGCGGGGCCATTTTTCTTCTACGTCTTTGAAAGATGCCACCTCACTGCCAATGCCTGGAATGAGGGCTGTTTTCTATTCACGCCCTTTAAGCCGTGGATATTTGGAGGTCATCACCATGTTGCTTCAAGTCTTCAATCCCATGTTCCTATCGCGATGGATTAAATGCCATTGAAAAAAAATATTTTATTGATTAGTTTTAGAGAGAGGGGAAGGGGGAGAGGCAGACAGGGAGAGAGACATCCATGTGTGGTTGCCTTTCCCCTGCCTCCAGCTACAGACCTGGCTGGAGACCCGGCTTGCAACCTGGTTAGGTGCTGTGGCTGGGAATCGAACCGGCGACCTTTGGGTTTGCAGGCTGGCGCCTTATCCACTGAGCCACCAGCCAGGACCTAAATGCCATTTTTAAAGCAGGGAAGTATTGTCATCCTTTAGCGACAATGTACATGTTACATCGTATACAATTGTATACAAAAATGCAACGCATTTTAACAATTGCAAGCCTCTGGTTGAAATGTGTACTGTAATCTTACTGTTCACATGATTGTCCCATAATACAAAGTAGCTCTTAACCGGACCCAGATGAATACAGAAATAAATATACAGATTGTTGGATGGTTTATATTTGGCTTCCAACGCTTGGGGACCAGGAACGCAATTTAGCTAACACTGCACGCTCTTGGGCACGAAGAGAATAAAAAAGAAAATAAGACAGGAAACCCACTTTAAGATCCTCCAGGACAATGGAAAAGTCACACAGCAGCATGAGTGTTCCAAGAGCAAGTCCCGGGGTCGGAATGTGAATAAACGAAGGCTTATAGGGGGTTGAAGAAGAACCTGGGTGGCTTTCTAGAGAAAACCTGTCTCCAAGAATAAGGTTGGCTAGGAGGAAGGTGCATGACGAACCTGGCTGGCTGGCCCTCAGGGGCAGGAAATGATTTTACCATCTCCCATCCCACAGCCCTGCCACTCAGGCATCGATGCGTAATTAGGGCTCCTCCGTTTCCAGTATTTTCTCCCTGAATGTGGGAACTGGTCTCTGTCCCCTCCCCACCCCACCTTGATTCTTCGATGTGGAGAATAATTAAAAAGGCATTCAAGCTCTCTCTTCACCATGACGCTTCATAAATTACACCCTGCGGGTGTGGAAGGGCTCCAACGTGACCCACCTCTTCCAACATGTCACCCGATCTCCAATGCAAATGCTGTTTGGGTGAACAGGTCTCCTCCGAGTGTGGCTAATTGGAAACGCGAGGGTTTGGATGGGAAGTAGGAGAACATATGACTTGTTATTCGAGTGACATCTTCCAGGCATCCTTCCATCTGAGGAAGCTTATGAATACATTAAAAAAAAAATAATCGGGTTTTCTCAGATCCATACCAGGGTAGTGGAATCGGTGTTGGTATTTTAGAGGCAGAGTTGGTCATGTTCTTGCATTTTTTTTGGGGGGGGGGGAGGTAGGTCCGCCATCTTAGCAACGTCAGCCAATGCTTATCTAAGGGGTTTTTTTATGGGTTCTTTGGTAGAAAGAACGGAAGTGGAACTGAACTGAACTCAGGGCGCCGGAGTCACAAGCTCCATGGAAATTCCAGAGAGCGGGCAGCGAACATCACACACCAAACTGGCATCCGCTGTCCCACACTTTTTTAACCAAGTCGCACGCACCGGTTACTAAGCTCAGCTGTTCAGAACCAGAGTAGAATGAGAAAATTTTGTTTTGCGTGACTGAACCACACGCCCAAGTCCCACCCACGCACCCAGGATGCCAAGGGAACAGGTGAGAACAGGGCCGTTGACCTGGGGGAGGGAGCATCTTGGAGGATGGGGAGAAGCAAACACAGGGCGGGGGGAATAAAAAAGCAAGAACCCATCCTTTCCGGGAACAGCAGTGAGCGGAAATCAATAGCGCTTGACCACCCGTGGAGATTGTGTGCCAGTCCTAGAGAGCTGGACGGGTGCCCATGGCTTCAGCCCCATGATAGAGAGTTTGGGGTTCTCCCTCTCTAAGGAAATGAATCATGTCTGCTCTATGACATGGCTGGTGGAGAGCCATAGAAAGTCAAGAGGCAACATGAACTAAGTGCCTGACCCCAACTTCACGTTGGGTGGGCCGCTGGTGTTCTTCATCAACCTGGGGAGTGAGAGAGCATGTTTTATATAAAAGTGGCTCAGGGTAAAACTAAGTCATGAGGCCCTGGGAGAAGTGCTAGCAGACGAACCCTAAAAGCCTCCCAGCAAGATGCAGGGTGTTAGAAATCACGGAACGAGGAGACCCCAAAGCAGCAACACGGCCCCGGGAGAACAAAACCATGGGGCCAGTTGCCTAAAGCATGAAGATGTTGATGACACCGCAGAGGAACAATCCACACCCGGTTGCAGGAGGAATTGGGCAGGGCAGGTAACAGAAGAGAATCTGGAACTGGATTTGTGTTGCTACGGACCACCTCCCGCAGCTTCCGGTTTGCAACACCGTTATTCCGGAAAAAGAGGGAAATACAAGACCTCCATTCAACACGTACCATGAAGGAGAGAGAGGCATTTTTGTGTTCCCCAGAGAAAGCGGAACTAAGAGACTGGAAACTGAGGCAGTAAGAAGATGTGGTCATGGTCCAGTGAAAGACTGAGGGAGATTCCTCAAAACCAAAACATTGTGATTGGAAGACAGAACCCACTGTAGGAAGATGCTGATTATCCAGTAAGCCAGAAGGATGCTCCTTTGTATGTGTGTGTGTGTGTGTGTGTGGGGTCTTCTTCCCATTCTTGAGACATGTGCTGCACCCATAGAACACATGTAGAAGGCGTGTTGACCCAGAATGAGCAATGAATAATTATGTAGATCTGTGGGGTTCAGGTCTCAATAATGAAACTACTAAAGAAGGTGGTTGCATGTTTCACAGGCTTCCGTGTCTTACTTCTTCTTGGAGGTTTGTCCCCATCATGTACAGCACAAGGTCACAATCCTCCCACGATGGCATTCTCTACGGGGGAACGTTGACCCGCGTTCTGCCCATCCTCCGAGGTAGGTACACCTGATTTTCCAAACATGGACTGAATCTTGAAGTGGCCCGCGGCCAGAAAGAGTGCCTACCTGGCAAAGAAAGACCGGATATCCATAAACCCATCACCACCTCAAAAAGTTAAAAATGAGTGAATCCTGCCGAAGAAGGCAGAGGAAGAAAATCCAGGGATCAGGGCAGCACTGAACTACATAGAAAGCAAAGGTGTAACAGCCCAATGGGGCAAAAAACAATTGGTTATTGAAAAGGGGCCATTCTGTTCCATAGGCAGGAAAAAAAGAGAGAAAGTAGGAACCACCCGTATCAGGGACCAAAAGGAAATAGCCTAAGATCTTGCAGTTTTGAGGAGATAACAGGAAAACTGGTAACGCCAGTTTCCCTAGAAAGATGTCACCTACAAATTGAGAATCGATAGAACCCCTCCAGCCACATGCGCATTAAGAAAATTGAGTTCCCGGCCACATAGTCCCAGAAAGAAAACGCTGGGGGCCCTTGGCTGCCTCCGTGAGTGATACAAAATATTCAAGAGCCAAGCGATTCAAATTTTATTCGAAATCTGCAGGAGGGACAAGAAGACCCCGTCCATCGTTTTTTGCGGGGTTGACATCATCCTCATTCCAATATCCCGATGAGGCAGCAGGAGAAAAAACAGCCGTAGGCTAATCTCCCTCCAGGGAGGCGAAGAAAAAGAAACTCAACCAAATTTCCAGCAGTGTACGGAAAAAGGGATTCTTCTTCATGACTACGTGGTTCTATCCTAGGGCTGCAAGCGCCCATTTCAGATACTAGCATCACGCTGCGCACCTGCCCTTACCCACCCGTTTTCTTCGCATAGATTTGCCTATATTTGTCAATAGGAAACGCATAATGACAATGATGTGGAAATCAAAGATGTGGTGGGTTAGGTCTGGAAAGTGAGGGTCCATGGAGGTCCAGTTCATTGTTCTTCTTCGACAAGAAGTTTAGAAGAAGCAACGTTAATGCACATTTGATCACCCAGAACCCTGTTGCCAGGAGTACCTATCCTGGATGACATTGCTGATCGGGTTAACTGTGTTAATCATGGACCAGCGAATGCTTTGCGGATTTCAGGGAAATGGGACACGTCCTCCAACCTCACCCAGCTGGTCTTCAAGGCGGGAGATGGAGCAGAACTACACCCCTGCTTCCGACCACCCTTGATGGAACAGTCACAGACATGCCCCCAAAGACGGGGAGCATGTCTTTAAGAAGAGGCTGTCCTCGTACCCAAGGCTTCAACGGTGTCCTGGAAGGTGCTACAATCCTGGAAAAGTGTCACTTTTCATCGCAGGCCCGGGAGGCAGGAAAGAGAGGTGCTCCTCCCCCGATGCGCTCCTGTCTTTTGCATTTCCGGGGGAAAACGCTTCCTCAGTTTCCATGGGAAAACAGGAAGCAAATGGTGAGCACGTCAGCGATGAACAGAATCAACGCCACGCGTGGTTCCGTCACAATAACGCAAAGTCTCATGGCAGCAATTTTCTGACAACCCCCCACATACACACGCATTTATTCAACACATGTTTATCGATCGAATACTTTATGGCAGGCACGGTGCAAGGTACCCCACCATGTTGGCGGATCCCCAGGTGAATGACTGGGTTAATTGCTTTACGCGCTCATAAAAGGTCATCGCTACCATGAAGTGCTCTTGGCTTTGTGAGAAAAACCCCTCTCGAGGGGAGTGTATCAACGGAAAGAAATTAGTTCTACGGATGTCCCATGATTACAACATGAGGAAAACAACCGTTTCTACTACGTTAGAAAAAGATGGACACATGACGTCCAGGCTCAGTACATGGCTTGTAACTAGTGCTCAAAAATGGTAGGTATTATTTTCACGAGGAATTTGCAAGAGCAGCACCTGCTTTTTTCTTTAAAAATTTTTTTTTATCTGTTATTTTCAGAGAGAGGGGAAGGAGGGAGGAAGAAAGGGAGAGAGACATCCATGTAGGGTTGCCTTTCACCTGCCTCCAGCTACGGACCTGGCTGGAGACCTGGCTTGCAGCCTGGATAGGTGTCCTGGCTGGGAATCGAACCAGCGACCTTTGGGTCTTATCCATTGAGCCACCATCCAGGGCAACACCTGTCTGTCATATCAGTGGGGTGTGAACTACATGTTGGCAGGCCACATGGAGAATCCATTTCCTTTCGCCATACACGGGAATAATGGTGAAACAATGCCAGTATTCTTCCTTAATGATCGTTGTGGATGAAATATGTTTATCTGAGTGAGTGACTGAGTGTGCGTGTGTGTGTGTGTGTGTGTTGCTTCTCCATGATAAGAAATATTACTTTTTTCTCTCCTTGGTCCCTGCAATTATGTCATTTGCCTCAATTGATGTCTCCCTGAGAATTGCCTCTATTTTTGAATTGCCGGTCCAAAACTTTGGAAAGATGTGAACCAACAAATCTCCAATTCTCCTTTAACGAGGGTACGGTACTTGTAAAGGGAGTCGATGTGTTTTCGCCCCTTCCAACGGGGACTGGAATAGAATCAGCTCCCTTCTGCACGGAGAAAATGAATTTTACATCGATTAGAACTCAGGCCTTAATAGGTTTCATTGACTGTGTACGGTCGACACACCAGAAAAGATGAAACGCAGGGAAATGATACCGGAGATGGAGCCTCAACTTACAACCAGCAATTCCTCTTTCCTGGACGGAAACGCTGACGTTCAAGGAATTCTCTCAATCTCGTGCCTCCTTCTTTCATTTGAGACAGGCCCCTGGATGGAACTCAACCGGTCAACACTTGAAGTTGATGATCGCAAGCCGACGGTCGGGAGCAGAGGCGTGTACGAAGCCTGTGGAGCGGAATTTTTGCCGCGGGCCGGGCATAACATGTCAATAGAGCCGTGCTAAGAAACAGGCCCTTTCCCGACTTCAGCCACGGGATGGGGTTTGCAGCCCGAGGAACCAATTCTACCAGCAGAAATTGCATCCTGTTTACGGACGGACGGGAATACGCGCTGGGGAAACGGACAGATTGGGGAAGGGGTACAGCACGCACGCCAACCTCCCCACGACCGAAGCACCCGTGTTGTAAAAGGAGGCTGAGAACGGCGTGGGGAGCACACATGCCCCATGCCCCAAGAACAAGAACACTGACCTCGGCTGGGAAATGCACGCATGGCCCCTCGTCCTGCAGGATTTGGTCCTGGGGTGGACCCTTCTGCAAACGGTCCGGGGGAGGAACGTCAGTCTGTTCCCTGGGCGAGATGTGATTCAATGCATCAGCTCCCAAAGGTGGCACCCCTGGCCCAGGCTCCGGACCAACCGGGAATTTGAGCCAAGGACCATCACGTTTTTATCTTTTGTGCCACATTGGGGGGTCTGAGGTCCTTGCCCAGCCGGTGGCGGGGAGTCTAGGAGTGTTTTCCTGCACGTGGTGGTGCTGGGGGGAGTGAGAAACATTCCGGGTGCCCCTGAGAATGCCGGACCCCTGCTTCCTAGTTCCTGCTATTGGGAGGAGGCGAAGAAGCAGAAAAGCAGAGGTACCAGGCAAACAGGGGACCCCAGCCATGGCTCAGTCAGAGCAGATGGGCGAGACTTGCCGAAGGACAAGGTTGAGGTCCCCATGTGCCCTTCCCCCCATGGCTGCCCCCAGGAGCCACGAGGCCGCCTTCTTCCTTTGCAAGGCTGACCCGCCGGGGCCCCAGGATGACTGCACCCCAGCGGGGAATGCGGCAAGGAAGGGCGTCCGCCCCACGCTGGAGCCACGCTCTCCGAGGATGCGGGTGATGATGTCCAATGTTGACATTTTAATCCCCTTTCCACCCTTTAGAATAGAATTGCTGCTGATCCCAACTCTACCAACACGCTGGAGACAGAGTCAGTGCTGGAGAGGAAGCACACATTCCACCGGCTGATAGAACAACTTGCCACAGACAGACAGCCCGATACGGCGCAGAAAACACACCCAGACCCACGCAGAAAGCCAGTATCCGAGCCATCATTGCCGCCTGGGAAAACCACGGGTCGCCAATGAGCCGGAAGGAGGATGGAATTAAACTGGCCCTCTTTCCACCCATTGGCGGGCAGGTCCTGAACCTCACCCCTCACCCCGCTGCTGACAACCCGTGATCCACAAACCCGTGGTCATCAAAAGGCCCGTGGAAGGGCGAATCTATACCAAGAAGAGGAAGAAGCCTAACCGGGCTCATGAGTATGAAGAAGAGCTCCGTCATTCCATGAACATTAGGTGACCGAGTCTAACCGTTTGACACGTATTTATGCCAATTAATTTCAATCAGGGAAAACCCGTGTCCAGGCGTGTGTGGACACACGGTTACCAGGCAACTTGTCCTTCTATGGGGTAACAGCCCTGGTGCGACGGGCCTTCAATTAAATATCCGTTAAGGAGCCTAATTCATCTTGACACGCGTGGCTTTTGTTGTTGTTGCTGTTGTTAAGAAAATTAATAATGCATAAGAATTCCAGCAAGCAACCGGCCTCAGGATGCCGGTCACCAAGCCAGGGCGAGGGGGAGTCTGTGTTTCTCATGTTTCTCATGAATAGTCAAGGCAGGTTCTCAGCAGAACCTTTACCTGGGAACCTGAGCTGGATGCGTGATGCCAGGAGGGAGATGGTTGCATCCGAGTGATAAGGGTCTGATCCCTACGGAGAACTCCAAGCCGCCCCCGGGAAGGGCCCAGCCTCCCCAGACCTACATGCTCAGGGCAACCTAAAACGGTCATGCTCATGCTACCGAGAAGAAAACCATTCTACATCTGGTTTCCGATGATGCTGTTTAATTACCCTGTGGGGGGGGGGGGGAATCTAGCGGTGTTGAGTTTGGCTGTAGTATTGAAAAATCCACAGTTATTTAAATATCCTATGTTTCCCCGTTCTGCCTCCGGGGGAAGCTGCATTTTTCCTCTGTTCACCAAACAGTGTATTGTTACAGACTGAATGCACCCACTGCTGTGAAAATCTAACTACGATGATTTGCAGAAAAGTTGGTGGTGCTATGCTTCCCTATTTTCCGCGTGGGGCTAGGGGCTGCCTGTCACGCTGCACGTCCATGATGCCTTCAGGTTCCCAATAAGCTGCAGGCATCGCAAGCATTGAACACGGTTTCACCAAATGGATACAGGACCGATTCACTTGATCTCAGGAAGAAGGCAGACAAGGCTGGATGCTAGATTCTGCTTGCGCACCTCCAGGGCGTTCTGAGCTCATGGAACGTACCGTTGAGACAGCCGGATACGATTCCATGGAAACGATTGAACCAGTACGGTGCATTTGGGGTTCGCAGAAGACACCCTGATGAGGTCCCCACTCTAAAACCGACATGTTGAACGGGTGACCCGAGCTGCTAAGTGTGTGAGACTTTTTCCTTACGGCAGCGGCAGGAAATGAGACCGTCCATTGCTGGGGAAAGGTGACAATTGGTTCCAGGCAGCCGAATCTACTAGCAGCTGAGACACATGGCTGAGACCACGGCGGGGAAGCCCCTGATGAGCCACATCAGCAAGGAACATAGAAACTCCCCAGACTCAAGGGAACGGAGGCGGGAAGCAGCAGCGGCGGGGACGATCCATCCAAAGCCATCCAGGTAAGACAGGACGAGACCCCGAACGAACCGCAGGGCACCGGGAATCGATAAACGTGGACACGTGCAAGAGACATGTCTGCAGTGCCCCTGCGCAAAGCTCCATACAAATTAGATGAGCGTTTGTCCAAGAGAAGAAAGGTGACGTTCATGCTTTGAGGCCAAAAGAATCACCATGATAATGCCATTAACGGGAGACAGAGCGGGCCGGGTGCCTGTCCCCACTGTAACCTCTGCAAAGCAGAGGTTAATGAATTCTGTCCGGGGACGGGTCACGTTCTGAGGGTCCAGCATGGAGTGGCCACCACATTCAAGGAGCCAACAGCTCATGAGGGGGCTGGGGAGTCTTTCCTCACAGGAAGGGGTGACAGACCCCACACAGGATAAAAAAGAGAGGAGACCATCGCATAATTCACAGACAGTCCCCAAAATGTTCTTCCCCCTGTTTCGTGGGGCACATGCACGGCTATTCCGACACTGTTGGGTGTATTCCTGGACCCCACGCCGTTCTCCACACCGTCATGCGCTGCCCCGGGGTATTTTCCTGAACCTCATGGACCGGCTCCTCCCGCTCCCACCCGGTGACCAGCACCCGGTTCTCTGGGTCCATGACTTTGTTTCCGTTCTGCTGGCTCATCCACTTTTTGTTCAAGCGCCGTCATCCGGTGTTTGTGTCTGGCTGAGATTCCCCGGGGGGAACATATCCCGTTGGTCCGTCCATCTCACGTCTTAGTGCAAAGGCCCATGTCTGCGCGAGACGTTCCAACCCGCAGTCGTGGTCTGTGTCCCCCGCCCATGTCCCCCAACTATGCTCGTGCGCTTGGCATGGTCTGTCCAGGTTCATTTTTATGGGCCAACCTCACCACGCACCGCGTGAAGCCTGGGGTTGAGTGTGCGCTTTTCACGCCACCAGCTGAGATCACGCCCCTTCTTCACCACCTCCAGCCGCAGGACCACCGTGTCATGCTTCCGTCCACAAAATGCGGAAACAAAACAGGGGAATAACGGACCAATCAACGGGATGGAACAGGCAGAATAAACACACACCACGGTCTCCCTGCCTTCCATGACGGACGTTTCACTATCATGGGCAAAACCCCAAGTATATAGTCTCTCGGGTCACTGGACCGAGAATGTATCATAAGCCCTATTCCTATTATTATCTGCCCACGTCAGGGACAGCTACTTGAAGACTGTTTTATCTATAAAAAAAAATCACCTTTTCCTTTGTGGCCGCAGTTATTTTTCCCCCCTGCAGCCAGCTAAGTTTGCATCCTGATTTTTTTAAAAAACTGCACACACAACCTCATTGGCGAGGGAGGCAGGGGTCGTATTTTGGTGTGTGGTGAAGATGCCCTGCTTTTGCAACACCAAAGCTATTTATAACTCCAGTGGACCCCAAAGCATTGACAGTCTACAGCTTGGCCCTGGAAAGACATTGGTGCTGGAAAGATGAAAAAAAGAAGAAAAAAAAAAATCAAGGGCAGTGTGATGAGCTCCTTACAATGGCTGATGCATATTTTATGATTCAGGAAAAGACTCACTGACCAAACTCGAAACAGTTTTAGAGTGCTGTTTCCATTCCCCTGGGTCCCTACCAACTACTAGAAAAAAAAAAAACCCCAAAACAACAGGAAATGTTGAGCAAAATGTGTCTTAATACAGGAAACGTTATGGTCCCCTGCTGGGAACATGTCTGCGTCCTCCCTGGGATAATTAAAATGTGTTACATTAAATAATCATGTTGAGTCACAGCCATGCCTTAAAACCCAGCTGCGATGGTCTCCACCACCCTCAGTTTTTAGGCTCTAAAACTTGAGTTGCTTCGACTTGCAATTAAATTCTCAAAGTTGGTGACTGAGTGTCCCATGAACTCACTGGGTCAAATCCTTGGCCTTGCCCCGTGTGTGCATTTCTGTGGGCAAATTTGAGAATGTAGAACCCCGGCCAAGAAGGTGCCCCAGCTAAGAGGACGGGTGTCATTCCGGGTGCTTACTGATGGTTTTGAACATCTGGGTGATGCTAAGGGCCTGTGGCAGGAAACAGGTGCACATCCACCGAGCTGCCCGGCCTGCAGGAAAACAGCCAGATAATCCATTTCCTAGAATAAATCTCTGCTTCTGAAGGAGCAACGTCTCGTATTTCTGCACAGCTCGTGTGCTGCCGAAAAGCAGAAAACTTTGGAAGAAAAATAGGTGTTTCCGACGCCCCTCAAGCACTAAACTGACTCCAGATCCCTGCACGTTGCAGACAGAGATAGGAGATGGGGAAGAGGGATGTCTGCAATTCTCATTCTCCTCCTTGGCCCTGGGGCCAAGTTGTCACTGGGACAGATGCCTTCATCAAGGGCTTTCTCGTGCATTGATCTAGGAGCACTGAAAATAGACACCTATCATGGCGAGTAGGACCCGCAACCGGCAGGTTCTTGTTTTTGAGAACTGCACCTCCTACAGCCTTGGTCCTGTGTGTCACACGAATGTCCCTCCTGCCTCCTCACCCTTCTGGCACAGGAGCCGACAACCCTGCATCCCCTTATCTAGCCAAATCAAGATGGCACCTTGTACGAAGGACGCGGATTCCTCTGTCACGCGGCGTCACCATGGAACCCACGCTATTGCACACAGGTAATAGGTGCAGTGGCACCTGGAGACCAGGAAACTCTTACCTACTTTTTTAGTTTTTAAACATTTTATTCGTTATTTTTAGAGAGAAGGGTAGAGAGGGAGGAAGAGAGGGAGAGAGACATCCATGTGTGGTTGCCTTTCACCTGCCTCCAGCTACGGACCTGGCTGGAGACCTGGCTTGCAACCTGGTTATGGGCCCTGGCTGGGGATCGAACCAGCGACCTTTGGGTTCGCAGGACAACAATTTTATCCACCGGGCTACCAGCCAGGGACCTGATTATGGTTTTCATTTGCCTCTCTCTGATGGCTAGTGGTGTTGAGCATTCTTTCATATGCCTTTGGGCCCTTGGTATGCCTCCCTCAGTGAGTTGTCTGTTCAGGTCGTTTGCCCATTTTTTAATTGGGCTGTCTGTCTCCCTGGTGTTGCCTCGCATTAGTTCTTTATACATTGTGGAGATCAAACCCTTGTCTGAGGGATCATTGGTAATTATGTTTCCCCATACAGTTGGTTCCCTTTCAATTTTGCTGGTGTTTTCTTCAGCTGAACAGCAGCTTTTCAATTTCATCTAGTCCCATTTGTTGATTTGTTCTTTTCTTTCCTTTGCCCTTGGAGAAGTTTCGGTAAACCTATTTCTGCATGGGATATCAACATTTTTACTGCCTGTATTTCCCTCCAGGACCTTTGTGCTGGCACTGCTTAAAAGATATTTCTCTTAATTATAAAAGTGCAATAGTATTTAAAAATTTTTTTTGGAACCTACCCTCCCTTTTTTTCTGGGACCAGTTGTTTTGTATAACATGGGCTCACCTAACATGGCATTTTTTTAGGAATCTAACCACCATGTTATAAAGGGGTCAACTCAAGAATTAACGCCGAGGTATGGTTTGAAGCCAAGGAGCGCAAACTAGGTCATAAGCAAAATAAAACAAAACAAAGAAAGCGTTCAAAAGCAAGTCATAGATAGTGACCACACTGTGCTGGTTACCAGAGGGGGAATGAAGGGGTCAGCAGACAAGGGTCAAGGGGGATAAATGGTAGTGGATGGAGACCTGACTTGGGGTGCTGACCACCCGGGACAATATGCAGAGGATTGTACCCCGGAAACCTGTAGAGTTTTGTTTACCACTGCCCCGCTAATAAGCTCAACAAAATCCTTTTAAAAATAGGCTTTATTTTTTGAGTCATTTTACGTTCCACCGTATGGAGATTTCCCATAACCCCCCCCCCCCCCGCCCCTGCCTCCACACATCCGTACTTTCCCACAGCGATCAATATCTTCGGCTGGATGGTGGGGTGAACGTGGGGCGGTCACTCAGCCCCCATCATCACCACAGTTTACACGGTGGTCACTCCTGGTTCCTCTACACCTTACGGCTGTTGACCAATGAGCAATTGCGTGTCTCCATCACAACAGCAGATCTGGTTACGTCTCTAATTTCGCGTTTATCGGAGTGTTAGGATCGCGCGGCCTGTTGTCCGTGCAGAGCAGCTTCTGTCCCTTCAAAACACACACTTATGTACCCTTCGCATCTTTTCCTGTGCGGCAGGTCATTCCTTTCTAGCCCTGAGCGAATATTCCATTTCCTGGCCATGCGACACGGCACACGCGTGTCTAGTAAAGGGCATGTGCGTCGCTTCCAGGCTCTGGGGGGAGGGGTGAGACTAAAGGTGAGGTAAACATCAATAAAACCTTCTTTAAAAAAAAAACAAAGCGGGTAGGTCTCTCTTGAGCAAAATCATTCAATTGTCCTGGCGTGCTATGTATGGATCCTTCATGTTGTGCGAGCACGGTGCAGGTTGAACAGTTGATTCTACACGTAAATACATGCGCATCTGATCTAGGCACGTGCTTCGAATGATGAAGCTCTCCAACACATCCCCCTCCTGGAACATGTCTGCAAGGCCATCGGCATTGAGTGTCTTAAACCAGGAGCAGCCACGATCTTAAAAAGTCAGCGCCTCACGGTGGCCGGCTTTCCGTAGTTTCTGTACAATAATAGCATCGATCATCCCCACCCATTATTCACACGCCCGTGTGCTCTTTAATCCAAATATGTACACATGTCAGCCATGCCTGGCGCGGGAAGTCCACCTGGAAGGGAAGACCCTGTCCTCAATGTCCACCTCCTCTTTTCAGTTAAATGGTGGTCACCACCTAGCTCCCTACTAGAACTATCTCGGCGTTCCTGAGGGGAAAAGGTGAACTCTGCCTGTATAAATACATAGGTTTCGAATAATAGGTCTCGTGTTCTCAGTAATACTGACACCGTGGCCTTCCAACCGCTACCCCGGCGCTGGTCTGCACCCGCGCGACCAGGAAAGAAGATGGGTCGTTCCGCCTTGCCGAACGCTTTGTAAACTGTGTCCCCAGCCCCCCCGCCGAGTCCTGGCGGACGCACGGATCAACGGCGCCTGGTGCGCACAGGCCGGTGGAACGCGGACGTCTAGCTTGCGACCCTCTCCCTACTCTTAACCTTGATTTCCTTCCCCCTGCGCGGTCACTGTGGGGCTCTCGAGGGGGCCTTGGGTGACCGGATGGAGAATGGGTCCCACTCCGAGGTGCCAGGCGTGCTGGCTTGACCGAGGGACACTCCTTCTGGGCCTTTGTCATGGGCGCAGCGGAGTGGGCACAGCGAGTCCCCGGCGTCCCCAGACACGCGCGGCCAAGGGCCCTGTCCTCAGCCTCGCTTCTCCCCGTGACACCTGCAGGACAGCCAGGAGGACGAGGCGCAACACATCTGCAGCCACGGCTTCCAGACCATGTTCTGCAGGGAAAGCTGGTTGGGGACCTCGCGCACGGTGCTCCTGTGGCGGTCAGCCGCCTGCTGCAGGGTGTGGAGGATTTCCCAGAAGCGCGGCTCGGTGCTGGGCGTCAGGGGCGTGGTCTCCCGGGGGTCCTTGGAGAGGTCGAAGAGCAGCGGCGGATGATGGTGCGTGACGAAGTTCCCGTGGCAGAAGCAGACCTCCGTGGGGAAGCAGCCGTTGGCGCCCTTGGGGCTGAAGTTGGGCGTGAAGAAAAAGGCCTTCCAGATGGACGCGCCTGCGGAGACGGGGACACAGCGGCGTTCAGGGCAAGCGTCACGAGAGCCCCCGCCCACCAGACCGCGCGCTCGCACATCTCGCTGCCCGGGTTGGACCGGGTGACCAAGGTCCAGCCAGCAAGGACCGGCTCACACACCAGGCCGCCAAGCTGACTTGCTCCAGCGCAGAACGCGCCAACGGCAAGGGCCGTTAACTTTCCAGCCCGGAAATGCCGGGCGGGGCCTCGGGACACGCGGGCACCTCCGCGCCTTGCGCACCAGCCCCGGTGGCTGCTGAAGGAGGAAGAAGCGGGAGGAAGAAGCGGGCTGGTTGCTGACACGTCCCCCTACCGTGTGCACCCACGCAGGCGCGCACACGCACGCACGTGCAAGGACAGGCCACACCCGGGACCTCAGTTACCCTCGGTGCTCTCAGCGCGGAGGGGGGGTGGGGGCGGGGGGAGCAGCGCGACACGGGACAGACCTGACCTGGGGGGTGATGGGTCTGTGGTAGCACGAACGTGCGATGAGGCTGGCAGAACCCCCTACATTCGCTAAAAATGACCCAACTGCAAGGCACGGCCTGGATGCCGTAGCTTAGCCCAGGTGTTAAAGTGTCCACATCAGCCCTGGCAGCTGCGGCTCCTGGACTGAGGCCCAGAACTGTGAACCAAAGGGTGGCTGGTTCGCCTCCCAGTCCCGGCACAGGCCTGGGTTGAGGCCGGTCGGGGTTGGGGGCCGGGAAAGGCAACCACACATTGGTGTTTCCCTTTCCTTCAACTAAACAACAACGTGCAAATTAGGGGACGTTCCTGGATGGCTGAACCGTGGTGACCGTGTCTGTCCTGGGTTCCACGAAATCTCCCCATGTTAACATTTTTGGAGACGCGTTTTTGAAGCGGTTCCAAAGTGGCCGATTTATCTCCTGTTTACTCCCTCGTGCGGGTTCCCTGAGGGCTGCCATCAGACACGCCCTGATCAAAAGGCCTGAGAATTGTCCCTGGGCGTGGAAGGTGCCACGGAGAAAACCGGAACACCTGTGCGCGCTGCAAACGTCCTGCCTCCTGTCACCGGACCGATCTGTGCACACGTCACAGCGTGTCAGCCCCCAGCAAGGCTCACACGCCTGCGTGACTCATTGGATGATTTGCGTCCATCATCCTGATCCACGTACGAAGGAAACACACCGGAGCCCTGGTGCGCAAAGCGGCCGCAGGACCCAAGGGCGCCCTCACTCACCGTTGCGTGGGTGCCAGCGCACGGCGTTCAGGTAGTAGTTGCAGTAATGGAAGAGGAACTCATGGTCCGAGTGCTGAGTTCTCCCCTGGAGCAGGGGCATCAGGTCACGGCCGTCGATGATCCTGTGGGAGGAGCCAGCCGCAGACACAGGGTCACAACCAGGCACAAAAACACTCACCAGCCTGTGCTGGGTGACTATACCCATCAGGAGGCCCGCAAGGCTCACGTGGAAACTCCCGGCACCTTGGAGCTGACACCCTCATCGTTCCGTGACCACAGAGGCCAGGAAAGACAGGTGACTTACTGACCCATGGCCAGGTGACCAGAAAGGCCCTCCCCCACCCGTGGAGAGACCCCACTGACTGCGCATCTACACCCTCACATGTGTCCCCCTGCTTTTCCTAAGTCTTATTTTCCGCCCGTTTATGGCCCAAGCACAGAGAATGTGATTCAGGAACCGCTGACCCTGGAAGAGTGGGGCCTTGAGCTAGGCCGCGTCCACCCCTTAACCACGGATATTTTAACTCGGACCCTCCTACTTCGGTGGACCCCAGGTCAGATCCCCTTTGCTCAAGGGTCAACCAGCTGTTGGGAACACACGCATCGTGGGGACGGACATAGATTGAACCTACATTTCCAACTGCCCCGGGGTGGTTGGCATCCCAGGGCCCCTGGGCGAACATTTATGCACAAGGAGAAACAATGGTTATTATGAAGACCCTCCCCGTGAATAGGTATAGTGATAGTTTATATTACTTCACACTTTTTGTGCTCACAGCCGTCCTGTCAGGTCACTACGGTGACTGAGGCCGTTTCTCTGACACCCACGGGGACCCCAAGACTCTGTCATTGTCAGCGACTCTACCAGGACCAAGTACTTCCACAGCGACACTGAACGCCCTTTGACCTCTGCAGAGGGCCATTTTGGGGAGCACAACGTTGCTCTGTGCCCGGAGCACGGTGTCACCCTCTCAGCCACTGGGAGGAGAATTTGGAGGGCCACATGAAGCAACAACCTTTGGGTTCCTTGATCACTAACTAGTGTGCACGGGCCCTGGCCGGGTGGACCAGATTATCATTAAAACAAAACAAAACAAAACTGTACACGGGTCCTGGGACCACAACCTAGGGGCCTTAAGGGCTGAACTGTATAATGCTTCTTCTCCAGCGGTGCGCGCATGCCTGCCTGCGCGCGCGGGAGTTTGCGTGCAGGGGGTGCCCCTGAAGGAGAAACCTGAAAACCATGCTGCAAACAAGCCGGTGAACCACGGGAGGCCGGCAACCCGCCCCGGGACCCAGATCTGGGTGAGCGGGGCTCTGCGGCCGGTGGCGGTCCGCGTCTCCAGCCGCCGGTTGGCGCGGCTCCAGCCCCCGCGTCCTGGCGCGAATGGAAACCATCCATCAGCGTGCCGTGCTGACGGGCCCCCAGACGGGCAAGGACCCTGGAGAAGAAGCCAAGGGCCACGCCGCAGGCAGTTGGATTCAGAGTTAAGAACAGGACTTGCTCTTAAGAAACTCGCTCCTGAAGCTGCGCTCGCTGCGCTACGGTAGGGCCCTCAGCCAGGAATCCACCTGCGTTTGTTGCGGCTGAGCAGGGCCGCGCGCAGAGGTGGCAGGCGACACGCGGCCAGCTCCAGGGGGCAGCCCCAGGTGCCCTTTGGCAGGACGGGGTCCAGACGGGGCACACGCAGGGTCCGCGGAAGGCTGGGAGAGGCGTGTGCGTTCAAGACCAGCCTGTGCACCGCTGCGCACCTGGGAATGTCTTTCCGCTGGGGTAGCAGGATCGGCCCCGGGGTTTCTACGTCCGAGGTCCCACCAGTAAGTCCCATAACCGGGTGCGGGGAAACCACACCTTCAGCTGGCGAGAACGCGCATGGTGCGGGGGGAACCGGAGCGCGCGCGCGTCCCTGCGCCGCCTGCGCCACCTGCGCCACGTACCTGTCCTTCGGCAGCTCCGCCCCCGCCAGGCGGGCCACGGTGGGGAAGATGTCCATGTTGCTGGTGGGCTCGTGGATCTGCAGCCCGGCCTGGAGTACCCCGGGCCACCGCAGGAGGCCCGGCACGCGGATCCCCCCTTCCCAGTTGTTTCCTTTCCCTCCTGAAACGCAAAGTGGGGGCGACAGGGAGGGGTGAGTCCCGTCCACGCTCCCCAGCGGCTCTTGCGTCCACAGCAGGCGTCCACGTCCGACGCCGGGCGGCCCGTGGGGAAGCATGGGGCAGGCATGGGGGAAATATGGCGGTAAAATAAAACAGCCTATGATGAGGTCACCCTATGCGGGACGCATGGCCAGCATGGCCCGGGGTCACCAAAGACACTTGACACCCGAGGGCTGACTCCCACCATGGCCTTGGGGTGAGCGTTCACATCTCACCCTTGCTTAGGGAGCAAAACAGTGGTGCCCCCACTACATAGGCCCCGTTCCCTGGTCCCTGGGGCCACAGGGCGCTGTGTGGCAAATGGGGAGGTCACTTAGGTTCGCTGCATGGGCCCCAGGGGTGGCAAAGGTCTCGTAGGGGACATCGCAGAACACGGAGGCACCAACGGCAAGGGCTGCGGGGACAACTGACCCATGGCGCCTCTCACCTTTGTAGATCCCGTTGCTTCCTCTGTGGAGTTCTCCTTTGCTGGTCACTTCTTCCACCTGGGCGCCTTGGTCCGACGTGAAGTAGACTAGGGTCTTACTGGACAGTTTCAGCTCCTCAAGAACATTCAGGATCTGCCCTGCAGGGGAGAAAATGCTCCGTTTTAACGCAGCTCCATCTTGGCACAACGAAGGAAGAACATTGGCCCCCGTGCCCGCGTCTGCCTATGTCTTAGGGTAGGAAGGCATGTTCTTGGCCACCCCAACAGAGTGATGTAATCAGGGGGTCATGTGGCGGGGCTCTTGGCCAATCAGGAGGCTGCATGAGCAGGGCGCTTGGCCAATCAGGAGGACGCATGGGCAGAGCTCCTGGCCAAGACCAGGAAGACATTCAGTCACCGAATCAAGTGACGTCGTGAGGCAGGGATTCTGCAGACGGCCGATGAAGCGGTCCATGCAAACCAGGGTCCTCGGTCCTGGGCCACTAGGCAGAAGTTGCCAGAAGGGAGGCCAGCTGTCCATGGTCCTCAGGCCATAAAGAAGCCTAGTGATGTGTCCTGATTGATTAGCATCCCCCCTCCCCAAATGACTGTGTCCCTTTTGTAGGAAAAGGTGTCAACAGAATGGCGTTGGCCCGTGAGAGTTTTGAACTTTCCTGCCTATGGCTAAGGATGCCTAACATTTTCCATTTGGGAAGAAGAGAAGCCCTGATGAAGACTGGGGGGATGAACATTGACTCTGATGAGGAAGTTGTCACCGCTGTCCCACCCGAAGGCAGTGATGGTCCGCGTGGAGGAACCGGGCTGACAATACCCACAGAAATCTACACGCTCATAGGCAGCTGGCTTCGTTCCGTACGTCAACACAGGACGTCCGATGTTGGGGTGTCAGATCCTGACTCCATTTTCTCACGTGCGACTTCTAAGACCTTGTCAGCGTCCCTTTCCTTCTTCCGCCGGTGCTCGGTGGTCTCGGAAGAAAAGCTGGGTGCTGCCCTTGGCCGCGTCCGGGAGCATCGGGGAGCCCGGAGCCCCCCACCTGCTGCCCATCACGCCAGTCCCTTTCCCATTGGCAGACCCGGTTGAAAGCCACCCTGCTGCCCCCCACCAAGCCTCATTCTACTGGCGAGAACCCTGCTCCTATCTATTTGGGGTGTCTTCACGAGTCTCAACATGGGCCCCAGGTTTGGGGGGGCCTTCGTCCTGCCACTGGACTGCTGCAGGAACACCAGACATCTCTTGGTAGGACATGCCCTACACAGATATTCCTGCACCTCAAGGGGCACCCCACCCACCCGGCCCAGAAAAGCGGGGGAAGGAACGCAGCGACAGCATCCCAGGGAGGTGGCGCAGGTGACATGGTGCAAAAGCCAGGCCGTGTCACCTGTTCCAAGGCATGTTTTTGCTCTTTTATGCGTCAGTGCCACCAGCGGGAGCGTGTTCAGTCTTTCTCAGTTGTTAAACTCCTCTAACGATCATTCCTGGAGGGGTCGCCCTACGCATCAAGGTCACGCTCAGAGCCAGGGGTTAAGACGCCCGGAGCCCACGGGAGGGGTCCGTGTCCCGTGGTGAACTGCGACCAGGCACACGTGCGGTGGGATGTTGGCACGATGTCAGCAAACCGCCCGTCCGCTCGGGCACGGGGTTACTTGGCACCGATGTGAAAACAGCCATGAGTTTCATGAGTTGCCATGGGACGAACCAACAAGGCCCCAGGACCCTGCTACGTTTTGAGGGAAAAGTGCCCCCTTTGGCTCATGGACGTGTCATCTCTAAGCCAAACAACAGACGAGGCAGGTGGCAGAGAACTCAGGCTTTTACGTCCCTCGTGTTTCGCAAAAGGGCCCTCAACCATGCGCCCCCCTTTGGCGCAAAATCCGCCTTTCCTACCCCTAGAAGTACCTTAGCCTGGACAAAACCCTGGCGAGAAAGGCAAATATTTATAGCAGGTTTCTTTTCCGCCGCAAACGCCTTGGGAGCAGCCAAGACGTCCCTCCCCAGGTGGCAGATAAACACGGTGCCGGTCCCTGGAGACATCTGGGTTTCATGGACCAGAGGGCAGGGACTGCATCTGTCCCCAGGGTTTCTGGGGACACCTGCTGCCTCCATTCCGGCCAGCTGCACCTCCCACCTGTTCCCACCTGCAGGTCACTCCCATGGTCATTGTCAACTGCTGGGCGGCCGTTCATAGAAGAGCATCTCACTGAGGCCACCAGGTGGATGGTTACCTAGGCGCCCCAATGCCTGCAGACTTCTGATGCCCCCATTCCCAGCTGAAACACCCCGCCCCGGACCCCGTTCTGCTTACCTCTCACACCAGCACCCCCTTCCTAAATCCCCAGAGCCTATTAAACCTTCACATCTCCACAAGATTGATCCTTGGGGACAGGGCAGAAGCCGATGTACGGTCCTTCGTATGGAAAACAACAGGATAGATAATAACACGCGAACAAACCCTGTCGTGCGCACGCCCAACTGGAAACCTCCGTCTGCCCCGCCCGGTAGAAAGGTCCGACAGATTTCTCTCCTACGAGTTCGGAATTACGTGGAATTACGCACTCCCGTGGGCCCCGGCAGTCCTCTGTCGTATTTTCGCTTCTTTACCCGCGGATCGCAAGTGTTCCATGCCGCCCTGGGGGTCCGCGCGGTGCCACGCTGCCTGGGCAGAGAACGGTTGGCGATCTGGGTCTTGGCAGGGAGGGATGTTGGCCCAGAAACCTAGCAGCTGGCTGCTGGCCGCTCCGCCTCTGTGGACCCCCCCAAACCTCACCGAGATGATAACCCATTTCAGTGGACGGGTGCCAGGAGTAAGAAAGGAAAAACTGCATCCAAGTCCCTTCGCCTGGGGCTGGCCACCTGTCGAATGCTCCGGGCCCATCAGCTCTTCCAGGGGGTTTGAAAAATAAGCCAAGTGGGCACAAGACGAATCGGGGTGTCCGCTCCCCAGGCGGACTGAAGACGTCACCCAAGGGCCCAGAGAAGGTTAAAGAAAGAGCTAGAAGTCAGGATAAGGGTCTATCTAGTGGTCTTGTTTCTGGGGACAGTGGCTCCTCCTCACATGTAAACGAAGCCAAAAAGAGCACAGGAACAGAAAAGCAGAACTTGTTCTTAGAGCCTCCACAGCAGAAAACCATCATCCCCTTCCACTTGCTGCTTCGAGGAAACCAACAGCCCATGACTAACCCCTTTGCTGTATTTCTGAAACGAGAACCGATACAAAGTAACACGGAAAGGAAACTGTCCCCCAGCAATACAATGTTTTTTTTTAAAAAAAAACCACCATCCATAAGAGAAACGATGTAGCCAGGGCCCAGTAGTTTTGCAACACGACGGTTCAAAGGTTACCAACAGTCCGGGCGGTATAGGAATGGAACAGGAAGGAAAAGCAAATGAGAAGAAAAGACAAAGAGAGCAAATATACAAGAGCCTTAAGCAACCTGATTGGCTGGTGGCATTTGGGCCATTTTCCCACCCCAGGTGGACTATGGCTACAGAAAGCCGACCTGAGGGACAAGTTCAGGGCACCCCGGTTTTCTGTGCCACCTCTCCCTTCTTCCCTGAGACTACGCAACCCACCCAAGACCACTTTGCCGTACGAAAGAAAACCAGAGAAAACTTGGTCACAGCTCTTTACGTGCACATAATAAGACATGGTCTAAAAATAAACCCTGCCTGGGAAGTCTCCCCAGAACCTCCGAAAACAACGCCCCGTGTCCCAGAAATGGGGTGTTTGCCTCAGGAAGAAGGAGGAGAAGGCACCTGGAGAAAGAACCAGGGACTCCGGAGTCATCACAGACGCACAAGAGAAAGGGCAGCCCCAGGAGAAGGGGACATGATGGGGCACCCTGGCGGCCCCATCGGAAGACCCCACGGCTACTAGAGTCAGTGATAAGGACCAACACTTTGACTCCTGTTCCCATTCATCTCTTGGATTAATCTCTTGGCCTGGGGATATGTCTCTATCCTTGAACCTTTGGGGCCTTCGTGGTGCCTCCCTGGTGCCCTCAGGGTTACCGCTCTGGGCTACCAGAACCAATGGCTGTCTGTCAAGGCCTCAAGAATGACCCCAGAAGCATTCCACTGGGGCTCCAGAGCCATAAATTCAGGGCTGCGCAGGGAGAAGAGAAACGCACGTACCAATACTCCAGTCCATCTCTTCCACCGCGTCCCCGTAGATGCCGTGTTTGCTCTTCCCGGCAAAGTCCTGGGATGCGAACAGGGCCGTGTGCACCTGCAGACAGGAGAAGACCAGCAGGAACGGTGTCTCGGCGTTCCTGGAACAGAACAGAACGAAACCGTCACAGGGCCATGTAAGCACACGGGCACCGTTCCGACCAGGATCAAAGGATTTCCGCACGACCCCAGTCGACGGCTCAGAAGACAGCAGAGGATGGTGCAGTAGGGTGACCTTGTCTACGGGGGGAAGGAAGTCACCACAGTGTCCCTGTGAAGAGAGTCATTGTCCCCTCTATGGATCGGCAGGTCAACGTGGTAGGTGGGTTCTCGAGAACTTCCCCAGGGTCAGGAGGGGCGGAACTCCCGCTGGAAGATTTTTAAAAACATTCCCGATGGCCTCGCCTTTCCAGGGATCTGAGATCAGCAACTGAAGCCCTTGTGCCAGGAAATCAATTTCCAAAGCGCCTTGGGAAAACCCATCCCACTTATTTTTAATTCCTACAGGACGATGGTTGGAGCCATGGGTGGTCAGTTGTTCTTGTCTCTGCTCCCCATCCTTCTCCCATGGGTGGCACATGCCGGGACCTGGACTCCCTCCTGCAATGACAGGCTGGGACACGCTCAGCTCGGAATGAGGGGTTTATCTGAAAAAATGCCCCCATTCCCCAATTCACCCCCTGTTGCCCTGTGAGGGCGGTCCACCTTTCCGCCTTTGAACCTGCCTCTGTCCCTGCATCTTTGATCCCATTCACATCTTCCGCCACCTCTACCTGCTGCCTGTTAAGACCCACGCACAGGTGTGGGTGACACTCGCACCACCCACAAGTGGAGCCCGGGGGACCTGGTGTCATGCAAAGTGCGTGCCACACCTGCGTGCTGCCAACCAGACAAGAGACCTGCTGTGAGGACAAATCTTCGCCAGTGGCAACCTGCCCCGCAGTGTGTGTCTGCGGAGGGGAACCGAGTAGTTTCCTTCACCGTAAATGCTTTTTCCTAGCGCCCCGCTCAGAATGCCTGGAGGGCAGGAAGGGCCAGCACTGCAGGACCCACATCTCCCTTCCTTCCCAGCCTGACGTGAAACGTTCAATGTCGAGAGCTGAGGACGGTGTGTCATTCCCGTCTGCTGGCGTCCGCCTTCCCTCGGGCGGCACAGAAATTCCCCTTTGGGGACGAAATTCGCTCCCTCAAGTCCCCACTGCTGGGCAGCGTTGGCACTCTTTTCGGGTATCCAGGTACCTCCCTGCCGCCATGGTAACATGCCTACTGCACGTGTGTGGGTGGCCGCACCTCGGAGTTGCTATGCAGCTGACCATGTAGGGAGAGCTACTCATGTTCTGCCACCCGAGGAGGACAGGCACCTCCGCACAGTCAAGCTCCTGAGGAGCAGAGTGGGGTGCAGGATGCTGGAGGGCGTGATGGGAGGTGGCATTTCCCTCCTCCACTGGCCAACAGGCACATGGATCCCCCAGACACACCCCCGATGGCCAGGGAAGCATCTTCACCTTCTGCCCCTCGTCCCCACCTACACCTGCCAAGGGACCAAGCCTGGGGCGCCAGTCACCCCGCCACTGCCAGCAAGGCTGACAGAGAGCCGGCCAACGGTGCCGGTGACCAAGGGACGGAGCTGCCGCTCTGGGCACACCCACCGTCGGATAAACTGGGTGGCGTCCTTCGCCAGCCGCTGCGTCAGGTTGTCGTAAGATATGGGCTGCTGGGTGATGTCGTGGTTCTGCATCAGGAAGCAGTTGAGGGGCCGGAAGTAGTGCAGGAAGCCCAGCATGATGACCAGCAGGGTGGCGGCCAGGAGGAGGAGGCCGGCGAAGACCAGGCCGGGCACGTGCAGCAGACGCAGCCAGCGCAGGGCCCCCAGCGTGAGTAGGGCCACCGCGATCACCTGCAGGGGGATGAAGACCAGCACGCGGAAGGCGGACCTGAAGACGGTGCCCTGCCCGGGCTTGCAGTCCCGCAGGTTGGTCATCGGGATGCCGTGGAAGTAGTCGAAGCCGTGGTTGGAGGGGTGGTGGCAGAAGTCGGAGTTGTTGTGACAGTGGGTACCGAGATGCCACTTTCCTGGGAAGATGGATGGAGGATGCTGAGCCCCAAAGCCTGAGTGTCAGCTCCTGCTCTGCAGACCCTGCAAAGGGGTACCTGGCCACGAACCGGTCAACCCAAGTCCTGCTCCGCGGGTCCCTACGCTTTGCTGCTGCCTTTCCCAGAAGCGCTAGGGCGCTCACGGGTCACTCCCCCGGAAACGAAGAAGTAATTCGGTGATTGGAAAAAAACACAAGTAAAGTAACAACGAAAGACAAAGCCCTGGCTGGTGGCTCAGTGGGTGAGGCACCGGCCTGCAAACCCAAAGGTGGCTGGTTCGATTCCCAGCCAGGGCACAGGACCAGGTTGCAAGCCAGGTCTCCAGCCAGGTCCCCAGCTGGAAGCAGGTGAAAGGCAACCATACATGGATGTTTCTCTCCCTCTCTGCCTCTGTCTCTTCCCCTCTCTCTAAAAATCATAAATAAGATAAAACAAAACAAAACAAACAAACAAAAAACCAAAGGACAGAATCTAACATATTTAGCAAGCAGGTGAGGCAACATGTACTGTCCTCAGGTAGATTTTTTTTTTTTTTTTTGAACACATCTCCTTAAAATTAAGGTCTTGGAATGGACAGGATTGTGCTCCCTGAATGTTCCGGTGGAAATAGATTCATTTTTTTTTTTTTTTTCAGAACCTGTCCCTGAGGCATGAGGGCATCGCCCTCATAACTCAGCAATTACAAGTACCTACGAGCAGTGCTTATAAAATGTTAATGACGCCACTAAATTAGCGAATGCCTCGCACGTAAAAAAATGATGAGTTTTACGAGAGCGCGTGAGAGGAACGAGAATGGTCATTCCGCTTTGGGAAGTGTGGTGGCGTTTGTCAGGCGGACGTGAGGTCACCATGTCCACATGGGAGAAGGTGTTCCTACCGATGGGAGAAAATCCGTATGGGAATCGCAACTGGGACACATTCCCCTACAGGATGTTAGCGTGAAACCATAAAGTGGAAATCTTTATCAGTAGCGCGGGGTGCTTACGTGGTCTTGCATGTTCCGTGTGAGTGCAGTTTTATCTATTCTGTCATCTGTTCCATCTGTCTTACTCATCCATCTGCCTAGGATGCATTTCATCCATCGGTCTATCTGTCCCTGTCCGGGGGTATTACTTCCCTGTCTTCCCGTCTCCCTGTCTGTCCATCCATCCACCCCCATCATCCATCTCATTGCTGTGTGTATCCTGGCCTCTCTCCATCACTCCAGCTGCCCATCTTCCCACTTCCCCATCCATCCTTCTGGGTGCCTGTCCTGATCACCTACGCACCCATCCATCTTCCGTGAACCCATCTATGCCTCCGTGCATCATCCACACATGCACATGCAAACACACACACACACACAGGCACACACAACATCAACACCTACCGACGCGTTCACCCAGCCCAGCTGGGAGTGCGGCACTTTAACTGAAAACTACAGTCGTTTTGTTTGCCTTTGAAGGTGCGCCCCTACATCCGCCCCAGCACCCCTCAGAGCCTGCCCCCCACCCCCCTCCACTCTCCCGCCACCCCCGCCGAGGCCCCGCGGCCCCGGGGCCGCCGCCCGCACCGATGAGCGCAGTGGCGTAGCCTTGCCCCTTCAGCAGCCTGGCGAAGGTGGTCTCGCTCGTGGGCAGCCCTCCGGAAGACGCCGTGAAGATGTAAACCCCCGCGCGGGACCGTGACGCCATGCCTGCCGTGGAGAAGCTGCGCGTTAGCTCCGTGGCCGGAGGCCCCCCCTCCCAGGAGCGCGCGCCCCGGACGCGGCGGGGAGCCTACCTGAGCGGATGGGGTACCGGCCCGTCATGAAGGCCGCCCGGCTCGGGGTGCACAGCGGTGCTGCCGCCAGGTGCTGCGTGAGCTTCACGCCCCCTTCCGATATCCGGTCAATGTTGGGGGTCCTGGACAAAGGAACCGTGCTGCTCAGAGGGTCTCAAAAGCACCGCTTGCTTGGTGGCATTTTACGAGGTGTCACCTCGCAACACTACAGGGGTGGGAGGGCTGTGTGGGGTGCAGAGAGGGTAATAAAGCGGGGGGGGGCGGTGCACAGGACCAAGACCCAGGACAAGAAAGAGCCAATCCATGCTGAGGACCGGTCCCGGGGTCCCACCGACCCCAGGCGGGCTCTGAGGTCATGCTGCGGGTCAGACAGAGGAGCCAGCCTTGAAACTGAGCTGCTCTGAGGAGGGGGCTGGTCAGATGACTCAAGGTGTTTCCCCACCCCCCACCGTGCCCCCAGTCACCCCCCTGCCCCCATGTGCCATCTAGAGATGGCACAGCTCCCGGCTCACACCCGTGGCCCAGGGGCGGCCCTGACCAGTTTCTAGCAGCCTCCGCCTGCAGCAGCACGGCCTCCTAGGAGAAGGGAAAATCGGGGTCCTGGGTGTCCCCCAGCAGCAGCCGCACAATGCCCGGAGCACGGCCCAGACTGAGGGCTTCTGCAAACGTGAAAGCTCAGTGGGCGGAGAACCACTCGCAGGCTGGGTGGGCTCGCAGGGTCCTGAAAGGCTCACTTAGAACCCCCTTCTAGGGCCATGGGTCCTGCAGCCCTCCTGGGCCCTTCCTGCAGGGGTAGGTGGCCTGTCATCTCAGAAAGTCCCTGCGGGCTCCTGGGCATGGAGCAGGGAAGGTGCTCTGTCCCTGGACCACGCCCGGCTCTGACGCTGTGCTCTGCACCGGGCAGCCCTGGTCCCCCCTCTCTGCCTGCGTGGGTGTGATGCTCAGGGGACCCTTGATCCTCCCCGGTCCCCGGGGAGGGGCCAATCTACACACAGATCTTTACTACAACTGCTTCCCCGTGGCCAGGAGGCAGCACGGCCGAAGACAGGACCTGCCTGAGGTGTGACTTACGCAATATAAAGTGAACCATGTAACTCAGAAAGGACTAGACTCTAATGTGTATTGGACGGCATGTACAGGACGGATGTGCGGTGCGAACTGACAAGAACTCTTCCTCGGGGGTTTAATAGACGTTTTCTTCCCCCTCCCTCATCATTGGTAGACACTAAACCTTAAAAGGCTTCAGTGCAACTTTTAAATGAAGGCTCTCAGCAGGGAATCTAATTGTCTTAGGAAACTTGAGGCGCATTCTACCGAACATCATATTAATACTTCCCATTCTGTTTCACGTTCTGATATGAAACGTTGCACAAAATGAAACACCCAAATTACGACTCTGATAAGAAAAGCATTACGCGATGACACTACCAAGGTGTGTGTCCCGAATGTCAAAAACCGAGATGCAACCTTTTTACAAAATGAGGCAAATGCTGTGGCAGACAACCCCATCCATACAACCCACGACAGATCCTGTCCTTGCACACGAGTGTGAAAATCTAACTGCTGTCCCAGGGAAGCACTCATTTTAAAGACAGCACAGGACACGGATGCAAAGATTCAGGGTGGAACTCAGATACGTACGGGTGGCGGTGCCCTGTGCTCGGGATTTTTCTCAAAAGGAAGATGTACGTAGTTCTTGTTTCACCTGACACGGAACCATACATCACATGGTTGGGGACGTCAAAGGACGGGTGTGAAAATAAACCAGGTCCCTGTGCCTTGAGCCATAGAGATGGGGTACCAGTAAGAGTGTGCAGTGGCGCTGTGGGGAACCACACTGATGGCCCGGTTTTACGCAGAGAGGGCCATGCTGATGCCTAACCCTACCCCAACCCTAACCCTAACTGTAACCCTAACTGTTACACCAGGATGGAATTTCCTTTTGAAACCAAAGGCATCATTGAGGGTGTATTGTGTTATGTCAGTTTCATGCAGGGGCCTTAGAAAGCCCAGCGCCTGGCTCTGTGCCTGGGTGTGTGTTTTTCTGCTGCTGCAGGCAGCCCTGGCCCCTGGAAAGTTCTGGCATCCCCCCTCCAGGACGTGGGTCCCTGGGACATCTGTCCCCCGCAGGAGTGGCTGGCAGGGCACCAGATGGAGAAGAAGGAAAGCATGAGGACCAGAGGGGTTAGGTCACAAGCTGGGTTGGGACAGGGAAGCCACCCACACCAGGCCAGAGGCCAAGAAGACAAGAGAGAATTCACGGCCTGAACCAGCGGCAAGGAAACATGAAGGTATGGGGAGAACAGAAGAGCAGCGGCCCTAAGAAAGGGTGACTGCGAGGGTCTCTGAGTGCATCTGTCTCATGACACGTATCCCCACACCACCCACCCATCACCTCCTCCTCGCCACGTCTGTGGGCGTCCCAAGAAGACACACACCACACAGAGCGATTTGGGGGTCCTGAATGTCCCCCATCGTTGGTGCTCTGCCAGTGGGTGGCTGCCCTCCCCCACCCCAGCAACAGCTACTCAGAGCTGCGGGCTCACACAGCGGCCACCACGTTGCCCCACCTGAGGGTCCTGTTTCCATAGCAGCCAGGGTCCCCGATGCCCAGGTCGTCGGCCATGATGAGGACAAAGTTGGGCTTTGGTGCCACCTGGCTCTGAGCCACACGCACGAGTAACAGCAGAAGCAACAGGATCCTCATGTTCCTGCAACGGAGAAAGGGAGAGGTGACGGGTGTGGACGTGACAGGCTGACAACCGGCCTAGGGGATCCCCCAACTCCGGGGGTTCTGATGGTGGCATCTGTAGAAGCCACCGGTCCTGGCTCGGTGGCTCAGTGGGTTGGAGCAGCGTCCTGTGCTCCGGAACAGGGCAGGTTCTGTCTGCAGTGGGTGGGATGCGAACACAAAGCAGCCAATCGATGCTTTTCTGTCTCTCACCAATCACAATTAAAGCGCCAAAGGTTAACGATACAGACAGAATCTTAAAAGCAGCAAGAGGAATGAAGAGAGTTACCCAGACAGCAGTTCCTATAAGACTGTCAGCTGATTTCTCAGGGGAAACTCTGCAGGCAAAAAGCGACTGGCAAGAAGTCTCCAAAGTGATGCAAAGCACAACCAAGGTGACTCTGTCCAGCAAAGCTGTCATTCGGAACGCAAGGGCAGGTAAGGTCCTTCCCAGACAAGGTAAAGCTAAAGGAGTCCATCACCACCCGGCCATTATTATTATGTGTAATGTCAGAGGGGTTCATTTAAAGAGGATCCAAACCACGAACATTAAAAAGACAACAAACTCACAACTATCCCAAGAAGCATAATTGGTAGGTACGGAATAGATAGGGGTATGTTAAGTATAGTGTAGGAAATACAGAAGTCAAACAAGTTATATGCATCAGCCATGGACATGAACTAAGAGGGGAGGGGAAGGTGGCTGAAGGGAAGTGGGCCCCAGGCAGAGGGAATAAACAGGGAAAATTGGAACAACTGTCATAGCATAATTAATAAAATATACTTAAAAAAAAAAAAGATGCGGTAGAGACACAGTGGAATATTACACAGCCCTGAAAAGGGAGACCCTGCCATTGGAGACAGCATGGATCCTAAGAAACATAAGCCAGACGTAAAAGGAGAAATAGCGTATGTCTCCCTCACATGCGGGATCTAAACAAAGAAAGAAAAAAAGAAAAGCGGAAGTCACAGAAGCAGAGAGTACAGGGCTGGCTGCGGTGGGTGGAGAGTGGGGTCCCTGGGGAGATGTTCATGAAAGGGGATAAGCTTAGAGGGATGAGATGATCAAATTCTGGGGACCTAATTACACATCACGACTCTCACTGATAACGCTGCACCGTGTTGAAACTTTTAACAACAGTAGATCTTACGTGTCCTCATCGCCTACACACCTGGTAAACGTGAGTTGCTTAATCTAAATATATTTGTATACCAAACACAACGTCTTTTCTTGAGATGCACGTGCCACGTAGCTGTTCACCATTCCACAATAAAGTTGGCAGGGGCGGGGAGACCATCCGCCTGTCTGTCCCCCCCAAAACAAGAGACAAGCGAATGGGAGAAAAGATTCCCAAAGGGACGGCGTGCCAGACAAAGGCCACATGGCGGGAGCGTTTTAATCCATCTCTACCTTTGCAACAGAAAATAATTCACCGGCAGGCAGTTCCCCCGGATCCCTTTGGATTCAACCCTCGGCGTCAGCATTTTCCTGTCACACGGGGACAGCCGTGCTCCCGCCTTGTCGCTGTCATTGCGCAAATACAGTCATACCCTTGGCGGTGGTCAGCTGCCAGCCCCGTCCGCGATGCTGTTCCGATTCCGCGTGGGGTAGACACAGCAGCAGAGTCGCGAAGGGGCCTGTGTCACTCATGGGCACGCCCGCTTGCTGGCTGTGGATGGGGGAGTCGCCCTGGTGCAGGACCCCTGACAAGGGCTTGCAAGGCCTACAGCCAGGGTCCCAGGCCAAGAGCCTACAATGAACTGAATCCTCCCAATAGCCGGTCGAGGGGCCTGCACAGAGCCTGCAGGTGAATCCTCACCCCTGGGTGGCAGGTCGGGTCCAGCAGCAGCTACAGCAGCAGAAGCAGCAGCTGAGGGGCCAGAGGGCTGACCCCCAGAGACCACTAGGTGCTGCAGGCGTGCCCCACATGGCGGGAGGTGAAGCCCGGCCAGTCCAGCTGTGCTGTTGGCATGTGAACGAGGCTGTCCTTGGTGGCGGACCATGCAGCATTTATTTGAGGGATACATCTCGTGAGGAATGACTCGTGGGGATGTGTATAAATCATTAAAAATACGTTGTGCCCGCCCATGGGTGAAAGCCTCAAACATGGGGGTGCACCTGTTCCCACAATGGAAGACTACGCCGCAGAAAGGAAGACGGAACTCCTACCTTTTTGTGACAGCAGATGGGAGTGACATAAGCCAGTCAGGGAAAGACCAGTACCAGATGATCTCATCTAACACGGGAGACTCATGAACACAATGCACAAATGAGGAAAATAGATCCAGAGGCATGGAAACAAGGACCAGACTCTCGGTGGGCAGAGGGGAGTGGGGAGAGGGGGAGAAAGAGGCAAAGAAAGGGAAGAGTTTAGTCAAGGAACATGTATGAACGACCCATGGACATGGACACCGTGTGGGACTGGCTGTGGGGGAAGAGATGGGGTGGGTGGGGCAGGGGAGAGCAATCAGGGAAAATGGGATACACGTAACATACAGCAAGAATAATTTTAAAAAAATACATTGCTCAGCTTGCCAAAGACGTAAACATGAATTTCCGTTTTACCAATCACAGGGGAGAACGGCAGGAACAGGAAACAGCGCGTACGCGTGGGCCCAGAGAAATGCGGTTCAAAGACACGTTCAACGGCGGAACACGCACACGCGGTGAGCCCTCGGCTTTCATGCCTGTGCAATCTACTCAGCACCTTCAGGAGGCACCGGGTCACAGCGGACTTTCCCAAACGGATTTTATTCTCCTCGGATGTTGCTTTCTTCCCTTTTAAAAACATGCATGGATAGCTTGTAGGTGCACGAATGAAAACAAAGTGCTCATAAACAGGTTTTCCGTGGTTAAAAGAGACGGAGTTTATAAAAGCGCTGAACCAGGAAACGCACATGGTCCGGAATATCGAACGCGCGGCACATCGGCTAAGAGAACGAAATTCGGTTCCCAAGCAAACACCATTGGGCCCAAAAGCAAGGTAAGAAACGTAGTCTGAGAAAAGAGCGATGCCTAAAACAGACTAATTACGGAGGCGAGAAGCAACAGGGTGTCTCTCTGCCAGGAACACGTTTCACGTAATTGCATTCCAGCGCTGGAAACGTGAGTCCACGAAATGTGTTCGTGGCAGAGAAAATTCGCACTGGGCTCCCACCATGGAAATGTCCTCAGGTCAACCATCATGCTGTGGGTCTCTATGTATGGATGATGGGGGTGGGGAGGGGTTATGGACAAATAAGGGGAAAACCCTACCTTACCAACCATGTTTTATTTCGAAGAAAAATGGAGCTTTGGTTCAGTTCCAATGAGGGATCAATCGAATTAGCTCAACGGAGTCTGGGGGGCCCAAGAGAAGACGCCCCGCCGCTCCCTGTGTGGCTGTCCCAGCAGATGGGTGCAGTGTCCGGTGGGCAGAGGGCAGGTCGCAGGGCACTTCTGGTCAACGCAGATTCACCCCGAACAGCCACCCACTCTGCAGCAGATATGCGCCTATCCTTTTTCATGGCTGTGTACTATTCCACAATGCGGCATGGCCATGTTTTCTTTGTGAACTCCTTCATGGGTGGGCACTTGGGCTGTTTGCTCTGGGTGGATATCCTGGGTGCTGCTGCTGCACATACAGGCTTTTGTGTGAGCCCCTGTGTAGTTCTTGGGGGTACACACAATACCTCCATGTGGAACGGCTGGGTCCCCCGGCTACCCACCACGGTGGTTTCCACAGTGGCTGCACCATTTTACCTTCTCTTTCGCTCAGAGGCTGCTGACGAACATGATAGCTTTCAGGCCCATGACAGAGGGGAGGATGTGAAAAAACCTCCATGAGCTGGACAGCACCGTGGGATGGACGCTGGTGCAGGCAGACACCCTGGGCTGCTGTGGGAGGGGGTGGGGAGCAGCAGGGGACCCCCGCGTGTGCGCACAGGTGAGCCCAGCAGGTCCCAGTCTGAGAAGACAGCTGTCATCAGCCACGCCTTCCTCCGCTGCCTGCAGGTCTGCACTGGTCCTGCCGGCCGGCAGAGTGCTGGGGGGTTGGGTGGGCAGGAAAGGACGCGCTACCCATCACCCCCGTCCCCGGCCCCTCCGACAGGCACTCTGACCTTCCCCCTGGGCCCCGACCAATTCCAGGGCAGGAGAGAGAACGGAGGATCCCTGCAACCGCCAGGAAGCCAGCCGGGTCTCAGGAGGTGGGGATCCCGAGCTCCGCAGGGGTGGTGTGTGCATGTCGACCCACAGGGGCCGCTTAAAACCGCAGCCAGAACCACACCTGGGCGCGGGGAACAGCTCCCACCCTGGCCAGAGGGGCAGAGCAGCCTGACGTTTTGCTGACCTCACTGTCCGCTCTTGCTTTACCCTGCATTTCCACCCCGGACGGCCGCGCCCATCTAGGTGTGCACACGGATGTCCTGGGTACAAACAGGATCCATGGACATGGACGATCGATGCAAAGAATTCCTAGGAAGCGTTTCCAAAGTGCCGTCCGCTGCAGAGCAGGTCTGCGGGGGAACGCACAGGCGGACCTAAGCGTGGCGAATAGAAGTTACAGAAGAGACTCCCCGGTGGAACGGACGGTGCACACTTACCCAGGGCTGCCTGGAAGCCCACCCCGTCCCCTTCTTGGCTGTGCCGTGGGCGACGCGGTGAAAAGCAGCCCAGATCCCAGAAGGCTCTTCCAGGTACCCGCTGGGTTACACGTTAGCTTGCCACAGCCTCCAAACACCCCCCTGGCCCTGCTCGCACCCGCCGCGGGCGTGTTCCTGGAAGAACGCCTGCTCTGCTGGAGCAGATGTGCCCGGGCAGGCCCTCACACGCTCCGTGAGCGTGCACTTCCGCCTGTTATCGCGGGTTGACTGACAGTCACCACCGTCAACCAGGAAGATCCAAGGTCAAGCGGCAACAGGACGGCCCTTGAGGGGAGCCTAGGGTTCTGCTTCATGAATCAGCTAAGGACAGCCGCGTCCCCGCTGTGAAAGTCATGCCTGAGGCCCGTGCAGGCAGATGGAGCCCAGCGTCACCCCGAAAACGCTGTGCGTACGAGGGAAATAAATATCCATGAGTAGGCGCTGCCTGACTGCCAGGGTCTGCAGGGTGTGACCCCGTTTTATAAACAACCATGTTTTTTTTTTTTTAAATAAAAAGAGGAAGATGCGTTTGCGGGTTGGGTGCCAGACAAGCAGAGGCGTCGCTCATACTACGGTGCATACAAGGAGCCACTATGCTGGGTGCCCGACCACCGTGCCAACTGGCAGTGAACAAAAGGGGAGCATGAGAGGTGTCACCGCGCTCCCTCCAGGTGTGTGGGTGCAGACCGTGTCCCGGGACCCGCGCCCTGAGCTCTTGGGGATCAGTGCCGACCCCTCGCCTTCCAAGAAAGCTCCTCCTCTTCCTCCTGGCGGTGACACCGCAGGGAGGAGCCTCCATCCAGGACTCGTGAGGCAGCTGTCGCTGGCCAGCGGGTGTCCCCCAACACTGCTGATGTGTGGAAGCGGGGGAACACGCGTGGAAGGCTTTGCAGACCGTGTCGGGAGACTCGGCGCCAATCAATCGTTTATACTGACGGTGCCTGTCAAGGCACGAGACGGGTCGGTGCTCCCAGCCCCTGCACCATGGATGGTGCTTTGGGCGGAAGTAAAGGCTCCGAGCTGAAGTGGTAAGTGAAACAGAAGAGGAGAACTCCCCGCATTAAAATCCAACAGGAAGACTCTCTGACTCTCTCTCTCTCTCTCTCTCTGAAACCAATAAATATATTCCCAGAGGAGGATGAAAAACAACCATTACGCAAACAATCATCCGCACACGGACACGGTGATTAAGGTGCCGCGAACCAGTCCATGTCCCCCTCTTCCTGAAACCAATAAATACACCCTCCGACGAGGGTTAGAAAAACAATCACTGCCGCCTGTAGGCTGTGATTAGGGGGCGGCCCAATGGCGCCTCTTCCGAAGGCTATTTTCACCGATGACAAAGTGGCCGCCGGGTGAGCGACAGGGTGACGGCAGCGTCCCCAAGAGGAAAATCAACACCGCTCCTGCGCCCAGCGCGGGAAGACGTTTTGGGACAAGAAGGAGCAATTCCACTTGCTGCGACACACGGCCGAGCCCAGCTGGGCTAATTTTTAGCTCCGATCGGTACTGTTTACAGAGGGTGGACGCAAACGCGCGTACCAAGCAGAGAACAAACGCGTGACCATGATGCACCCATGGTCACGATTTTCCAGGAACGGGCAACATTGCACTGCGAGCACAGGGGGCATGACCGCTGGGGGTCCCTGTGCAGAAAAAGAAGAGCTTAGCTCTTCTGTCAAGAGGCAGAGTGAGGACCTTGCGGGACACGGACACGTGCCAGGCCACACCGCGCGGCGACCAGCCCGTGTCCCTACGTGTCTGCCCTGATGGAATGATCCCGCCAGGTACGTGGCACTTAACGCGCGACTTGGAGAGCTGATCCCACCATGGGTCGTTGGGATGGTTTGCAACATCCATGTAACCGATTTGCCTCCCGCTAATGAGTCCCATGAGTCACCCATGCCAACTGTTGAGGGACCCCCGGTAGGTGTCTCCAAAATGCCCCCATGAGTCACCCATGCCAACTGTTGAGGGACCCCCGGTAGGGGTCCCCGAAATGCCCCCACGGGGGCCTGCTGGTCTTCGTGGCTGGTTCAGGATGGCATGTGGGCTCTCCCTGGGCCCTTGGGTGCAGCAAAGGAGCCTCAACGGGCTGGGCGATGTGCACCCCTTGCAGCCCTGAACCCTGGCGTTAAGGCCTCGGGGGACAGGAGGGGGTGTGTGACACGCTTGCGTAAGAAACCCCATTCCTCCTTCGCCGAGCGACCACCCGCTCGAGTCCCGGCTGTGTGCAGATTCCTCCGCCCTGACGGCGCAGAGCTGCGCGTCTTTCATTTCTTTACCAACCTACCCCTTCTGGGTCTAAAAAGCACAGAGAAGGGGCGGGTCCATCCTTTCGGAGCCCCCTGGCGCTCGCAATCCCCTCTGGATGTGCACCCGCCCAGTTTCTCTCCTGCTGATCAGCTCACGCGCCCACGTCACCACCAGCCGGACCTAAGAGGTCGAGCAGAGGCCACTTGGTTTCCTCATTCTACGCAGCGCAAGACGGGACCTGGCTCTTCAAATTCCCATTTCTGTCTCCTAAGCAACCCCCTGAATTGCTTGTCCTCGCTGGTCCGTGGGAGCAAATCCTGAGGACATTTCAGCTCAGTTGGGCGCCTTCCTGCTGGACTCTGAGCTTTGCCAGGTCGTGCCTGTGGCCAGCGACAGGCGCTCCTGGGACCCGGGTGGTGCGGGATGGGGGGCGAACCCAGTTCCCTCAGGTCTACTGCGCAGTCAGGGACCCCCTCCCCGCCCTGCCCACCAGCTTCTGCAGCTCCGCTTTGTCGGTGTAACGGAAAGCACCGTGTTCCCCCCGTTCCCAGCCTTGGAGTTCGCGTCTGTTTGCTCCACGCCCGTGGGCTGCCTGCCCAGCCGAGTCTCGGACCGGCGGAGCGGAAGCCCTTTCCACTTTTTGATTTTCTTATAAAATGAACCTTCCTCTCCTGTGCGCGCATCCGGGCCACGGAGCAGCCACTGCATGCCCAAGACCATTGTCCGAGAAACTCAAGCAGGTGAGGTGGGCTCCCGCCCCATGTCGGGGGACGCGAGTTCCATCCGTAACTGTTAGGCGGGAGCGCACAGGAGCTGATGTGACATTACTCCGCTCAACACCCCCGATCAGCCTCGGGAAGGCTAGGCTGTGCGCTCCAAACTAGCAGTCCCCCCTCCAGTGCGCAGCTTCCCTGCCGGCCCTGGTGGTCTTCCGGGGCAAGGCCCCTCTCCTGGGGGCACAGGAAGCGACCAGACACCGCAGCAGGAAACAAGACAGACCTGCCACGCAGGACTTGGGAAGCCACCCCCAGGTTTTAGGACCACAGGCCAGGGACCGCTTTCGAGGGGCGTTTCTGGTTTCCCTGCCGCGCTGGGACCTCCCCGTGGGCCCCGCCACCAGCCATCCAACATCAAAAAGCAATTATAAATCAGCGTACACATGCGGAGCGCGCCAACTCACCGGGGACCGAAACTACAATTAAGACGCAGGAAGAGCGCCGGGGGAATCCATGCTCTTGGCATGGGCGGCGCGGAGCGATAAACCCGGCCTCTCGGGAAAAGCGGAGAAACGTCTGTGGAAGCGCCGGCTTGGGCCCATTGGGGAGCCCATTTCCCCATGGATATCCAGGGTCTCGGCAGTGTCACCCCCCACCTTTGAATCAGTGTTTCCGTTTCCAGGACGTCAGGCTGTGAAAATATGGAGAGGCGCGCGTGCCTGCGGGTTTGGGTTGGTGGCGCACGTTGCGAAACCCCACCAGGCAGGCGTGGTACGAGGTCATGAATGTCGTTCTTAGTATTCAGAGGGGACACGCTCGTCCCCCTCCCCCAAAACCGCCCCCTTGACGCCGACGCATGGGAAAACGGTGACGAATATTGTACCAGTTTATCTTGAACGAACCATGAGGCGGCGAGCATCGCCCCTCGGGCTCAAACCGCTCCAAAACCAAAACACCCAAAAACTCCGGGCACTTCCTGGCGAAATGGACAGGGTTCCCGGAGGAATGAAAATGGAAGTCGCCTGAGGACGCGCTTCCAGGGTTGGAGGCTGACTCCAGTACGAAGCGCGCCCCCCGCGTGAAGAGGACACAAAATATCGTTCAAAGCGCTTGAGAAAACTCGGTGCGCCGGGTAACCGGCCCCGCACCTGCAGCGGACGCAGCCGGAGCCGCGTCTCCAAGGCCGTTCCATCCAGTGGGCCGCTGCGAAGCTGGGCCAGCCAAGGCGGGTCTGGGGGTTCACCAGCCAGCGCTCTGCGTTCAGGGTCCGTGTTCTGCACGGAAAGAAACGCGCCCTGTGTTGAGAGCCGTAGGGGTGACCTGTGCACGCCCCGTGAGGGGGTGACGGCTCCCCTGGGAGACGCCGTGCCAGTCCCGGGTATTTAAGTGTCACTGGGTTTTGCGTAGCCCTTGCGCTCACGTCTAGTGGGAAAGACGCGCGTTGCACTTGAAGGGGGGCAGCTGGCAGGTGACAATGGCCTTTAGTGACGGTGGACGCAGGCTGTCCCTAATGTAGGGGAGGCAGGAAGGGGTAAGTGGTCAGGTTTTCGGGGGAGGGGGTGTAGCAGAGGCGTCAGGGAGGCCAGTGTCCTGGAATGCAAGGTTCCCAAAGGGCGGGGCTGGCCCCTGTGGGCGGGGCTGACGCAGGTGGGCGGGGCTGGCGCCTGTGGGCGGGGCTGACGCAGGTGGGCAGAGAGGGTCTCGCTGGTGACCAGCCTGCTCTCAACCTTATTTGTTGGCGACAGTGGCAGGAGGCCCTCACTCGCTGACAGCCACCCACCTGTGCGCCTGGGTGAACTCAATGGCATGTGAAACATGCGTGCAGCATGTTGTAAGCACGGCTTTCATCAGCACCATCTCACGAACCAAGGAGCGCACGGCTTCAATGAATCTGTTCAGTGTACCCGGTTCAAAGGGAGCCTTTCCCTGCGTGCACGGAGTCGCCCAACATCTGTCCCCTGCTCGCACACGTTGCTAAGAAAGGACGTCCTGAAACCGTCGGAGAAGTTTCTCCAAGAGTTAAAAATGGCCCAGCCAAGGACCCAACGAAGCTTCTGGACATGCTTGTACGTCCAAAGACGCTCACCGCACGGATTCACGGGCCTGAACGCACCCTACGGTCACTGCAGCATTAGTTCCAATCGCCACGATGCGGCGGCAGCCCACGTGCTAACCGGTAGATGAGCGCACGACGGAGACCTGGGACCTACAGGCCACGGAATACTTCTCAGCCGCAAAAAAGAATGAAATCTCACCGCGCGGGACCGCCTGGATGCACCCGCCCCGTTTTCCGCGGAGGGAAATCAGCCAGTCAGAGAAGGACCAGCGCCCTAAGATTTCGCGTCTCCGGGCAACCGAGACCACGTAATCAATGCGATCACTACGTGCGGTGTCAGCCGGGTGCTCCTGATCCAAGGGTCCCTTTATCAAAGGCGCGAGTGTCTAACCACCCTGCTGTGCGACTGGAAATGACACAGTATAATATTCAATGTCACATGCAACTGGGAAGTAAAATCAAGACAAAGCTGACTGTTGGCACCATCCCGAGGACATGACTACACTATATTGAGGACCAGCTGCCCCGCTGAGAGGAAACCAGGAGACGCCCCCAGGGGTGACTAGGAAGGTCCCCAGACGCACCCACCCCAGGTCACCACGGCCCTGGATTCGGTTGTTCAGGCCCCTGTCTGATCCAAGGAAGAAGCTGCAAACATAAAATCAGGTGAGCGGAGAAAACGCCAGACCGGATGTTCGATTTGAAAACCTCGCCGGCGCGTCTGTGGAATGTCGGTCACCCTTTCACGGCGGCCAAGGGTCCCCGTGTGGGCCTATCGGATACGGATCTGATCAAGCATATAATTTGGAACGACCTATATTCCACCCACACCGGCCCAGAAGGCCGGTGTCATCGCCGGACGCGCCGCTGGGCCGTAGCCAGGAGCCCTCTGTTTGCCGAAAAACAATCTGTTGGTCACCACGGAGCCCCCTTGTACGGTATCACGTCCAATAAAACCCTCTCTCTCAGCTCATCTGCTGGATGCAACGCTATTTATTGCGGGTCATAAAGTGGGGCCTGGAAGAGGGAAGAGATCCCAGCTCCCGATAGAGCTGGAATTCCAAGTACGCACCCGTTCACGAGCAGCCGGTTCCATCTCTGGACCCGGGACCTTCCAGCTCTGTCCTGAACCGCGCGCAAGCGCGCGCGCGGCGGACCCGCTGAGGACCCAGCGGCGGGAGGGGGGCCTGTGGGGAAGGGAAGGTGGGTGACCCACCCTGGAAAGCAGGCAGGTGCGGGCGCCCCATCCCGCAGGGTGACCGTGTTTGCTTCCTGGCACCAGGCGCAGTCCAAGCGGAGCGGCAGGTTCCACTCACCACCTCCAAGGCTCCTGGGCTTCCGGCCACCTTCCCGGAGAGCGGGCCAGCCTCCGGACTCGGCAGTGTCCCCTACGGACCGTCAAGCCCCAAGGACGACTGAGAGACCCTCGTCAGGCTGCGGGCACCAGGAGGAGGTGAAGGCCCGTCACCCCTGCAGGCCCCGCGTCACCCTCTCCCCTTGGAGCCATGTGACCCTGGCTGTCAGGTGACCTGTGTTTCAAGGACTTGCCCTGCTGTGTGTGACACCGGAGTCACAAGGCCCCTGCCTGTGCTTTTCCTAAAGTGCTGCAGGGCACGGGGACCGCAGCCTGAGCGGCGCCGATGTAGAAGGTGCTGGGGGTCCCCACGGACGAGTGCGCACCCCTAACCAGGCGCTGGCAGCAGGTACAAGCAGTCCTCCCGGGGCACCTGGCAGAGGAGAGACCTCCTGCGTGACGCAGGGAACAGAGAGGGACAGCAGGTCGAGGGTCCTCGGACACGCCAACCTAGGATGCCCACAGGACCCGGCCATGCCCCTCCTGGGCAGCCCCTCGGAAATGCGGCTCAAAGCAGACCCTCCCGAGACATGGCACCCGCAGGGGGACAGTCGCACAGTTCACACTCGCCCGGGACCCCTCAACCCAGCAGGTCCCTGCAGCAGCCAGAGACAGTCACCACGGCTCATGCCTGTCACACGGACGGACAAGGACCTTTTCCAGGCAAGCAGCCCCGGGTCCCCCACTTTTCCCCGGTTCTGTGCCCTGTCCTCACCCCTCCTGTCTGTGTGGCATTGACCTCCCGGCCCTTCCAACCCGAAGGAACCCGTGAGTCAGGTGGCCGCACCTTCCTCCCTGGAGGGACTCGTCACTCGGGCTGCGGGGCGATGACCAGGTCCCGGAGCCCACGCAGGTGTCTGACGGCGCCTCCTGACATGCCAATCGCGCGGAATGCCCACGGACTCTGCCGGTATGTGTTGGCGTGAGTCACCGGGTGGCGTGTGCCCACGTGGCGGGGCAGGGAAGCTCTGCACGGTGACCCAGCCTGGAGATGAGGCTTTGTGCCCCCACTTGCAGAGGGGGTGCAGCCTATAAATATTCGAGCCTCATGCTGCACCGCTGGGTGTCACCGCTGCGTGACTCTGCCTGCCAGCACTTGGGTGTCTTTCTGAGTGTCACCCCCGGCGGGCGGCGCCCCTGGGTAGAGGCCGGGGGGCCACTCATCTTGCCACAGGGCAGTGCATGAGAAGAGAGGGAGGGGCCCCCACGATCAGCCGTGCAGCTGCTCTGAGCTGACTCCTGTCTCCCCCCGGAGTAAATGCTTTGGCACGATCACGCTTGTCCCCCCGGGTGACTGTGTCACGTCGCCCCCACCCGCAGGAGGTATTCAACCGGGTCAGGAGGCGTCATTTCCGTTGGGCGGGAACCCCCGGCCCATCTTAGCGCCAGAGGATGCGGGTAAACACCCTACTGGGCGCAGGAGGCAGCCATTCCCCACCCCGGGAGGTCACGGGCCTCACGCTCAGAAACCGTGACCCGAAGACACACAGGCTCACCCATCGCACGTATTGGGGGTTCATCAAATCACACGGCGTTCACGGGTACCGCTCTACAACACGCCGTCAGGACGCTGTCTTGTGGGTCCACCACCCCCCAAAGTCTCCTTCCGTCTCCGCTGGGGCGGTTGGCACCCCAAGGTGTGGGGGGCAGAATAGAAGGGGTGCAGGTCTGTCCCCCAAGTATTGGCCACGCAAGCTGTTTTCATGACAGCACCACCGACTCGAGGCTCTGGGGACAGGCCTCACCCCTGCACGGCATGTACACATTTGCCATTACCTGCGTCCACCTATGTTCCTCTTGGTTCTGGACAAAAGACGGCCCACCTGTCCTGGAGAGGCAGGACTGGGAAACCAGTTCCACACTCAGGCGATGCGAATACACGTGTGGCACACAGACACGGATATGTCATGAGAACTCTATCGTGTAGCACCCAGTGCCCTGAGCAGCCCCTGCACTTCCACATGTGCGTGACGGGCCCCTCCCGTGGGTCCATCAGGGCTGCGGCACCTGGTCTCCCGTGTACACGGCTGGTGCAGAACAGGTGTCACTGCCAAAGACATGGCCACATTCCTGGCTTCCTATCTCTTTCTTTGCTTTTTCCTTTTAGGGTCTGGACAAAGGACTGCTAGGCTCAGGAAACATGTGTACCCCTTTTTAAAATATATATATATATTTTATTCCTTATTTTTAGAAAGAAGGGCAGAGAGTGAGGAAGAAACGGAGAGGAACACCCAGGGAGGGTGGCCTTCCACCTGCCTCCAGCTGGGGACCTGGCTATGTGCCGGGGCTGGGAATCGAACCCACGACGTCTGGGGTCGCCACTGGTGCCCACTCACCAAGCCGCCAGCCATTCCATACAACACGCAGGCCAGTGCTTACCAGACCAGCGGAGCCGCCTTTGTTCTCACAGTTTAGAACGCAGGAGAAGACCAGTGAACCAGAAAGGTCACTGCCGGTCCCCGTCTGCCGCTGGACAAGACCCCCCAATCCTGGAACCACCAAGAGACACAAACGCTGGGACCTGAACGCCCTATTCTGTCTCCAGCCTCCTCCTCTGTGCTGGGCCCCCCAGGTCCAGCCCTCGGAACCTGCCGGCTCCTCTGTTTCTGGGCCATTATGGACCTTGGCCCTGCGGCCACCTAATGACAGGAGCGGTTGTTTTCCTTCCGGGCCATGTTGGACGCAAGACTAGCCTCTGTCATCACCGCTGCTGCCTTCGCAATGACCTGCGTGCGCCCACAAGGGCCTGTTGACTCAGCGGCCGGCGTTGACGGGGTTAACTTCCCAACGAGGAAGGAATGTTAATGAGGAGACAGGTCTGCAGAACTGGTCTTGCAGATTGTACCTAACCCCCCACCTTTCCCTGCCCGGCTCAGGCAGCCTTTTAAGAGAGACCCATGATGTCCGGCGTGTTTGGTGCAACTCACGGGAGGTGCTGTCTCTCTCTCTCTCTCTCTCTCTCTCTCTCTCTTTTTCTTTTTGGTTTGTTTCATGCACTGGAAGCTTTGGCATATCAAAGTCCTGAACTCACCCCTTGTTATGCTAACAATCCCTGTGATAATGAATACGGGGCCCATCCCTCCGGCGCTGAATAAATACCAAGTCCTGACGACATCCACTCGTAGAAATGGGCTCAGCCAGGCAGACAGCCTCTATCGTGGATAAACGCAGCGATCTTTCGATATAAAAATAGCTTCCCTGCATTCCAGGACACCATGTTGTGTGTCCCCTCACCCCGTCTGGGAGGTGAGCACCACAGAGCCTCCGTCCATGTGGACATGAAAAGTGAGGAAACTGAGCAAGGCCTGGGCCCCTTCATGAGACGGTGCCATTTGCTCTTGATCGCGGGACGGGTTTATTTAAAAATAATCAGACGCACACCCCTCTCTGGGGAGCGCATTGGGTTGCCTCCTTATCATCTCTCCCCGGGGAGCTAAGACCCTGGGGTCCAGTGTGTGTCCCCCCCGGCACGGATGTCCATTTTCAGAACACAGGGGTTGTGTTCCAACCCCCACCCTCACTTCTTGGTTAGCCCAACTCCTTCATAAAAAAATGGTCTACGCAGCCGAACACCATGTCCAACTCAGGAGTCCTGAACGCCCACCCCAAGAAAATCCACGCAGCCTGTCTGGACACGTCCCCGCTCCGTGGCGCTGGGGACACATCCAGTCTACCTCCAGTCCACACGCGTGTCTTTGCGTTGGTGCTTCAGGGCACCCACTCAGGGGGCTCATGACCAATTTGGACAGGGCACGGTAAGCGTGAAAAAAGGCAATGTAGAAGAAAAAAGAAAAGAAAAGTGGCCCGGCTCTGAATTCCCGTCTCCAGCGCGCTTTTCAGAAAAGCAGCAGGAATAACCTTAGAAGGACGGCACTTCTTCACGGCTCGCACGTGATGGCAAACACACTTTCCTCATGTTCCTTGACGTTGGAAGGAGGGCGTCTACCTGCGTTTCACGAACTCAATGTCTCCTGAGCGCTCACGGCCGCCCAAACAAAATATTTTATGGCCTCATTTCCTCCCCTGGGTCTGCGGGCCAGCTTTTCCGCTGTTCTCAAGCTCCTATTTACAAACGACCATTTCCCTTCAGCAACAAAAAAGACAGAGAGAGCATTGGGCTGTTCATTTCCTGTCCCTAAAGACCTTGTTTCTGGGCACAGGAACAAATAAACACGTAGCAAGTGCGTTGTGGAACACTAGAGGGAAGAACAGTCAATGTTTTGACCTGGCCTGGTAGCTCAGGTGTTGATAAGAGTTTTATGCGGATATGTACCAAGGTTGTGGGTTCTGTCCCTGGTCAGGGCACATATAAGAATCAATCAGTAAGGCACCGGCCTGCGAACCCAAAGGTCGCCGGTTCGATTCCCAGCCAGGGCACATCACCAGGTTGCAAGCCAGGTCTCCAGCCAGGTCCCCGGCTGGAGGCAGGTGAAAGGCAACCCCACATGGATGCTTCTCTCCCTGTCTGCCCCTCTCCCTTCCCCTCTCTCTGGAAATAATCAATCTGAAAAACAAATAAAAGGATCAACCAATAATACACCAATACATGGAACAACAAATCTCTCCCTCTGAAAAGGAACCGCATCCAGCCGTACAAATCAAGCAACAAAGAATGCACAGAAGACGCGTCAAAACTCCAGCTCTCCCTGGGGAAGACCTGGCTTTGCTTTCGGTAACTCCCCCTTTCTGTGCCACACTTGGTTCCAGGAAGAGAAACCGGCACCAGCCTGTTACCCTCCTTCTGAACGCGGTCCAGGGAAGGAAGTCTTGGCAGCCGGTTCTGGCCTATTTATGTCTGCACATCAGAAGCAGAGAGGAACAGGAAGAGCCCCAACTCACCCGCCCGTTGGGGGCTCTCAGGCAGGGGTGCTCCGGGACGGCAGGCGCGGCGCCTCCCCTCAAGGTGTCCGAGGTGAGCACTCCAGGCCGGCTCCCGGGGTGTGAGCCGTGCGCACAGCCTGGCCAGTTATATGGACCATCATGCCCGGCTGGCAGGTCATCGCTGGGTGATGGCTGAATCTATCATAAAGAAGCTATTTGAGGGCCTGTCTCTGTCCGCCTGGTCTGCCCTCACACGCCACGTGTCTCAGATATAAATCAGAGGGAAGCCGGGACTTCCTGAACGCCGGGATCACGGCGCGGCAGACGCGGGGTCGCCTGGTTCCTACTTCTTCCCTGCGATGTGTGTTTGCCTGGCGGAACCGCGGCGTGGCGAGAAAGGAAAAGGCAAGAAGGCAGCTTTTCTGTCCATAGAGCAGGACAACAGAACCAGCTTGGGGGCGGGGGCGGGGGGCTCCGGGCCGACGGCGTAAGCCTGGGGCGAGCCCCACGCCCACGGCCCGGCACACGGAGCCCCGAGGAATTCGCTCCTTGCCGACGCCCACGCCCACGGCCAGGCAGTGAGCAAGGCCCCGGGGCAGCCTCCCGTGTGGGAGGCGCGCGCTCCGCGATCCGGGGTGGCTGACAGAGGAGCGGGAGGCGCCCCACGCCCTGGGACCTCACACCCCGGGGTTTCCTTTCATCCGAGGCCCTTGAGTTGCTGCGTTTAGGGGGAGGGGAAGCAAAAACCCCACTCCCATCAATAAGCGCGCCTCACGTTTCACTGCCAGTGACCTCCTGTGGCTGTGGGTAGGTGCGCGCTCAGATCTTGCGCGCTCAGATCCTGCGCACCGCGCGCGCGGGTAACAGGGTTGCTGGGCGCCCGCGCACGGGAGTCGGAAGAGACACCGTGACGTGAGCGCGAGACGTCCACGGTCGCGTGCGGACACGGAGCTTGGTCTCCGGGGTCCCCGGGGTCCCCAGGAAGCACGTGCCTGGCAAAGGTGGTCTGCAGCGGCTGCTGAAGGAGATGCCAGTGCTCGCAGGCTGCCCTACTGCGCGCGCGCGGCTGCAGCGATGAAAAGGGAACGCCGGGAGGCACAGTGGCCCCAGCTAAGGCTCTGGTGGTCCTGGAAAGAAGGGCATTTTGAGGGGCAGCTTCTTTTTCTCATTATCCCCCCCCACACACACTGTGCTCAAGTCTCTAGACCCCCTGGTCTGTGGGCCCAGGCATACCCGGCTGGTCTCTCTTGGCCGGGCAAAAGGAAGCCCCCAGGTGAGATCCGGCCCAGCTGGCCCACGGAGACGGGAGGCGGAGCCCGCACAGGCACTTGGGGTGGTCTGCAGGGTAGTGAGGGGCTTCCCCTGACACCTGCGCTTGCATTTGGGGATTTGAGATGAGCTTTGCTGTGAACCCCCAAAGTCCCGGCACATGACGCCCTGTGAGTGGCCACCTGGTGCTTTCCAGGAGGGGGTAGCAGGGGCGCATGCCGCTGGGGCTCGTGTGCAGGATGGTTCCTGGGACACTAGGACGGGGAGTAGAAAGGCACCCTCCTCCCTTGCGACTTTTTACAGGTCGCTGTCACCCCAGGGCACCCTTGCTGGCAACGTGCCCAGGTCAGGCCAGGCCAGAGGATGTTCCTGGTTCCTGTTTGATGTGCCTCCTCCGCCTCACCTGTTATTGGACTCCCGAACCCGTGCAATTACGCCTCACGCCACTATTCGCATGTGCGATCGGGGTACATAGGAAGCCTGTTTAAATGGTACATACTGACCCTTCCTAAGTTTCATGAAGCACTACACACGGGTGTTATTATCTCTAGCGTATCCGTGTGGGTCCGGGTTACGTTCACTGAACATTCCGTGGAGACGTTTCCTCACGTTCCTTCGCATCGTTTTGCACAGGACACCGACACGCAGGCCTCTGTGGACCGGGGGCTCGAACGCAGGTCTTAACTGAGGGTCGCGGCTGGTGACCCTGCTGCCTGGGGCAGAAGATGGGATGGGGGACCCACCTTCCCTGGCCTGTGTCCCATCCCGTGGGAGGAACAAGAGCAGCTGGAGGCCACCCACCCAGATGTGCAGCGAAATTGCAGAAAAAAAAAAAACAAAAACGGTTTCTTCTTCTGGACGCTCCATCGCTTTTGGCCGGTGGCCTCCAGAATCCACCTCCCCCTTTCCTTTCTCACCCGGGTCCAATCATGGGGGCAGCCGGTGTTCACGCTCACTGTCCAGGGTCAGGGTTTGGATCACCGGCCCGCAAGGTAAGACCTTTCCAAGCCCTGCAGGGCTTTGACGAAACAAAACCCGTTTTCCGCTGGGCCGGCGGTGTCCGCCCGGTGGGCCCTGGGCACCCCGCTTGGGGCTCTGGGGAAAGAGACGCCAACGTCCTTAGGCCCCTGGGGCACACACACTCCCACCCCTCGCAGGTCCCTCAGGGAGGGGGCTCAGCCCCAGGGAGTTAGCCAGACCCCCAGCAGAAGAGGGGCAGGCGCCAGGAAGAGAGGCGGAGTGGGGAGAAGGGGAGAGAGACCAGCAGACAGAAAGGGAAGGAGGAGAGAGCGTCCCGGGCTGAACTGCAGAGCCGGGCGGCTTCCACACGGCACGGCGCTGAGGCACCTCTGCAAACATGCCGGGCGGAGCAGGCAGGCAGGCCGGAGGCGGAACTGAGGCAACCGCAAAGGTGACCACAGCTGAAGGCGTACGGGCACCCGCCTGAAAGGAGGCAGGAGGCAGAAACACGCCCTGGAACTTATTTATAAAACGTGCGCATCTATTCTCACATGTGTCACGCCAGTCACGCTCCGAGGAGCCCCACAGCGCTGAAGACGTTTTCCCACCGCCCAGAAGCCGTTGACGGCACCGTGGTTTTCATCGGGGGGAACCAGCGACTAGAAGCTCATCCATCGGGGGACTAGAACCACCTGCCGGAAGATGATGCCGGCTTTTCTCGCAACCCCGTGGGTGGGTTTCTATACACGTTTCGTCTTACGATCGATGCCTGTTTACGTGTATCCAGAGGGAAAGATTGTCATCTTTTTACGCGTGGCATCCGCGCCCAGGGGGCTTCAGACCACTCACTCCACTACAAGTCCGCTGGATCCTCTCCGTTGCCTTTCAGCGTGTCAAGAGAAGGAAGCACGGAAGGCACCAGACGGAGAGAGTGCAATGCCATCCTTTTCCCGCCTCGCCGGGGGCCAGGGTCCTCAGGATTGTTTGCACGGTTCAGGGGGAAGCGCGCACCCTCCCACTGCGTCTCTTCCCCAATGGCTGGGAGGTTGGGCACTTGGGCTGTGCAGAACTGGGGGCTCCCTGCCTGCAGGCCCACGGGAGCCTGTTAGCACATAAAACAGAGTCTCCAACCAGGCCCACGCGGGAGCTGCGGGCTGAAACACGGCGAGGGGTCCCCTGCAAGGATCTCTGCCCTAGCACGCGCGGCACCTTCCTCCCCCGAAACTCGGTGTTTGCTTAGCTGTCCACCCCATGTTCTGGGAGGCTGCTGAACCGTGGTGTCCCAGGCTCCACCCGGGCGCACGTCCTACCCGTCTATCCACGACAGCACCCAGGTGGCTGCCCAGTCCTTTTCTCCAGAAAAACAACAGCTGTCAGGTCGTCGATGGGCAAGAAAAACAAGTCTCTGCGTCGCGCGTCTATCTGGCCGTGCAGACAACGCACAGAAACTGGGCGCAGGAGCCTCCGCGGGCAGGTCCGCACAGCCTCCAGCGGGGGGCCCACCCACGTCCTCCCGGTGCACCTGTGATGGGTTGTGGCCCCCAAAAGGTGCGTTGGAGGTCAGACGCCCAGCACTTCACCACCTCACCTTCAACTCTCCTACGACAGCAACTCTAGATGAACTGAACGAGCTCGGGCCGCCTCCCAACTTGTGGAACAGCCCATTTCACAGACCGCAACACCGAGGCACAGAGGTTTCGCTGCTCTTTATTGTGGATGAGCTTCCTGAATCCAGGCCCCAGGCACTGCGCAGGGTACCACAAACCCACCCTCGCCTTTCCAAGCGCCTGGAACTTTCTAGTTGCTGCTTTGTGCCACGTCCTATCTAGATGCCTCCACGCGCCTAGGCAGAGGCAACCAACGTCCCTAGAACCTGGGACGACACGCTATCACCGGGCGCAAAAGGCTTTCCGGGTTGCATTCAGAAAGGTTGGAAAGGGAAGAAAACACAGGGCGGCCAAAGGCTGTGTGGCTCGTGTGTCCTATCGGAGGCTGGCCAGGGGGTTGCGCCTGAGGACAGTGCGCCGGCCTGGGGGGTCAGGCGGCGCCCTGGAGGTGCAGGCGCCAAAGCGGCAGACCCGCGCGCCCCGCGCGCGCCCGCGCTCGGAGGAACCCGGCGGAGGTTCGGTGACTGAGCCGACCTCCCTGCTCCGCGCCCCGGAGGCTCCTACGAGGCCAGTCCGGGCTCCTCCGCACCGGACCCCCAACACGGCTTCCGCGCTTCCCGCCCGTCCTACATTCCGGCCGAGGGGGCCTCGACAAACCGGTCGGGTCCCGCCCAGCCCGGGCGCGCGCTCAAAAGCCCACGCGCGGGCGCCCCGGCTCTGGGAGCGCGCACGTGCGGGACCTGCCCGCGACTTTCGGGGTGCGCACCAGGGGAGCCCCAGGGCCGGTGCGCGGTCCGCTCCAGGGCCCCGGCTCGGACAAGGACCCCGACGCGCGTGCGCAAAGGGGCTGGCACGGGGAAGTGAGGGGAGGGACCAGAACGGGGGGGGGGGCGGGGCTCAGAGCGCGTGCGCGTGCGCGGCACCGGCCGGGGCGCGAACTCGGGGAGGCGCAGCGCTGTGCACGCGCACGGCGTCTCGGGGCGCAGGGCGAGGCCCCGAGCGCGCGTGCGCCGGCCGCGGTCGGGTGCGCGCGCCTCCTGCCCCCACCCTCCCTGCCCCGGAACGGCGACACAATGGCGGCGCCCGTGTCTGTCCCTCGGCCGGTCACCCACCTCCTCTTTGACATGGACGGCCTCCTCCTGGGTGGGTAGCCTGCGGCCGCATCCCGCGGGGATTGTCCGGTGAGGGCGCGCGGGCTCTCGGGGTCCGGGGCGGCGGTGCGGGCCGCACCCGGGACCCCCGGCTGGCGGCGGGGCCACGCCGGGGCGCCCGCGCGCGGCCGCGCGCGTGGCCGAGGAGCCGTTGGCGGCCGGAGCACCCCTTCCGGTGACCGCGCCGCGCGTGGGTCACGGCGCAGGAGGGCGCGGCGCTCAGGGACCCCCGCGCGGGCGGGAGGTTGGCTTCAGGCCGCGAGCGCTGCGCGCGCTCAGGAGGCGGCCGCCGGCCCGCCTCAGTTTCCCCATCCGCACGGGGGTCCGGAGGAGCCTGTTTGCCTGCCGCGGGGGCTGCAGTCGCGGGCGCCCACGAGGTGCACGCGCCCGGCCGGTAGCATCCTGCAGGGCATTTGTCCTCCCTGCGCCGGCGTGGGGACCTCGGGCGAGGTCAGGAGGCGTGTGGAGTGCCCTGGCTGCAGTGGGGCTTGGGGGTGCGCTCATCCGGGGGTGGACCCCAGCCAGAGCTGCTGCTCTTGCTGCCGCCGCACCGCGCACACTGCAGTGCCCAGGACCGCGCCACACCGCGCACACACCCACCCCCCAAATGCCATGGGAGACCCTTTAGGTCCTGCCTGTGCAGTAAGCAGTCCCGAGTGGGCCCTACGCCCCCCAGCGCGGGCGCTTGCCCCAGCCTGACCCTATCGGGCTTCCTAGCCCCCGGAACGCGCCCGCCTATATTCTGTAGACCACTGACCTGCTGGGCGCCTGTCTGGGTGACTCCATCGCATCACGTCCTGGAAGACGGCCGCAAAGCCTGGCAGCGACCCATTAAAACCCCAGACTCCGCGTCTCAGAGGGGGACAGTTACCTGCCCCAGGTCGCACAGTTCACGCGGAGCAGAGCCGAGAGATGCTGCCGATCGATCGCTCTGACTCTAACTGAAAGGGGTGCGCTCCTCCGGCAGGGGTCCCGCGGCTGGGTGGCTCGGTTAGGAACCAGGCCGAGTTTTTCAACGCAGACAAATCAAACAGCCTCTTTATTTATGGGCCCAGAGATAGGAACGGGCGGATTCGTAAGTTAAGAAAAAAAAAACAAGTCCCGGCAGAGGTCAGTAATTGGAGACTGGAGGGCAGGCGGTCGCGCACGGGCCGTGACGCAGTGGCACAAGACTGCTGGGTTCTGAAGGACAGGGCTGGACATGCGTTTTCCTGCTGGGGGTCCAGGAGTTGGACTGCCGGGTCCCTTCCCCTCTGACCCATCCAGAGAACCTCTTGTGGGCGGCTCGTAAACTTTTACGCAAACCGGGATGTCTCATTAAAATTATGCGAAACTTGTAAATGAGCTTGCCTCTTGCCCGAACTCTAGGTGTCCTCGCGGTTCCCTGCAGCGAGGAAATGTGACTGGCGAGGTCCGGCCCCAGGCCCCAGGTCCCTGTCAGCCGGGGTGTCCTCTTCTTGAGGTCACACAGGTTGAATCTGCAGCACCTGGCGCTGCCCTTGGGAAACCAAGAGTTCCTGGCATTTGGGGAGGTTAGATGGAAACTTTTCCGCTCATCTTTCCTGCCCTGCGTATTCTTTCAGGGTAGCAAGGCTTTACAGAAATTTTGGAGAAATGCGCCTTTATTTATTCTGTCTCCCTGTGTCTGTCTCTCTACAAAATGTATAAAGCCGTGTGTTTTAGAAGGTGCTAATTTATCTTACTTAGCCTGGGCAATCAGGCCTGCTCTAATTGGGAACTACTTCATGGACATGTATCTGTTGTTAGTGTAACAATGTTTCATCCGTTTATAATGAGCTCTTTCGCAAGACTTTGGATACAGTTCCCCAGGAAGTTCTCTTTCCTCATGGAGCCAGGATACTTGATACTTTGGTTACTTTTTCTTTTTCTTTTTCCCCCTTGATACTTTGTTTCCTTCTCTTTTTTTTCTTTTTAATTTAAAAAATATGTGTATGGATTTGAGACGGAGTCCCATATGTCAATGTGAGAGAGAAACATTGCACGGTTGCTTCTCGTATTCACCCCGACCGACCGGGGATTGAACCCAAGCCTTAGGTGTGTCCCTTGACCGGGAATCACACGCCCGACCTTCCGGCTTTCCGGGTGACGCTGGACCCTACGGAGCCACCGCGGTGAGGGCCCAGACTTGGTTTTCAAGCAAACAAAGTTGAACTCGGGTAGTTTTCTGGGAACTTCTTCTACGGTAGCCTAAATTGGTGACATCCGAGGAGCAGGAGGAAGTAACTTTCACGGGAACACCCGGGTGCTCTTCGGTGCCTTTGGAAAGGCATGGTGCGGTTGTTCCAACGGAAAAGACTCCCTGGGGTGCCCTCTTCATTGGTATCAGGGAGCAGTTGGCTGGGACGCAGGTGACGATTTTAGGATTCCAGTGTCATTGAGGCAAAGAGAAAAGAGGAGGGAGGTTGTATATCAACCAGGACAAGAGAGGGACAGAAGGAAGAAGAAAGACAGTGAGTGGGTAACAGTTTGTAACTAGTATGTAACAGCCAGCAGTAGAAGAAAGACAGCAAGTATGTAACAGCCAGCAGCAGCAGAAAGACAGCAAGTATGTAACAGCCAGCAGAAGAAAGACAGCAAGTATGTAACAGTATGTAACAAGTATGTAACAGCCAGCAGCAGCAGAAAGACAGCAAGTATGTAACAAGTATGTAACAGCCAGCAGAAGAAAGACAGCAAGTATGTAACAGTATGTAACAAGTATGTAACAGCCAGCAGCAGCAGAAAGACAGCAAGTATGTAACAAGTATGTAACAGCCAGCAGAAGGAAGACAGCAAGTATGTAACACTATGTAACAAGTATGTAACAGCCAGCAGCTGAAGAAAGACAGCAAGTATGTAACACTATGTAACAAGTATGTAACAGCCAGCAGAAGAAAGACAGCAAGTATGTAACACTATGTAACAAGTATGTAACACCCAGCGCTGGGGTAAGGAGGGCCGTCTGGTTGGTAAATGACAGACCTGAGGGGCACCCAGCTGGACTCTCCTTCTGCAGAGCACAGGAAGCCAGCAGCCTGCCGCTGCACGAGGTAATTTTCCAGTGGCCACATTAAAAAGGCCAAAGGACACGGGTGAAACCGGAACGGGACATTTCTTTCCCTAGCCTCGGATCCCAGCGGTTGTCCTTCAACACATCAGCAGAACAACAAGTCACCGAGGTATTTGACGTTGGTGCTTGGTACCCCGTGTTTGACATCTGTGCGTTTTACACTCCGCGCACGGCCCAGGTCAAAGAGCACCTGGAAGGTGCTCCGTGGACACACAGGGGAGGGGCCGTGTCACTGGGCAGGGCGGGGCAGCTCCTATTTTCCTAATAGGGCCAGGCGGATGCGAAGACTATTCAGAATGAGGAACTCCCGTATTTCTAAAATATGGCCCGATGCCCGACACCGTCGTGACTTTGGGTCTTAAAAAATAATAATAAATCAGCCAAGAAAGAATAACTCATTTTCAAATTCATAAAAACAATCAGCAGAAGAGAAATGCGTAAGGCGTATTGTTTGACGTATTCACCACCTCTCAGTAAGGGCACGTGCATTGTGGGACGGTCACGCGTGGTACGGGGCTGCGCCTTGCACCCCCAAGTTTATTTTCTGCCACAGAACAGCATGGCGCCCTGTTTGGAAGTGCCCGTGGCCCGGTCTGGGGCCCAGGACACCCGCGGGCCCAGCTCCTGCAGGGACAGGGCCTGTGTGGTGCTGAACCTGTCCCTGGCCGGGCCTTGCCTGTGATCGGAGCCCCGTATCACCCCCTCCTTGCGCACCCCTCACCCCGGCGAGTTCCTGTCCACCCGGGAGCCGGGGACAGAAATAGAATGTTGTGTAAGAGTCGCCCATGTCCCAGATTTGCTTTCGGGAAAATCGCACCCAGGGCGGGCCAAAGGACGCTGGCAGTTGGGAGTACGCAGAACCCAGTTTATTCCCCAATTATGGTTTATTAATCATCGTATGCTTTTCCACACGAACCACGGCAGAGGGGCTTTGTCCACGCCCACCGCCGGGTACGCTGTCCGTGGACCCTGAGTAACAGCAGGTGATGAGCTTCTCAGGGTCTCCTGGTTCTTATCCCTTGGGGGTGTGGCACCCAGCGGTGCCCAGAGAGCCCGGCAGTTTTCCAGTGGGTGACAGTGGGCAGTGCTGTGCGTCGGAGAAAATCCCTCAGTCGTAAGGGAGCAGTGGGGTTACCTGCAGACAGGGGTCCACGCAGCACCTGCGGTTCTGCTTTCTGGCCTCCCTGAGCCGGGTGAACATGGGGACTCCCGTGGGTGACGGGACAGGTGCTTGGTGCCCAGACGGATTGGGTGAGAGGGTCCCTGGAAGGGGCCTGTCTCCCTTCTCAGGAGGCTTGGCCCCCGAGGGAAGGAGCGTTCAGGTGGAGAAAAGAACCCGCAGCTCCGCCCGGTGAGTCTGATGCTGCCCCCCCCCCGGGGGGCTGGTGTTTCCAGGCTGAATGCAGGTCACACAGACACAGAGCCCTGCCTGCAGGTCAGCCCGGGGCTGCCCGCCCGCCCCACCTGCCTGTCTGCGCGCAGCTGCCGCCGGGTCCCAGCCTCTCCTGTTGAACCAGTTAGGTTGAGTCACCGGGGCGGGCAGCAGCTTCCTGGATCCGCCGTGCCGCCTGTGGGCATCGGGGAGCAATCCAGGTGGCCGGCAGCCCCAGGCCACGGAGGTGGCTTCCCAGCCGCAGCCCATGGGTGGGGCCCTGCAGCTAGGTGTTACCTTTCTGCACCCTTGTGCAGCTGGGAGTTTGCTTCCGGATACAGCTTTCCATTTAAGGAGACTTTAAGCAAAACAGAGAGAGAGAGAGATGGGTGTTCAGGGTGCAGGAATGAAGTCAGGGGCGGAAGCGTGTGTAACCTGCTGCCAGGTGGCTCTTAATGGAGGCAGGTGCTGAGACTGCGTGTCCCTCCATCCTGGCTTCTGGGGACACTGGTGTCCAGGGTGCCGCGGACCGTCCGGGTGCAGTGGGGTGTGGCCCCAGGTGCAGTGCACACCCCATGAGATATGGGGTTCAGGTGGAGAAGAAAGACGCGGAGAAATGTGGAAGCGTATTTTTGGTGAGGTGCCTCCTGACCCTTAGGCTGGGAGACCTTCGGGGAGGCCCCAGCTGTGGGTGCTGGGCAGGGTTGCAGCGTGTCCCCTCAGGGCGGGGCCCTGGCACTGGGCCCACGGGGGGACCCCATGGGCTGCACCCCCATCCCACTGCACTGAGTGGACGGGTAAATGCGCCGGCGCAGGGTGGAGACACAGGGCTGCGGGAGTGGTGAGTGGCGCACACCCTGTGATCTTCGGGACCCGCCAGCGATCGCTAATTAGCTCCGGCTAATTACACCCTGGTCCCTCCCCCGCACGCCCTCGCCATCTCTCATCATGTTCAAAGCAGCCTTCGCCGAGAAGGCCGATGGCCACGGCGAGCTGGGTTCCCCCGTGGGAGCCCGGTCGCATGTGCCGCTTCACGCGAGCAGCAGGGTTGACGCGCACTGGCTGTTCCCAGACACATGGTGGCCGCTTGGCTGGAGACTTGTGGCCTTTAATCCCGGGACTGCAGGATTTAGCCTCTCCAGGGGCCGTCGTACCTGGAGCGCACCGACCCGCTGTGCTGCCCCCCGACGCGGAACCCCCCACCCCAGGCCCAGCCCCCAACCTGTGGGTCCTTCCGGCTGAGGAGCCGCACCAGTGGGGTGCAGGGCTGAGCCGTCACCCCTGGGAGCCAGGCTGCTCCTCTGCTCCTAACCCGGCCCAGCTCCCGCGAAAGGAAAGGTGACAGGGGCGTGCGCTCTGCCTGCAGCCCGCGTGTCCTGGGGACGGTCTCTCGAATGTGATTCTGTTCCTACGTTAGGTTGTGGGAAAGAGCGGTCAACGGCTCTGTGCGCGAGCCCAGAACTCCTTTCCCAGCACCCGCGGGGCCAGGGCAGACGTGGGCGCCTTGCCGTGCGCCGGATGCTCTCCCGCTCGATTGCGTCAGAACCGAGTTAACTTGGGGGCGTCCCGCCTGGTGTCACACGTGTGGTGTCGCGCGGGCGTCGGGGAGAAACGCGGGCATGAGTTTCCGCCCTGAGGCCTCGCTTGGAACGGGGCACTGCCGGCGCCCACAGCGGGGGGTGCACGTACCTGGTGTCCTTCCGGGGCCCTGGTGACGCAGGACCCCCACGATACGTGTGCATGCGCAGTCTGTACGCACCCTTGGGAGTGCTGGGGTGCTTGGGCGCGTCCTTGACCGTCTCCCCCTGTGTCTCCCCGCCCTGCAGACACGGAGCGGCTCTATTCCGTGGTGTTCCAAGAAATCTGCGAGCGCTACGGGAAGCACTACACCTGGGACGTGAAGGCCCTGGTGATGGGCAAGAAGGCGCTGGAGGCGGCGCAGATCATCATCGACACCCTGGCCCTGCCCATGACCAAGGAGGAGCTGGTGCGCGAGAGCCAGGAGAGGCTGCAGCAACTCTTCCCCACGGCGGCGCTCCTGCCCGGTGCGTCCCCGCCCCGCGGCCGGTCGCGTTCCCCACGCGCGTGCCTCTTGGTGCCCACACGCCCAGCTCTCCGGAGAGCAGCGCGGGCACCGCTGGGAAGGGCCCCTGGTAACCAGACGCATCCCTTTCCCCGAGCCCCGGGGTCCAAAATCCTCCCGTTTTCAGGAAACGGTACATTCGCGGCAGGGACGTACGCGCAGTTCGATGGGAACACGGGGCGGGGCCGCCGTGCGCCAACGGCTCACAAATGAGCGGCTGAAGCCCCCGTGGACCGGACGCGTTTGTTAGAAAAGTGAGGCACGTTGTTCCGGTTGCGAGCGGCTGTGTCTCTGTGTTGTGTGTCTGTTTGTCGTCCTCTGTGCGGGGGAAGCGACCGTTCCCTGGCCGAGGGGTCCCTGAAGGTGGGTCGGAATGGCCCCACGTGCCTTGCTAACAGGGAGAAGAAAGTTAAGCTCGGCCTCCCGAGGCCGGAAAACCCCTTACAAATGGGAAGCGTGCGGTTGAAGGTGGGCGCAGTTGTGACGGTTACTATGGGTTTGGCACTGGACCTCCGTGCGGGGGCCTGGGATGTGTCCACGGAGGCCACCTCACTTCTTCGTTCCCATGAGGGCGCATACGGGTCCTGGCCCCGCTCCGCGTGCCTGGTGGCGTTGGCTAGGAGCTTTCTGTCTGCGGCCTTTCCCGTGCTGGGCTGGGCCCCTTCTGTCCCCAGTTCCCGTGTTTCTATCCTGAATTCCCGTGTTCCTATCAGGCGCGCGTGTTGCGTGTTTTTCTGCATGCGCTGCGGTCGCCATGCCAACCCGCTGTGGCCGGGTGGTGCGTGGGCAGTTGGCTGTCTCCCTGTTTTCCGTTGGCGCGTCCTGCTTCTTACAGGGGAGGCTGGCGGGTCTGTCCGTGTTCGCCTCCGTCACTCCTCTCAGGTTCTGCCTTCCGTGCTGGGAGCCTTGTTGTTGGAGGCTGTGCGCTTGTCAACTGTGGGATCTGGTGGCTGACTGGCCCTCTGCGTCACTGTGACATGCTGTTGGGACACCAGTCACTCCCGACTGCCCTGCGCTCCCGTGTGTTAGTCCCACGGCCACCCCGGGTCTCCCGAGAGGACTGGCTGGGCCACGCTGGGTGGCCCGCAGCATCGTGACCTTCCCGAGGCTCCCCTGTTCCACGGGAGGACTGTGTCCATCTTTGCTGACACGGTAGAGGAAGCCCAGCCCTTGTCCACTTCCTGCAGCGCTGAGAAGAGCCACCAGGATGGGGGTCACGTGGTGAGGGGGGTTTAGACACGCTGGTGCCCACGGGCTCCTCCCGTGAGATCAAACACCCCATGTCTGGTCACCAGGTGTCTTCCCATCCGCACAGTGAGCCACGTGCCCCGGCCCTCAGGTGGCTGCGTGGGGGTGGAGGCTCCGTCCACGCGCTGTGTGTCACCTGCTCGTTCCTGCTGAGGGACCAGCGGGCAGCTGGGTCCCCGGGGGTCCTCTGTGCCCGGCCGGGCTGGTCCTTTCCCCCTGGCCGGCTCCCCGGGACCTGCGCCCGCTGACTCCGCCCTCCCGTCCTCCCCAGGGGTGGACAGGCTCATCCGGCATCTGCGGAAGCACCGCGTGCCTATGGCCGTGGCCACCAGCTCCGGGGCCGCGTCCTTCGAGATGAAGACCAGCAGGCACAGGGACTTCTTTGCCCTGTTTGATCACGTCGTGCTGGGGGACGACCCCGAAGTGCGGAAGGGCAAGCCGGACCCCGACATTTTTCTCGCCTGCGCCAAGCGGTTTTCCCCTCCCGCCCCGCTGGAGAAGGTAGGTGTGCGGCGTGGGCGCTGGCGGTCGGCATGGGCGCCGGATCGCGTGTGCGGCTGCCACGTAGGACTCGTGCAGGGGGCTCACTGTGGAGCGGAGAGCAGGGGGCCCGTGGGGGGGCACGGGACCCAACTTCCGATGTCGGGGAGCACAGAGCACGACAGTCCGCAGGACAGTGACCCCTGGGACAAGAAGGGCTGAGCTCCCATCTGCCGCCGCCGGTTCTGGGACAGCAGGGGTCCCGCTGAGCCCGGCTTCTGCCGGCGACAGGCCCGTGGGGGCCCAGGGGCACCCCCTGCTGCCCCCAACCCCTCACGGCAGGACCCCAACCCCGGGCGAGAGGCCGGCCTGCCTCTGCTGGACAGGGAGCTCATGCACGCCTGGCGTCTGCTTCTGCGTGTGAGCCCAGCACGTGCTGGCCCTCAGGACCCCAGCGCAGGAGCACAGCCGCAGAGGTGCCGGGGTCCCCAGCCAGGCCCGGCACGCAGCCTGCTGACGCGTGTTTCACGGCTCACACGCTGCTGTACAAGGGGCGGTCGCGTGTGGGAAGCGCCCCCCGTGTTGTGCCGTCTCCGCGTGCCTGGTGCACGGGGATCGGTGGAGGCGTGTGTCCTGCCCAGATGGCGCGATGAGTCGTGCGAGGAGTCGGTGTGTTCGGAGCAGTGATGGGTGCTCGGTCTTCTCACCAACGTGAACACGGGGCTCAGCATGGGCCAGAAAAGGCACCGAAGCCACCGCGCGCCGTGTGGTGCGCACACCCTGGAAGGGGTGCACAGTCGCCCCCCCGTTTATGCTCCATGACTGCGGTGACAGCGCTCTGCGGTGCCTCGCCCCCCTTTCCCAGTTTCCCCCACTTCTCCCTCCGAAGGACAGCGGTGCCTTCGTGCGCCAACTTGTGACTGTGAAAAATTTCATCCGTGCTGGGTTTGCATGTTCACGTGATCAGGCAGCCGCTCTCCCATGCGCAACAAAGCTGAGCCCCGGGTGGCCCACGAGTGTGTTTGGGAACACACCCCAACCAGGAGCTCCTTCACCTACGCCTGCGTGGGTGGGCGCCCAGGGAGGGAGGGGGATGATGATACGTGATAGATACATGATAGATGGGTGATAGCAATGGATGCGTGGGTTGGTGGCTGGCTGGAAGGGTGGATGGGTGGGTGGACCGCTGAATGCTGGAAACAAAAGTGCTCCTGCGTTAGAGCCCCTAGGAAACCTTCCTCTTTATTCCGCCATCGCCTCAAGGCCCACCCGTTCCGTGCACGCCTCGTGACGTGGACACACGTTTACCCTCACCGTGCTGTGCTTACGTGTTTACAAGCAGCCCCACACGTGGACGGGCTGTCAGGCAAAACCCCTTGAGAGCGAGTGGAAAGGCTTCTGAAGCGTTTGTGGTCTTGCGTCGTGGAAGCTGCCCTTGGTGCGACCGTGAACGTGCAGCTCGGAGCCCAGGGCTGTGCGTCCCACTTTGCGGCTGGCGCGGCGCCCGGGGCGGGTGTGTCCGCACAGCCCGGAGAGCAGGGTTTTCACCCAAAACCGCCCGGAGCTCCGGGAGCGTGCCCTGACTTGGCTGCACACATCAGCCCTGCGTGATCGCGGCCTGAGATGTCCCCCAGCTCTCGGGCCACCTGGGTGGCCTCTCCGCTGCTGCCCCACTGTGCGCAGTCCCCGCCGACGCGGCGCACAGTCCTCAGGCTGGACCCAGGGGCCGCGGGCGCGCACGGCCGTGTCAACCTTGTCTCTCTTCCCCACCTGCAGTGCCTGGTGTTCGAAGACGCTCCCAACGGGGTGGAGGCCGCCCTGGCGGCCGGGATGCAGGTGGTGATGGTGCCCGACGGGAACCTGCACCCGGACCTCACGGCCAAGGCCAGCGTCGTGCTGGGCTCCCTGCAGGACTTCCAGCCAGAGCTGTTCGGGCTCCCGCCCTACGCGTGAGGGGCCCCGTGTGCGGACGGCCCCCAGCCCCCCTGGGGGACATGCTGCCCAGTGGGTGGCACACGGAAGCACCGCCATCCACTCCCAGGTGACCGTGTGCCCAGCGTCTGCGCCGCCCCTAACATGCTGGTGAGCCTGCCTTCCCGGTGCAGACAACACGCTCCACGTGGCCCCTGGGACAAGCACATCATGATTATGCTTCCCGTCATGCCGTACTGTGAACATGCATCCACACGCAGACACACACGCACGCTTCCGCGTGAGTGCATGCACACACACGGGTGGGTACAGGTACCTCTGTGCCTACCTACGTCCCCGCACGTGCACAACGCGTTCTTTGCGGGACCAAGTGCGATTGTTTCTGTTTACTTTGATCCCGACACCCGGACCAGCGCGTGCGCAGTACATATACATGGATGCATGTTGTTCCATCCATGTGTATGTATGCACGCACGTTTCTGCACACCCTGCAGTATCGGTCACACAGGAGCCAGCGAGGACAGCTGGTGTGAGGCTCTGCGGTTTGTCCCCTGAGGGGCGAAGACCTGCCCAGGTAGGAAGTGACTCACGCTGACCATCAGCAGGTCCTGACCCTGCGCTGCTCCGGCCACCACTGCTGGCAGACTCACCCTAGGCCACACCTGCCCTGTCTGTCTCATGTCCACGCTCACAGAGAACGCTCTACCTCACGCAAACCGCCTCTCTTCTTGGGTGTCAACGTAATGTGATTTCAGGGGTGACCTAGGACCACAGCGCACCTGGGGAGCCGTTTACCTCTTAGCCGGGAACCGCCTGTCATCCTTACCGTGCTGGGATGGGACTATTGAAACGGGGACAATCCCGTCACCGGTGCCCGCTTCCCACCCCTTTCCCTGTCACCTGTCCGTGCCACCCAGCTGCCTGCGTGCTGTCTACACTGTAACCACCGTGGGCTCGGGGGCGGATCATGTCACCGTGGCACCTGCGGTGGGCTAGCGTGTGGCTGTCCCGCAGATCCTGGTGAGGCTCCTTCTCCTGGCCTCTGCCCTCGTCTGCTCTTTGCCTTCCCTTCCCCAACCCCGGGAAATGTCTCTCCGGTTCCCTCCGTGGCGACTGGAGTTGAAAACAATTTTTGACACCTGTTGACGTGTTCGTTATATGGAAGTGAAAAAAAAAGTTATGTCGTAATAAACATAAAAACAAAGGTGACTCCTGGACCTGTTTCCAAAATCGAAAAGGAGCAGGGGGCTGACAGGGAAAGACGTGCAGTGGGGAACCGGGAGGGCAGGGCGTCTTGCTGGGGGCTTCATGGCACGTGGTGGAGGCCGGCGGTCACTGCAGGCCTGGAGGAGAAGGGGCAGGACGTCGGGTGCTGCAGGGTGGGGCAGGCTCCCAGGAAGGGGCAACTGTGGGCTTCATGACCCGCACCGCGCCCCGTACTGCATTGTTGGTGGCTGAATGTGTGACAGGGTTGCGACACTTTGCCCTCAGCTGCCAGGGGCCTTGCTGGAAAGTCCCAGGAGCCGGGTCCTGGGCTCAGGTTCCTCCCTGCTCCAATTCAGGGCCCCACCCGGGTGCTGGCCTGTCCGTTTCAGAAGGGGTGACGCCCAGCTCACTCAGCCAGGGTCACGGAGGCAGCCGGGTTGTGTCCCCGCAGCCGAGAACAGAGAACGAACCCACGGGTCCCGCCTGCCCCAGCCGGCCCACATCCTGAGCTTGACCAGAATGAGCGTTAGGACTTTTGTTTTCATCTGTAACCCGTTAGTAGCATTCACCATGCGACCCGCCGCCCTTTTGGTAACCCGGTCCCCATTTACGGGAACGGAGAGAAAAATGAACACCACACGCAACCCAGAGAACAAGGACATTGTTGCGTTTTCTCTCTCCACCTCGCCACACGTGCACACACTCCCATCTTCGTAACTGGTCCTCAGCCTGCGTGGCTAATACTAAGAGTGCGCTTCAGATCCGCCGAAGAAATAGCGTGTGAGACACGGTCGCAGCCCCCTGCCCTCTGAAATGACGTCCCCGTGCAGAGAAGAGTCATCTGCAGAGATGCGTCCCCAGGAGAGCTGCATGCTCGGGGCAGAGCCACATTTGTCCCCTTCTGCACGTGCGCACACTCCTGTCTTCATAACTGGTCCTCAGCCCGCGTGGCTAATACTAAGAGTGCACTTCAGATCCGCCGAAGAGAAAGCGTGTGACCCCTGCCCTGTGAAATGATGTCCCCGTGCAGAGAAGAGTCATCTGCAGAGATGCGTCCCCAGGAGAGCTGCATGCTCGGGGCAGAGCCACATTTGTCCCCTTCTGCACGTACACACACTCCCGTCTTCATAACTGGTCTTCAGCCTGCGTGGCTAATACTAAGAAATAGCGTGTGAGACACGGTTGCAGCCCTCTGCCCCGTGAAATGATGTCCCCGTGCAGAGAAGAGTCATCTGCAGAGATGCGTCCCCAGGAGAGCTGCATGCTCGGGGCAGAGCCACATTTGTCCCCTTCTGCATGGCGATGAACGCCAGGCAGAGCCACATTTGTCCCCTTCTGCATGGCGATGAACGCCAGGCACTCTCGTCCCGCGTGTCCCTGCAGCCTGCGAGCCGACAGAATGGGGGTACTTGCTTTCCTCACAGTCCCCAGCCGCCACCTGGTCACCACCCTGTGTCTGTGCGGCTGCTGCACGGGCTCCCGGAGCACATGTCCCCGGGCGCAACACCGGAGGTGGGGATTAGAAAAGGCTCCTTGTTGTTCCAAAGATAAGACCTGGGGAACCTGCTAATCCTGTTTGTGGGGCTCCTCTCTGCAGCAGCCTTCAGCTGTTTTCTCTCATAATCCCCTAACGGACCATTTGGAAACACCCCTGAATCCCCGCCCCCCCCCCCCCAAAGGAGACCGAGATAAAAGGTTTAAGAGTTGGCACCCCGAGGGGCAGAGAGGAGTGCGCGTTGGGGAATCGGAAGGAGAATTGCTCCGCTCATGCTCTGGGCTGTTTCACGTGAGGACATGGTGACATAAATACGTGCTTTGATATGTGTGTTGGTGCAAATGTCTCTCGCGCACACTCACTCACCCACCTACCTACATACACGCTTTTCTGTCCCTCCCCGGTACAGAGCTCCTGAATGAAAACACCATCTGAGCTCCGGCTTTGCACCGCGGCCCAGATTCCTAAAGAAACGGTTACCAAGGCCTTTCCGGGAGTCTCGTACCCGAAAGGCAGGGCCTGCTTCATTTTTTTCTGAAGCCATCTGTTTCCGGGCTCTGGAAACCTAAAAAGAATGGACAGAAGGAAGGAAGGAAGGAAAGGAAAGTCAGATAAAGAATAGTTTTAAGCATCTATGACCGGGGAATAGAGCCAGCGCGTGCCACGGGGCTTGCCGTGGGCTGTGCGGTTCCCAGCCTTCCCAGGCCGCCGTCCGTGAGCACGTGACAGAGCTCAGTCCACGCTCTGCCCACAGGAAGGACACGGAAACCGCATGCCGTACAGGTGACCCGCTCTGGTTTCCGTTGTCCCCGTGGCCCCGTGTTGAAAGCCTGACCCAGCGCCTGGCAGACCGCAGGACTCGGCCCAAGAAGATGTGCAAATGACTCAGAACGCACAGGTCGGGTGCTCAGCGTCACCTGAAAACCATGGTGAAACGGCCCCTCTCACCCGTGAGGGTGGGTGCCATTCGGACATGACCCACCCACAGGAAACCGGACCCACCCAGGGCACAAATGGGTCCGGGCGCCGCTGGTGAGGGGAACCAGTGGGCAGAGCCAAACATCCAGGACCAGCCTCTTCGGAGAGGGGAAGACATATCCGGCCACGGATGTTCGTCACGGCAGCTGGAGACCAGCTCCCTCGTGGCCTTTGGTGGGAGACCAGGGAAGGACAGGTGTGTGCACAGCGCAGAACGCACCTGAACCTTCCAGAGGAAGGAAGCTGCAGCCCCGCCCGTGGCATCCAGGCGCTTGAGCAGGACAGGCTGAAGGAAAGAGACCTCCCACCAAAAACACGAACCCTGCACTTCGAGGAGGGACCCAGGGACTCGCAGAGACAGTCCCTAGACGGCAGAAGCCAGAGTTAAGGGGAAACATTAAAAATATGCCAACAGCTTCCATCATGATCACATGTTCGATGACAGTGTTTTCGATCCAGTGTCACAAGATCAAGCAGGTGATGTCTCCTGTAATGCTTATTCTACTCCAGACATGAGCGGCGGGGGGCATGGCTGGAGGGAGTGGGGTACTGAGTGGGGGGGTTCAAAGGGGGGAAATTGGGACAACTGTCAGAGCAAAATAAAATATATTAAAAAAATCATTATATTAGAGGGAAAAAAAAGAAGAAAAAGAAAGGCTAAAGACAACCCCTTCTGCCTCATACCTGTGCCTGGGCTCCAATCTCTGTTCCTTCCCTGACCTTTGCGTACACGTCCTGCCTGCACCCCAATAGCAGGAGGGTTCAGCCCCTGCACTGGACACACAGGTGCAGGGGTGACTCCCTGACCAGTGCCCCCTCCTTCCAGGGCCCAGAGCTCCATGGGGAGAAACCTGGTCCGGCCACGCTGCCCCACGGAATCACCAACCGCCGGTTCTGTGTTTTTCCAGAACTGCGGGGAAGACCCTGCCGTGCTCTCCAGTGCTGATGGGGTTAAGCCTCCCTGGGGTTGGGCCACGAAGGGTCTTCTGATTTGCAACTGATGCTTTGCGAGGACCTCCCACCGCTGCACACCTGTTGGGAGGGGTCCCCATAAGCTCCTTGGCGGAGAGAGAGCTTCCTGTCCTCTGAGCGCCTCTTCTGCGCCCTAGAAGCCACGTCCGGGGCCCTGATTCTGAACGTCTGCTGGGTCATCTGAAAACGCTACGGCTATTTTTCCAAATATTGGGACATTTCTGTTTCGTGCGGTGGACGCAGGGCTCAGCCAGCAGAGTGATGCTCTTGGGCTGACGGTACCTTCTGTCGGCTGCATGGACGTTCAGCTAGGTTAGAATGGAGCTTCATGTGAGCAATGGGTACTTTTTATTTTTTAAAGGTTGATTTTCAGAGAGAGGGGTGTGCTCTCTCGTGGCTGTGTTGCTATTTTCCAGGAAGCCACCTCTAGAATTCTCTAATTAAGTCACTGCACACGAGTTCAGGTGCCCAAGGTGCGGGCTTGCTTTTATCCAAAGCGTGAATCCTCTGCAGGTTTCCACAGGGGGGACTTTTGGGAGGCATGGTGGGTGTTGAAGAATGCTTTATTAGTATTTTTTTTTTCTGGAAGAAAAGAGCAAAGGTTTCCTTGAAGTCAACTATCGCTCGAAAACGGAACGGAAACCTAAGAAAAGAAGAAACGGACGTAAGGTTAGGCACGCAGAGACCTAAAGGATTTTTCGGAATCTCGTGGTCAGACTGAATGAAGGGAGCTGAGCGGTGGAGACACGAAACGCAGCCGGCGAGCAAGACACCTGTCCTTTGGGGGACCTGGTCCGAGAGCCCATAATTACCCTGCCTCCCCGGAACATTGCAACAAGGCCAAGAAGGTTGGGACCACCTGTGACAGCAAAGAAGCCACTGTCACCACCTGCAAAGTGGCCTGGAATCCTGGAACAGAGGACAGTCGCGCGCGTGAAACAAACTAGCCACATGGCTTAAGAAGTTGGTCACAATGTTGCGATATGTCACCCTTGCAACATTGTGACCCACGTGGGCCCCTTTAGGGAAAACCATCCGCACTTGGGGAGCGGGGTGAAGGCGGCACGGGGCATCCCTGTCCAGGGTTTCCCACCGTGTGCAAGTGGAAAATCACCCCAAAATGTAGGAAAAGGGTTCAGGAAAGACCGGACACGTTCCTGATGTGTGGTGGTCCGTGGTGACCCGTTGGCAGCAAGGAACCCCGACGTGTGGGAGTCTTTGACAGCCCCAGCTCTTTTTGGGTCCTCCAGGTCCATCGGGGATGGGTCAGGCTGGTCCCCAGGATCACTCATCATTCATGGGTCCCTTGCAGACCCGTTTTCCTTGCGCACGTGGGGGCTGACCCAGGGGACTGGCCTTCCGTCCGTGACATCCGTGCGGGCCACCTCGCCCTGCTCTCAGGGACCTGTCCTTGCTCTGCGTGACTCTGTCCGTTCCCTGGAGGGGCCCCAGGGCCAGGGGCTGGGGGACATTTTACAACAGCAGGCAACCCAAGCAAGGCTTCTTTCTGAGCGAACCCACCAGCTTCTATTCCCCACCAAGTCACCCCTCCGCCTCTGCGTTCTTCCTAGAGCATGAAAAAAATAAATGGTTTCTCTTTTCTGCTGGTCGGCCTGCGGTAGCAAGATTTTCGTTGAGGTTCCAAGCCAAAGTGCTGGAAATAAAAGTGGAAGAAGGAAAGAAAAAAAAAAAATTACCTTGACCTTTTTGTTGGCCTCGTACGTGACTTTAAGACACTCGAAGGAAAACACAATATTGGGTTTTTCATTTTTTCTTTTCTTCATTGGGAGGCTGTGTGTTGCACTTTTCTTTTTCTGGAAAAAGTCTGCACAGAGGCACGATAATGCTTTTCATGGTGACCTTGCGCTTCTGTGTTATTCTGTGAACACCGGGGGGAAGAAAGCAGTGGCTCATGGCCATGGAAGTCCGCTGACGCACTGTAGGTTTTTCACAGCACGTTTTTCAATAAAAAAACAAAGTCAAATAAAACATTGTAGCTGCATGAGTGAACGGGCCGGGCTGGTTCAGCCCAAGGTCCGCATCCAGAGCTCCGTTCGTCTTCCTGGGCTGCCGTCCTTCTCGGTGGCGGCGGGACTCATGGTCACAGAGCGGCTGCTTCCCTTCCAGGCATCACGCCCACCTTCCAGGACGGAAAAAGGGGCACAGGGCGAAGAGCTGAGGGAAACAAGCCGAGTCTCACCTTTTGACCGAAACCTCGTACGCTGGGGAGAAGCAGCCCTTTTAAAGACATTATTTATTCAGGGGCTCCCGGGTGCCTGCCTTTCTAGCAAATTTAGGGGCTCATCCCCCAGGGAAGCGGCGAGGCCTGCATTTCCTTGGTGGGCTGAGCTGAGTGAGTTTTCATGTCCCAGCCTCGGAGGACTTCCAGGATGCACCTTGGACGCACCTCCTCCTTGAATTTGCCGCAAGGCCACGCAAGTGACCCGGCAAGGGGGCGGAGCGCTCTCGGTGACATCGGGCAGGTGCGTCCCAGGTGGACGGTGCCCCGTCTCTGGTGTTCACTCATTCCGGGGGGCCCCCCTCCCTCTTCCTCCGGAGGGCACGTTGTCCAGAAATCGTCACGTGACGGGCTTACCCACGTTCTGCATGTCAGCACGCGGCTTTGCCCATCAGGGTGGCCCAAACTGTGCCCCTCCCTGGTAGCCCCCCAACATACATGTAGTTCTTAGGTGGAAGTCCTGCCTGCCAGCCTGTTGGTCTGCACAGAAGTCACGAAGAGGGAATGAGGTCAGAGTGGCCTGCGCCGGCCCCAATAGCGCAGGTGCCCCCGCAGAAAGGGGAGCTCCCACTGCACCCATGGACGGAGGAAAGGCTGTGTGAAGAAACGGACCAGGTGCACGTGCCCAGGACAGCAGCACGGGGGCAGGACGTGTCCTCCCAGCCATCTCGGGGACCCCGCACGGGAACAATGGTTGATGTGGTTTGGAACCACCGCATTTGGGGTGTTTGCAGCCCCAGGGAACAAATACAGGGATGCGGAACCTGTGATGCCCGTGGGCGGGGAGCCGACCCAGCGACCTACCCCTCCTGGGCCGAGTGGCTATTTCCAGGCCTTCGCATGGCAGGTTCCCCCTTGTGCACCCGAGGGGGGTCCAGTGGCCCCCCGGAAACTGGCCCAGACACTCTGCGGGCGTCTCCCCGGGGTTCGCCAAGCTGTTCTGATCAGCAGCGGCCTCTCCAAGGGCAGCAGCCGGCTCTGCGTTTGAAATGGAAAGCAGGCGGCCGCGTCCTGCGCACGGAGGGTCTCCGGAGCCCCGGCCTCCCCCAGGGCTCCCTCAGAAGCCAGGATGAAAGGCTTCTCGTTCCTAACACGTTTCTCCTCCGCAGCGCGGCCGGGACCCCACACCCCCTGCCCTTTTCATCGCTCCTAGAGCCGCAGGCTCGCCACGTTCTGCGTCAGGCGCCCAGGAGTGCGGGTGAGTATCTGTGGGTGGGGACACACCCAGGGGTGATGGGGGTGGGAGACACCGGACCGTCGCAGGGGGTCCGGTTAGACCCGCCCGGAGACCGCAGGAAAATGGCGTCCCCTGACTGTAACACGTGTGTGCGGTCCCAGGCGCACGACACAGACGCGATCACACGAATCGTGCAGGCGTGGAGTCAGCGGCTGCACGGCGGCCACGACCCTGGTCCCCGGGGCCCCGTTCCTCCTGCCTCTGGTCTGGCGCAGGCGCTGGGCGGGCCGTGGGGTCTTCTGAGAACAGCCCTGGCCGGCTTCTGCACGCTTCCCCCCTCTTCACAGGCACATCAGGCTCCGGGGAAGGAGATGACCCCCTTTGTTAACATCTGCATCATTTTCTTGGGGGCCGGGGGCGAGGGGCAGATTCCGGGGGGTGGCTTTCCCTTCAAGAAGCATTAACATTCATGGCAAGAGATCGTCAAACCTGCGTACGATTGATTCCAAAGCCAAAAATACCTACGCCTTCCGAGGCTGGGCCTAAGTGCGGCCGACCCCTGGGAAGACGGACTAAAAATAAATTTCTCAACAGACGCCACCGGTTTCTCCCTCCCTCTCCGTTCCCCACCCCGGGGCCACGGGCAGGCTCCCTGCTGAGTCATGATGTGTTTATTTTCCTTCTTCCCCTCTCATAGATCATGCTTGCCCGAGGTTTTCCGGGGAAACCTCAGATGAATAATTGTTGGCTAAACATCCCCAGAGGGGTGGAGGGGCCGCCTGCTCTCCCGTTGCCGTGCGGGCTGGGTGACAGCAAATGCACACGGCGATGCATCTTAGCCCGCGCCCCGGAGAACGGCCCTCATTCGTCTCTCCTTCAGGGACTCGGAACACATCCATCAGGAGGCTCCCGTGGGCCAGCCTGCGAAATGCAGAATAATGCTGTTTATAAGACCCGTCCCCCAAAGCGTGACAGGTCAGGCCCTTTGCAAAGAGCAGAGACCAGGAAGGGAGCAGGCTGCGTGGCCTCTGAACGTCCTTCTCTGGTTAAGTGCGCGCCCAGCAAGATGACGTGTACTAGCATCCTGGGTCTCTTCCCCCGAGTGCCCATCAAACACGGCTCTGGAGCCTGGGATCCAACAGCAGCCTGGCCTCCCGTCCGCCAGGCTGCAGCTGGGGGTCTGGGTCGTGCTTCTGGGGTGACCAGACGGTGCCAGCAACAGTGCACAGAGAGCCAGGAGAGGTGCTATTGGTATGCAGCTGGTGGTCTTCGTGGTGAGGCTCCAGGGAATATCAGTTTTGAGGGGAGTGCAGGTCCCGAGCAAGGACGGGACCCCTGTTGACCAGAAGCCCAGCCCACCGGAACCACCGGCGGCAGCGAGGGGCCCACCCCAGGAAGCCTCGTGACCAGCGGTCCACCTGCTGCGTCAGATAAAATGAACGGGATCTTGTCAGGGCCTCGTTCAGCTAACCGTGCAAGATGCAACTCCAGTGGGAGGAAGGAGGGGTGCCTGTGGTGGCCTGGGATGATTCCAAACAGAAAAGGGGGTTTTCAAAGAAAGACTTTTCGGGGTGGGGGTGGTCGTGGGAGAGGAACACCATGGATGCTACCCACCGCGGCGAACGGAACGGGACGCGGAAGCGCGGACGCTGACAACTCATGTTGGTCGCGGCTGTTTTATTTTGTTCCCTCTAAGGATCATTGAGACTTTTCCTCTATTTGGCAGGACGGTCCGTGGATACCAACGCCCTGCAACGGGGTATAGCGTTGCGAAAGTAAGAATGTTGGCCTGTGAAGTTCATGGCTGAACGCTTTTGAAGGGCAGAGTCCGGGAGGAAGTCAAAGTCTAGATTCAGACCGGAATCGGGTAGGAGGCAATTGCCTCAGGTGCCTGATCTGTTTTCGCACCGGCGCGTTGTGCAAAATACCATTTTCCTGATTGAGCAGGGACGTGCATGTGTCACGAGGCAGCTCCGCCCTGGAAACATTTCCGGAGACTTTTTCTGGGAGCCCCAAATCTTCTGGGGGGCCCTGTAAGCTGTTCTAATCTCATGCAGGCAGACAGAACCACGACAAACTGTTCCTCTTCTCCGTCCTGTGCACCATAGGTCAGGGACATGGACCTGACAGCCCAGGGGGCAGTCACCGCATAGAAAGATGAAAAAAAAAAAAAAAAAAAAGTCTGCGAAGGAAGCACTTGGGGGTCTTGTACCCCGTTGGTCCTAAAACTATCGACTGTTCCTTTCTTTCACCCATTCCAGCCCGTAGCTTGGTTGTCAGTGGTTATTGACAGTAACCACTTTGCTAGAAAATATCAGTTGCTGGTCAACGTTCCCACAAATACACATTCGGGCTCACAGACACGCTCCCTCTGAACCTCATGAACGCGGACTGTGATCCATTTCTATTCCTCTTGACCTGGGGGTCCAGGGGACTCGCCGGAGAAAGCAGCGCGGTGGTCCGGAGATCAATTTCCTTTTAGGATCCACCCCAGCGCACCCTGAAGCAGCCGGGGAAGCTGCTGGTGTGAACAGTCACCGTGTCATGTCAAAGGAGAAGCCAGAGCCGTGGGCAGCTCTTCAGCCCCTTTTACCTGGGGACCGAGCTGTCCTCTCGTTTGGTTTCTTCACGTAGGATCGGCTACCCTGTGAGTCATGTTCTTATTCATTGTAGAAGTCGCGTGAAAAAGACCCAGGGAGACCATTCTTCCTGGACACCCGTGTGTCCACCGCCATGGGGCACCTTCTTTTCAAGTGACTCTGAATAGCCAGCAGCCTTGGAAGATGGAGATAGCGTCTTTCTCTGAACACGGTGTCAGGGGCACCTTGCCACCAGGGTGTCTTGTGCTCCAGAGGGCAGGTGATCAGACAGGCGGGCAGCCCGTGACAGGCGCCCTGCTCAGGGTCCAGGGGTCCCCCCGTCACGTGCTGTGCTGGAATTTCCTTGCTCCGTCCTTCTCTATTGATTTGTTTGGGGTCCCCTATGACCGTGCTCCGTGTCCTGCCCTGCCGCGTTCTGCGCAGGTGTTTGTCCCACACGCACCAGGGCTTGACGGGGAACATGGCAGCAGCCGGCCAGTTGCCCCCTGCTCCCCAAGGTGGCCCTGCCCAGCAGTGACGCTCAGCAGAGCAGGTGCCCATGACGCAGCGTGTTCTGGAGCTGGGGCTGTGGGCGCGCGTCTCCGTGGGCAGGGTGGGGTCGCCAGCCAGAGTTTCCCTCCCTCAATTCCAGGGGCGCCCCTCCCCATCGGCCGCGTCCTGCTGGCACCCGCTTCTGCCCACCCGGTCTCCCTGGTCTGCGAACATCTGCTTGGAGCTGGGGGTCTCACGCCCCCCCGTGAGCTTTTCCGAAAGGCGCCAGAGATGTGCACACGCTGGAAAGGAAGGTGGCGGGCACGGGCAGCCCACAACGCAGACAACCGGGCGGTGAACTTTTCAGGGACAGTGGATTTGCTGCTTTTTACCCGCCTCCTTCTCTGAGCCACGGAAGGTCATCTCACGTGGCCGTTGGCTGGTTTGCCGGAACCTGCTCCGCTCGGGTCGGAAGACCACCGACCCGTGGCTGGTCAATCCGAAGTAAATAGAAGTTTCCACGTTCCAGCCAAGTACCGTGAAGAAAGAAAGGAACGGGGCTGCCGGTTACATCCTCCCGTTTACCCAGGGATCTCGGAGGCTCTCATTTGCACCTTTTATCCATCAATATCTATCTGCATCGTCTATTTGGCTATCACATACCTGTGTATTATCTACCTAGCTCTGTATCCATCCTTCTGTATATTCTCCAGCCCTCATGCTGGTCTTTCTCAAACTCCCTCCTCACGGGCCTTGTTCTCTACTTATGAAAGTCACTCCAACTGAGTGACTTGAGGCAAAAGCAAAGCCCTGCAGAAATTCCCCTTACGCTCAGGCTAAAAGGCAAACTTGCGCCCAAGACCCCAGGTGTCCTGGGGGCCCCACCCCCACCTTTCCATGGAGCCTGTGTTTCTCTCCTGCCGCAGCTCCGTCATCTGTGAGGTCGTCCGTCCTGCTCGGGTTCCAGGAACCGACACCCACCCCTCTTGTCCTGTCGAAGAGGCTCGCTGTCACCTCTGCACTTGGTCCTTCCTGACCTCATGCCCAGGGCATCAGCAACGCCTGCCTGCTGGCATCGGTCCATTTCCCTGCCCACCGTTCACCTTCTCCGCCCCGGAAACAGCCAGAAGCTGCCTTGCCCCCCTGATCCGTGCGTTTGTTCATTATCCCCTCCCGCATCGGCGACCTGGTCCTTCTGCCTCCTCCCTGGCCCTTAGGACGGACCCAGCACATAGCTGGTGGCACCGAGCAGCCATCCCGTGAGGGGCGACTGGCGGCTCATTACTTTGTCAGGAAGGAGAATAAATAAGGCAAAAACCATCCCATTTACATACAAACGAGGTGTTTTTCCTTCCTTGAAACACTGGTGGTTGGGACACAAAACCGGAAGTCAAAGGCCAAGAAAACATGAGTCCTGTTTGCAGATGCATAACGTGGAACTGTTTTTAAAAATATATATATGATGTGACGGGTGATGCTATGACAGTTGTCCCAATATTTCCTCCTTGTCCCCCCTCCACCCAGGACCCCCATTCCCTCCAGCAATGCCCCCCCATTCGTTCCTGTCCAGGGGTCATGGCATCCAAGTTCTTTGGCTTCTCCATTTCCTTTCTTCTTCTTCACACCCCCCTGTCTACTCTGGAAACAATAAAATAAAATAAAGAATCACCGTGTATTGTTTTCTTGTCAATGTTCACCTCCAGGCAACCCACCCGTTCTCGACTGCCTCCCAACCGTCAGCCCGTCCAATCGCATGAAAACTCTTTTCTGCTCATTGTGTCAAAGCCTTTTGCTCGTTCCTTGGTTGAAACCGTGACTTGGGGTCATATCACTTGCCATAGGACCAAACACGTGCGCACATACATTCATAAACGCGCATTATTGAACAAATATGAAAAGTACCTGCTGAAGAGTTAATACAAAAAATTCAAAGCACGTCAACACCATTTCTGCGATATATATAGGTCACAAAAGTAGCATTCCAGAGTAAAATACTGGGATTTTTTAAAGAAAAAAGAAAAGAGAAGGGCTTAATTTACGCCGTCTATAATGTTATCATTTCACGTGTAATCATTATATAAGCTAGGGACCTACATGTAACTTGCTAGGCCTTTCCTGGTAACAATGAAGATATTCATGGAATCCAGTGGTTTCAGCCATGGTCAACCATCGACCCCCCAGTGTAGCGTCCGTTCAAGAATGAAAGACAATGACCATTGAAAACAAAGTCATCCATGGCTGTGCTGTTCTGTTCTCCACACATAAGCAATGATATTCTCCAGCCCCGGCTGGGGTGGCTCAGTGGGCAGACCTCCAGCCTGCAACCCAAGGTCGCCGGTTCGATTCCCAGTCAGGGCACAGGCCTGGACTGCAGGCCGGGTCCCCAGTTGGGGGCGCATAAGACGTAACCACACATGCGTGTTCCTCTCCCTCTGTTCCCCTTTCCTTATTTCTAAAAATAAATAATTTTTTTTTTCAGAAAGAAAAGAAAGGATGGTCCCAAGTGGGTGTGGGGAAATTCTGCTCTTCACGGGAGGGAATGGGGTCCAAGCATTTCCGGGGGGAAATCATTCCCTGCAGGGCCATAAAGGACGGTGCAGAAGACACATCCTGTCCCCTCTCCCCTTCTGGGCTCTCGCCTGAGATCCGTGGCATGAGAGAGGGCCAGGTGCAGAGCACGCAGTTGATGAACACGTCTCCCTGGCGTGTACAGGGGCGGCAGCGCGGGAAAAAGGAGCGGAAGCCGTGATGGAGAAATTGGACCCTGGATGGAGGAGGCAGGGGGTGCCGGGCCACTCTGGGGAGAATGTGGCAGCTGGGAAAGATGCCCGGGCCCAAGGGAAACGGGAGCCATGCGGTAGCGTGTGACAAAGTCTGGGGGTGAAGTCGCCTGTGGCAGGCGTCGGTCACACGCGTGCTGCGCCCCAGGGATTCCGGTTGGCACTCACTCACCCGTCAGCAAGGGAAAGGCTCCCCGGTGTTTGCTCTTTTCACGTGCCTGTAGCCCGAAATATTCGACACAGGAAACGGGAACGCTTGGGGTGCCGTGACCTGCCATGCTGTTTTGGGGTCGCGTGTCCTGCCACCCTGTGATGGCATAAGCTGGATTGGACAGAACGCCCACACCCTCACACCAGTACCCCCTTTAAATGATCGCACCATAGACGTTTCTCTTTCCTTTCTTTACAACGTGTTGTACCCCGGAATGCTGTTTTTGTGGGCCATACGGCAGAAATGGTGTTGACATGCTTTGAATTTGTTTCTACGAACTCTTCCAAACCCAGTGTGTACTTTTCATACGTGTTCAATAACGCATGTATATGAAGGGACGCGCGCACGTGTTTGGTCCTGTGGCGAGTGATGTTACCTCAAGTCATGGTTTAAACCCAGGGGGGTTTTAATAGGAGCAATCATCATCATCATCACACTGCCCAGCACGGAACGCAGAACACGGCGACACCAATGCGCCTACACGTGCAGGAATTCTCTCGAGAATGACTGATTCCCTCTGTCTCTTCCGTGCCTGCCTGTTGAAATAAGGATTTTAGAAGTCAGCCCGTGGCGTCCCCAGCTAGGGGGTCGGGACCCCGCTCACAGCGGCGCACGGTGGGCGCGTAGGTGTGCGTCCTGCCCGAGAGCTAAGGGGCTCCAGTTTGCTGGGGGCTGGACCATGGAGTCGTCCGCGCACTGACTGTCTTACGTGTTTGATGACAGGTTCTTTAAGGTTCCAACTCTGTGCACGGTGATTCCCAGGGAGACTCCCCAGCAGCCAGCTTGGTCTACGGAGGTGCCGTCCCCTCATCCGGGTGAGTGTGCAAAATGGACCCGTGACGTGGGGACAGGCTACTGTTGGAACCTGGCAGGGGAAGGGGGTAGGAGGGGAGACAGACCCGGAGACAGACAGCAAACGGATTTACACCCCGGAACACGCCTGCCTCCCATACCTCACGGCTGATGGGTGTCGCTTGCCGCTTCTGAGAGATTCATGTCCCCCTGACCGGCCTGATGTGTAAATCAAGAACCAGGCGGCCCGTTGGCGTTTGAGCGGATGCTGGTCAACGCCCCACAGGTTGCATGTTCACGCTACACACGTGTACGGAGCGCCCCCTGCCTGGGAGGCTGGTTTCAGGGGTTGAGAACACCCACCCTCCTCCCTCTCTCTCTCTCTGTTCCCCGTCCTGGGTTCTTTTGCTCTTTCTGTCTCTATTTTCCTTCTGGGTCACTTCTGCTAACGCAACCCGCTTGGGAAATGGCGGGACAGGGGATTGGAACATTGGTGAAGCTGGGTTAGACCCTGCGGATGAGCCAACCAGCATCAGAGGCCACACGCCTCACCCGGGAGCATCGAGAATAATTCCAAACGTAGCCAAAGGACACGTGGACAGACCGCAGACCCTACGCGTGGTCCAGGACGTCCGTGGCATGTTGTCTGCCTTTCGGGGGAACCTGGGGAAAACCCAAATGCTGTGTAGGTATTCGATGGCGCTTTTAGCTCTTGAGTGGCCACGTAGGAAATGCAGCTCACAGGTGATGCCGGCGGTGCCGGTCCAGGGCCGCGTGGAATTGCACAGCTGCAGAGAAGTCTGTACCCGCCTCCCCCACGTTTCCAAGCAAGGGGCACCCAGGAGGGAGCGGGGTGTGTATGCGTGTGATTCCCCCACCGTGGCCGGATGCCGGCCATCAGCCTGGTTCCAATTCCAGCACGTGCGTCGCTGGGAAAACCTTCCGGAAAGTACCTGCACCCCAAGGTGCCATGTTTTCACCTCCTGCCTCTTCCTGGAGCCTCTGACCCCTACGCTGCCCTCCAGGTTCCTGCCCCGTCCCGCGCCGGCGACCTTGTCAACACAACGGCCGTGACCTCTCTGCGGCTGTCACGGGACCGGCCCCGGCTTTACCATCTTTCATTTCACTCGGAAACCCTCACACGCCTTTGCCCCTTCTGCTCCGTGCCTTCCGCCGCCTTCAAGACGCGAGTCTAAAAATACCGTGCGCGTGCAGATCCCATCACTGCTGTTCTTTTATTTAAGGCTCCGGATGATTCCTGAGAAAAAAAAACCCAGGGCGGATGAAAAATAGAGATTACAAAAATGGAACAAGAAAGCCATGATGGACCATCCGTCACCCTGCGCGTGCGATCTTGCGTTTTAATCATCAGAGGGGAGGGTGGGTTTTCAGCGAGGGCCGGGTGGTCCTGCCCAAGGCCGTCTCGCGAGCACCAGGGAGATGACACGGACGTTTACCACGCACCTTTCGAAAGGGAGTGTCACCGTCCGTGTTTCCGAAGGCGATGACGGTGGCCTCCTGACCATGAGCCGGTGATCAATACCCTCCTCGCTAATGGGGAGAGGCTCCGGAGGGCTGCTCATGGTTCCTGGGCAGCCGTGTCTGCCGCTGTCTGAAGAGCATTGGAATACTGACGAGGGTCCTCCAAATCCGTGCGCCCTGCAAAAGGTCAGGAGCAGTTGTACACGGTCGCGCTGCCTAGGAATAAGGCTGGGACGTTTGCCCACTGCGCGCGCGTGTTCCTCGGGGGTCAAACATGCCCAACAGAGGCGCAGGTGGAACTTCCCCAGCCCACACGGGTCAAGCAGACAAAAGGATTGAGCCGGCCCTGCTGCAAACACGCGAGAGCAACGTGGAACCGAGTTCTCTTTTCCAAAGCCGCTCCCGTTGGAAAAAAACTGTTCACGGGGGAGCGGAACCAGGATGCCCAGGGAGGCCTTGTCTGTTGTATTCTCCCCCCGGGCGGCAGTGACCATGTCGCCACTCACTCTAGGGCAGGAGCAAGGCCAGAAGGCCCGCCCTTCTCAAAGCAGAACGCCCCTGGGTGTTGAAAAGGGACCTTTGGTCATCATTGAGTCTGTGCGAGTTTGCAGCTGAGCAGAAGAACCCAAGTGATGCTGGGGTGTCCTCAGTCTTACAGACAATTATACCGCATTCTGTTCAGTCTCTCCTGGTGGTGGGCAGGCATTTCCTAGGCAGGACCCCGGGGAAAGGGGTGACCGATAACCGTTATTGATAAAAGGAGGAAGCAGGGCGGGCCCAGCACTGCCCTGTGTTACTCAAAAGCTAATCCCTAAGTCTGAAAGGGGCTCATTCAGTGACAGAGTTAATTCAGTAAGTCCATTCGGTCGTCTGCTCGTGCTTTATTCAGAAACTCTCAAATGTAAACACTGGAGGGAAAAAAAAAATTCATTAAGTGGCATTAAGACAAATTCATCTCAACACGTGCCTATAAAAATATCAGGATGCCTCACGGTGCATCTCCACAGACCATCTCTATGCCTCTCTATTTATCTGTTATCTAGTTATCTACCTATTATGTGTTTATAAGGAGGCACTCTGGTACAACCGTATCATCTATCTATCTCTGTGTCTGCCTTTATTAATCTATCATCCATCTATGTTCATCTGATGCATCTCACATACATGCACAACTACAAACATGACTGCATTCTTGTTGAATTCAGATAGACCCACTTCTAGGCCCATGTCACCATGTCTACGTACCTGCGTGTGGCCGTACCTGCGGGGTGGGTGTGTACCATAACCTATTGGATATCACACGGGGGTAGAGCTGACAGGCAGGGACCCACGTGCCTGTACAAAGGACTCTGCTTTCTGAAAAAACTGCAGCTGGGTGATAAGATTCTTTCCAGTGGGAGTCTTGCGTATTTTATTCTCCAGCCCTGGCTGGTGGCTCAGTGGATAAGGCACCGGCCTGCGAACCCAAAGGTCACTGGTTCGATTCCCAGCCAGGGCACCTAACCAGGTTGCAAGCCAGGTCTCCAGCCAGGTCCCCAGCTGGAGGCAGGTGAAAGGCAACCCTACATGGATGCTTCTCTCCCTTTCTTCCTCCCTCCATTGCCCTCTGTCTAAAAATAATGAATAGAATCTTCAAAATTTTTTCATGGAAGGAATGAATAAATCCCCGGATCAAGACTTGCTGGCTTCGTTACACAATCCTTCCGACAAGGAAACCTTCATCTCTCTCCATTCCGATCCTCATGAGAAAGGACAACAAAAGAGCCTGTTTTCAGAAGAGGCATGATTTCTAGGTTGGGGCACCTGAAACTGGCACTTTTTTGTAGGTCAGGAACTGCAGAGGACCCACCGCAGGCTCAGAGCTGCATTCTTCGGCGGGTATTTGGGACATTTTTCTTTGGTGACACCAGAAGAAAAAAATAGTTGAAGATGCGCGGGGAGGGGGGGGCACCTATAAATAGCCCCTCACCTTGGGGAAAAGAGCAAAGTGCAGATCCCATGAAAAGCTGAAATATGTTGACTCCGTGCGATGGCTCAATCCTGTGGAAAGCGCTTCGGATAAACAATGGGGACACGGACGCCTCTCAAGAAATTTGTTGTCTATTGGAGATAAAATCTATGTGTTATAAACAAATGTGTTATATATCCGTGTTCACTGGACAGAGAGAGAGAGAGAGAGAGAGAGAGAGAGAAAGAGAGAGAGAGGTGTTGTGATACTCTTTAAACACGCAAAGCAGACGCTGAAGGTTTTTTAACATATTTTCAGGGCAAGGTAGCCAGCTACCATTTTCATTTGTCTTTGGTAGATCGGTGGGCCACTAACATAGAAGAAAACTGCCATATTGAAACAGAAGCGATTCCACCCTGGAGTAGGGCATGAATTCCGCCACCCGCCGAAAGGTCCTGGGAGGGAAAATCGGACGAGAAGACCCTCCGTGGAGGCGGGAACACCCTCTCACCCTCTTGACCTCTCTGCCTGCCTCTGAAAACGACCCGCATGTACGTGGCGTGAAGAGAAAACCGTGCCCGCAACGCGCAGATGAGATCGCCAAGAAGGGACCCGCACGGGAAGATCTTCCACCTTTTAGACACTGCGTAACGGGGTGGGGTGGGGGACCTGGGACAGCTTCTTCATTCTTTTCTCCCTCCGTATCCCAAACTGCCTCAGGTGCAGGTCCCCGTCCCCGGTGACCCAGGCCTCAGGGCCCACAGGAGTGGCTGCGCTGATCGGCGTCATCGATGGCAAGGATTCATCACACGCCTGACCTTCAAGCTCCATGTTGAGGCGGCACCTCCGGGAAACGGGAAACGTCAGGACACGGAGAAACACCCACCCGGTCAAGACCGCAAGACGTTGGTCTCGTTGTTTTCTCGGGGCAATTTCAAAATCCACCTCCAGGGAGGAGCTCGGGAGGTGTCGCTTTGTCAAGGCGCCTTCCCTGGGGAAGACTTTTTTTTTTTGTTATTTTCAGCCTCAAAAGAAGTCCCTTCGATAAAAAAAAATGTCTGTTGAAGGATGATTTCCACAGAGGAGGTGCCGTCGTGACTCTTGCACAGGTGTGGCATGAACCAGAGGTCAAGGTGGCTTTTCACTCGCTACGGACCAGGGAACCGCGCGCCAACTTTTACAAACCCTTCCAATAACGGACCTATCGATACGTCCAAATCTTGAGATAATGGTGCCAATGGAGGCGATGGGATTGCCGAAGGCCTAATTGCTGTTCTGTACAGAACAGGTACTTGGTGTTTGTGCGCCTCCGTGTGATTGGCTCTTTGTGGAGCTAAAAACCCTCTGCACTCAACTCAATACAACCCCAGCCAGAGAAACAGCTACACGTGGTGCACACCAACCTATAATCGATTGCCCTTGATATGGCTCATTTTTATAGAGTCTATTTTATGGGTGAGGGTGTTACACTGGTGTCCAGTTCTTTTCCCTTTGCTCCCCACCACGCAAGTCTTGCACTCCCTCCTGCTGCCCCACTCCCGCATGAGCTCATGTCTATGGGTCATGCATGTACATTGTCTGATTTTTTAACTCTGCTGGCAACCCTGCACAAGCCCCTGCTATTTACGGAGATGTGACCCATAGATGTAATTCCAAAGTCAGCCACCCACGCGTGTCCGCACAAATGCTTCTTTTTGCGTTTCAATCCTGAATATGGCCCTGGCTGGTGTGGCTCAGTGGACTGAGCACCAGCCTGCGAACCCAAAGGTCGCTGGTTCGATTCCCAGCCAGGGCACATACCCAGATTGCCAGCCAGGTCTCCAGCCAGGTCCGTAGCTGGAGGCAGGTGAAAGGCAACCATACATGGATGTTTCTCTCCCTTCCTTCCCTTCTCTCTAACAATAATAAATAAAATCATAAAAAATAAAATAGATCCTACATGATTCTTCAGCATGGACCCCCCCCCACTCCTTTATTTTCTGAACTTGCCTCTCATAGAGATTGCAAGGAACCTTTGTTTCCCACCAACGAGGTTATTCAAACCAATCCGTGGCCTCAGTGTCACAACAGACTCGGCTTTGTAACCATGTCTTTATGAACCTGCACGGCGAATACTTTCTGAAGCAGGAAACGCACCCTTGTACTTTGGAGCGCCTCTCACTTTGGAGTTGCGTGTTATGCAGCATGAGCGTCATACGGCATGGAACGTGGGTCCAACGGAAAACAAAGAGGGCTGTGGAGCTGGCTGGATACAGAGCTGTGAGGTGGAAATGCGCAGGAGATAAACGTGGGCCCTGCCCACCTAGACCACACAGTTCGGAGTCCCCCAAAGTTCAGCCCGTTTGAGTTCCAGGCAGCAACGCCCAGCAATTCTCAGACCCACAAACTCCCATTTACGATGGATTCCCCTTCAGCGATTCCTTTTCCTGGGCCCCGCGGAGAAGCCGATGGGGCCCGCACTGGCCTGTTTATTCCAACAGAAGGAGTCTCTGCGCAGAGCCCAACACTGAACCCCCGGAATGGCAGGAGTGAAATGGGGGACCCCTCCCTTCTTTCCCTTCTTCTGCTCACCACCATCCTCCTTTCCAGTGGTATGGGTGTGGCTAATGCAGACCCTCCGATAGCTGGAATGATGATGGTGTCTGTCCTGCTTTATGGTATTTTTTCCACCTTTATTTATTGGCCAAAGTGGCCAGCTTTCTTTCTTTTTCTTTTAAAGAGTTTATTGATTGTTTTTAGAGAAAGGGGCAGGGAGGGAGAAAGAAAGGGATAGAAATATCCATGTAGGGTTGCCTTTCACCTGCCTCCAGCTGGGGACCTGGCTGGAGACCTGGTTTGCAACCTGGTTAGGTGCCCTGGCTGGGAATCGAACCAGCGACCTTTGGGTTTGCAGGCTAGTGCTCAATCCACTGAGCCAACACCAATGAGGTCCATGGCTTTCTTTCTGAATAGCAACCAGGAAAAGACCAACTAAACAGCAGCTCTGTTGTCAGGCCAAGAGCTGAAATGCTGCTTTGGATGTAAGTGATGATGAGTTATAGCGTATTGATGAACCCAAGACCTTTTCTCCTGCTTTTGATGAAGTCGTAACTGTCTGCATTGAAGGGCACAGGAAGACATGGGGGAATGGACCCAGCCAGGAAAGGGGGGTGCAAGGGAGAAAGAGGAGACTGGAGCTGGCGCAAACTTTCAGTAATATGCCAGGAGCGGGGATTGTCAGATGACATCCCAGCTGCCCATTGAGCCCCCGTCAGACCAACGCTCTTAGCCACCAAATGCCACACCCACTCAACTGCTTCTACAGCGGCCGGCTGCTGGAGAATGCTGGTGTTTCCACGCATGGTTTTTCCACTCTCCCACAAGAGCAATGCATGCGCTGAGCTTACAGCAAGGGCATCTTATATACACATTGGGACAAGGAGGCTCTATGACATACAGGTTACATAGGAGGTGACTGCAGCCTGCTCAAAGTTGCTAAGTCAGTTACCCCCAGAGCCCAGCATTCCAGAGGCTCCAGAAGTAAGATGAACTCCAAGGCTGACCTCATCAAAAGGCCCGGCCATGTATAGATAGGGGACTTCCTTCCCCTGATGACACATAAGGTCAGATAATGTTTCAGCCATGTCACTTACATGTTCTGTGGCTCACCGCACCCTGAAGGCGTGGGTATGGGTGCACGCCTAAGACTGGGGCATGGCGTTACATCTGCCCATCCGGTAATCCTTTTTTCTAAACTACACATCCGATTTCCATCATTGATTTTCTAAGGACTATAGGCAGCTTAGCTTGTCCACAGTCAATGCTGTGCCGGTAGCATGTGAACCGCGCCAGAGCTGCATGCATGCTGGACTGAAGGCATAGTAGGGGTGCTGTTACAACCCATTATTATCATGAATTCAGCCAGTGCTCCGGGTTGCTAGAAGAGACTGGTTCTTTTTCTCCATCATTCCAAACCAAGTGTTGGAGGTGTTTTCGCACCTTGGAGAGTTTATTTGGGTACCTACCCTGTCAGCAGAGGAGAAAGCTTTAATGAAGACAAATGAATTGCAGTTCATGGAGCGTGCTGAGAGGAAGCAATCTGCAGGTGTATTTTTAGTTCTTAGCTCTATCTTTATTTTCCCTTCCTCTTAAGTGAGAGTTACAATGAAAGCTTGAAATCTGGCTTTGAGAGTTGAGTCCATGGACTGTACACACGGAAAATACCTGTTCATTCTGAAATGTGTGTTTTGCCTTTAATATTTATTTATTTATTTTTGTTTTAAAATTTTTTAATTGTATTATATTCATCCCCTTTTCACTTTGCTCTGTCCCCTTCCCCACCCACCCACTGTGTTTAATTGGCAGTGGGCTAGAAGCTGGGTGTACATTTCCCATGTAAGGTACGCATGATTCTCATCTTCAATGTCCACATATAAAAAAATAAAACTGGGTCCTCATTGGGCACCATGTACAAATTGAACTCAGAAATGGGCCAAACGTCTACATGTCATAGCTACATTGTAAAACTCTTAGAAGAAAACATGAACATTTTCCATGACCTTGGGTTAGCCGGTGTTTCTTAGGTATGACACTGTATTCACAAGTGACACATGCAAACGAGAGAAAAGTGGACATCATCAACATTAAAAATGTTTGTTCCGATGTTGGGAACACCCCTGTCCTTTCCCTTCTGCCGAACAAGGTATGAACGAATTGCACGTGAGCAATGCTCCACTTAACAACATTCGTGGAAGGTTCAGCTGTGTGTTCACATGTGCCATGGTGGCTTTTTTTCTTTTTATCCCTGGGTGCTGCTCCGTGGCATGGGTAGATAGACCACCATTTATGGATGCATCCACACAGCAGAGAGGTTCAAAAATTATAAATGAATCTGCTCTAAACCCCTGCATGCAGGGTTTTCTGTCAGTGTGACTGTCACATCTTTTGGTTTCTGTTTTCATTTGCACGTTGGTCATGACAAGTCATCTCTAATGAGATTTTTGTCAGGTATAATGGACAGGTGCACATGTATGTGTATTTTTAAAAAACATGAGCAACTGTATGGAATAAGCTCACCCAGAAACATGCACCGTTTCTTCCCTGATTTTCGTCTTTGCTTCTGCACTCTTCTGCAAGCTCTGTATCTCTTTCAAAAGGAATTCTTTTTTGGTTGGTTGTTTGTTTTATAAGAAAAGAACCAGGGAGAACAGAGAAGGTTATTACCCGAGGTGTCAATTGGACAAATGGCTTTTTGTCTCTGGTCTGAGTGAAGGTTAGTCTCCTGACCTTAAGCTCATGATGTGACAACTGACATTTCTGTTTATTATTGGCTTTGTGTCTGTGACCTCTCTTCCCTTTCACAGAGTAAATGGGGTTTTTCCTTCAATTAGCATTCAATAACTAATCCCCACGTCCACGTTCCAGAAACGGGAAAAAAAAATTTTTTTTTTTTACTCCATCATACTTGGAATATTAAATATTCTCATATGCATTTTAATAGGAAAATGTGATGGTCCGATAACAGGCCGCCGCAAGAACGTTCCCGGCAAATGAAGAAAAATGGACGTGCGGATTAACTCTGTGACCTTGTGAAATGTTGAAAAGTGTAATTCCCTCTCAACCCAGCACCCCAAGGAGGGTGTTTGGTGAGATCGGGGCTGGAGAACAGATATGGGACCACTTTTGCAGTATGGAAGACTGGTGTTACGCAGACCACAGGAGCTGAAAGAAGCAAAACTGGGGGGAATAAATTTGTGACCGTCCCCTGAGCTGATGTGCAGCTTTTAGGATGGACGAGACATTGATCATGAATATCAGGTGAGAAACCACTAGGTCAAGAAGATGTTAACTGAGGAGAGGCATATCCCACCCCAAAAATACAGACAGACAGCTGGTGGCACCAAATATGTCCCGGAAACATTGGTTTAGCACATAGCAGGCCGCGTTTGATGTTTTCCAACGACAGTAGACGTTTGATGTTACTTTGCATGAGCTCAGGACCCAGGGAAAACTCATTTGTTAAAAAAGACAACTGACTTCCGTAAAATACAGGGGGAAGGCGTGAGAATATTTAAATGTATACGCTGCACATGGGAAAATGAAAAGAAAAAAACCTTTCAAAGGGAAACTAGCAACGTGGTGCTTTTCCGCAATTTTGACATATGCTTTCTGCGGAGAAAAATCGCACTATTGGGTAATTACCAAAATGACGATGTCGCTAATTCTGCTAATTAGTTTGCGTAAAACGTGTCAGTCTGGAGCCGTTTTGAAGCAGAGACGTGGCATCGTCTGTGGCAAAGTCCTGCCGCCATCGCTGTGCTTTGGAGAATATCGTTAGGCATTACGTGGGGGGTGGCACCCCTGGAACTCATTGATTGATCTGTACGTCCCTGAGGGGGCTGCTCACGGGGGCCAGCACCCTGGTGCACTCTTAGGGGTGCGTCTGGGGGCAGGTGTTGGTTCAAACAAGTGTTGCTCCTTTTGGGGTTTCGTAGCAAAATGTCAGGAAGGTTCAGCGTGGAGGTCCGCACAGGGGTCAGCCGGATTGAAGGGACCCCTGAGCCCCCTTAGAAGCCCTCCGGCCCCAGGATGGTCTGTGGTGACTGAGCTTCAAACCACCCTCCCCCCGCTGGGTCACGAGAATGCCCTGAAAGAGGGTGTTACTTCAAATGCTCCCCTCTCAGCTGGGGTGCCTGTCCCTCTTGACTTCCAAAAAGGGACCCAATCACCTTGGTTTACTTTTCTAAGTTGACACTCGTGGGAGGGAGGCAGCTCCTGCCGAAGGAACTGCAGGGGCAGCTGCGGGCTGAGTGTGTGTGTCCCCACCCAATGCCTTTCTGCAAACGCGTGTCCTTAGGGTGGTGGCACGGGGAGGTGGGACCGCAGGGTCACCAGCGGGCAGCCCCTCGAAGAAGTCAGATGCCAGCAGAGAGCCAGCTGTCTTCCTCTGTCTCTGTCTGGGCCACGTGACGACACGGGGAGTGGAAAGCCATCCACCAGCCTGGGACAGGGTGTGACGAGCACCTGGGAGCTCACCACAGTGCCGCCTGATCTGACACGTCACAGCCGCCCCACGGAGCCGATCTTGAGAAGCCAAAATATCGCCACCTCGGCACTGCATCACGGGTCATTCATGAGTCAAGTGCGTAGACCAGCCGATGTAGCCATTTTCCGAGTGATCGATCGCATCCTCCACGCCAGACAGCACGTCAATGAACAGGCAACCGCACGTGCACATGGACGCAGGCACGTCTTCTCGTGTCAGGCCCACGTTGATGCTCTCTGGTGGCACGCAGCGATGTCATGCCCGTCCACAGACAATCACTTATTTTTGCCTTGGCCCAGAGATCCCTAACGAGATGGCAAACATGAAATCCAGTCGGCCGCTGGGTTAGATTTGCAATTTCATGAACGTTGTTGAAACCCGAAGTAAATGGCACCTCATGTCCGGCAGGCCATGCGTCAGGTTGCATGTGACGCCTCTTCTGCTAGGCAAATGGTTTTCCAAGGCGTTACTCACGCGGTGCGTGGAGGTGATCCATCGGCCTGGTCGCCAGAACCCAGACACCCCATTTTTCAAGGCAGTTTCCATTCATCACCTGGCAGCATTGCGACGCACGTGCACGGCTGTTTCTCCACCGGAGATGAATCGGGCCTCAACACAAAAGTGGCAGTTTTTCCCCCAAAGTTGTGGCGCTGGTGCTGGTGGTGGTGGGCGAGACGGAAGAATCAATCATCAATAGTCAATCCACCCTTCCAAAGCCAAGCCAATCTCAGGGATACAAAAGGGTTGAGAGGAGGTGGAAAATCGGGGGTGGTTCACCAGTGTAGACACTCACTCTGCGTGTTCCATCAGGTACACCCGTGCCTCAACTGTTTTGTTCTTGTTCTTGGTGTCCTTATCATGATTATTTCAGCACCCAACTCTTGGAAGGTGATACCATTCTCCCAAAGGCTGTCGCTTCCTTAAGAAACAATGTTGAGCTCCTGTAGCCCAGTCTTGTCCATGGAGACTGTCCTGGGATCCAAAAGAAGAAAGATCATGTGGCACCATGAAAATAAGAACATGCTGTCGACGAAGTAAGACGAGATGGCCTCATTCTCTTGAGCCATAAATAGTCCATCCAAATAAACCCGATTTCTATGATAAGGAAAATGTAGGTGGTTTGCAGGTTTTGCTGCATCCCCCAAACTAAAAGGGGTGTCCTTCTCTTATTTTCTCACGTGAGTTGTCTGTAGTCTGTGTTATTTTAAATATGTTTCCGTAACTGTGTATAGGTTTGTACAGGTAAATATATGAGTGACATACGCTGATCATTCAATTACTCAAGTGTTTGGTAGTTATGATCGCAATGGACAGATTCTCCTTTGACTTGCTTTTTACTTTAAATTCCTATCATGGCTGGTAAATTCCCTCAAGTCAAGACCTATGGGGATCATTGATTAGGTATCATTACCACACTGAGTCAATCCATTCTTTTTTTTTTTTTTTTTTAATTTAAGATTTTATTTCATTTTTAGAAAGAGGGGAAGGGAGAGAGGCAGAGAGGGAGAAAGACATCAATGTATGGTTGCTTTTCACCTGCCTCCAGCCACAGACCTGACTGGAGACCTGGTTTGCAACCTGGTTATGTGCCCTGGCTGGGGAATTGAACCTGCAACCTTTGGGTTCACAGGCCGGCGCCTTATCCACTGTGCTACCAACCAGGGCAATCCATTCTATCAATAAACCATTTCTTTTTATTTTCATGTTTTATTACCGTTACATTTACTATGACATTGGTTTCCTGCGCACAGCACAGGGGTTCGACATCTATATAATTTACAAAGTGATTCCTCTGATAATCCTAGTATCCACCTGCCTCCATACATAGTTATTCCAATATTATTGACTGTACTCCCTATGGTGGACTGGACATCCTGTGACTATTGTGTAACCGCTGATCTATATACTTCTCAACTCCTCCCCCTGTTTCACTCAGCACCCCGACCCCTCTCCCACCTGGCAATCATCTGTCTGTTCTCTGGGTCTATGAGCCTGTTTCTGTTCTCTTTATTGATTTATATTGTTTATCGACTCCACCTATGAGTGATACCTTACCTTTTCAGCTTTCTCTGTCTGAGTTATTTCATTGACAGTAATACTCTCTAGTTCTAGCCATGCTGTCCAAAATGGTAAGATTTTATTGCTCATTTTTACTGGCTGACTAATGTTCCACCACTCTGGGTATATATTTGGGGAAATGCAAAGCACACACACGCTTATGTTTATTGCAGGGTTCCTCATTACCAGAGCTAAGACAGTGAAGCCGCCCTGGCTGGGGTGGCTCAGTGGATGGAGCACCAGCCTGTGAACCCAGGAGTTCGATTCCCAGTCCAGGCACCAGCGAGCCGTGACTGATGTATTCTTTGATACCCTGTCCTGGGCTCCATGGGAGGGTAGTGTTAGCAGGTTAAACGTCCTGCAACACATGGATCATTTCTTTGTAGCCTCCAGTGTGAATTCCTGCCTCTCATCCCCGTCCTCACTGACATCAAGTGCGAGTGTTCTTGTTTTCAACATGGCATGCTACCCTTCGATTTCCCAATCTGCCTGTTGGCACACACGTGGGCCATTTTCCCTTCAGGATCCATTTGTCATGTTAATGCCCCCTCAGCCAATGCTTTGCTCCCACGATGCCACTGCACGTAATTGAAAAGCATGAATTATTCGAGCGGTTTTGGCAGGAGGGTAGACATGAATCCCCCAAGGATCCACCTCATTATTCCACTCCCTCCCTCCCTCCCATCAGGTGACAAGGACGTGTTTATTTGCAGCCGTCTGAACGTCATCTTTACTCACCGTTTTCTTGGGCTAAAAAGCAACAGGACAGCAGGGAGCAGAGGCCAATGTAGGAGATTCTCATGAGAAGGTGCCGAGGGCAATAGCAAGCAATGCAGGCCCTGGGCCTCTCATGGTCATGGTTCATGCCATCATGGCCTTGAATCCTTGATTTTGGCACCATTACAGTGATGAATGCCTCTCTCAGAGAGAGATTTGCGTCAGAGACGCGTGCATTCTCTTTGGCTCCTACGGACAGTTGGGTTTTCTTCCCAACGCAGTTGCTGGGCGCCGTGTTGCCTTGGCATTTTTGGGTCTACTCGTAATATTCCCAATCACCAATTTAGGTGGAGAACTGCCAGGCAGGAACGCATTTTACCAAGGAATGTGAAAGGGGTTCACGAGCCCATTAAGAGGAATGATGGGCTGGAGAGTCTGAGAATTCAAGACGGTAGAGCTGCTCTGAGCAGGAGGAAATCTGAACCCCTTACACACACAATCACATACACACACGAAAATCCTAGCGGACAGGGACCCTCACGCATCATGTGACTGGCCCAGGGGGATGTCCACTGTTATCATTTCTTTCTTCAAAGCCTCTAATAATCACCGAGTTCCCGTACACCTGGGCGCTTCCTTCCGGTGACGCTGCATCATTTAGGAGCACGTTCTGCATGTCCTGGTGGGTCTCTGACGGGGACTCAACAGCCGTACCCCAAGTTGTCTATCTTCCACAGCCTCATCACCCCATTTACCAGCGTGTGTTGGTTGGGTTTCTCCACGTGGACCCCAGAGAAAGCCAGGGCGTGCTTTTGGATCACCCTGCCATGTTCAATAGTTCCCTTCCCCCGAACAGTTGTTGCTTCAGAACGCTACAGGTGGCGATTAAGTGTGGGGGAGGGGGAGGGAGGGGGAGGCAGGGGAGTGCAACAGGGGGGCGGGAATGAAACAATTCCAACACAACAACGATTAATTAATTTAAAAAAGAAATAAGCAAGAGCATGGGTAATACCTTGTCTATAGCTCTTGGAGAGGGTGCAGAACTCGAGTTTGGAGGACAGAACCGGAAACCACACCCATTCCCGCTTGATGGCATTGGACGTTCCGTGGCTTGTTACCCAAGTCAAAGTTGTCATTGAATTTTTTTTTTTTTGGATTATAATTTTTTAAATTTAATTTTATTGTTGTCGCATTACGTCCATCTGTAATTGGAATTTTTCTTGAAGTGGGAACTCGGTGGTAGTCTGATAGATGAGTCTGATATTGAACGTTACAGGGGACACGATCAGGCCGTGGGAGTGCCGCATGCCGTAGGGAGCGCGAGAGAGGGGAAGCCATAGACGTAGGTCCAGATACCAGGATACGCTTTTGCCATTTCTTGGACAGAGCTCAACATGTTTCATAATACCTGTAGGTTTGTCCAAGGTGCGGGGTTCCAGGCTGCCTCACGCTCTGTTGGCGGTGAACTGGGACGTTCCCTTTGGAAAGAAACTTGATCTAGGTAGTTCCCTTATTCATGTATTCAAATCCATGCACCACAGCAAACAGGTGAAAAGGCTCATTTTGGTCCGATTTATAAAGGGTTGGAAATAAACCCGGCAGCCATACGGGATTCAGAGGACAGGTTAGGTGCCTTCGCACCCATGGTGACTTGGGTTCTGCGATGCGGGGTGCAGGAGGGTCCAGGCACCCTACCAGCTCACTGAGAATGGGGTGTCTGCCTCCTACCTGCTCCCAACTTCTTCAGCCCGTGAGCAAGGTTCTCCCAGGTCACCTGCCCAGTTTCCGAGCTGGACACGGCCGCTTACAAAGCAGGGGGCCCTGCCCACCACACCCTGGAGCTGAATGAAGCATCACCTTTTGCGTGGACGTCAGGCTGAGTCCGGGGGGAAACGGGACAAAAAGTGCCATCGCTAACTGCATGTGCAGATGGAGAACGTCATGAACAGCTTCTGCCGTTGGTAGAACAAACAGTCCTGGTGGCCTAAGATGATGAAGGCCTGTGCGGACACCCCGCCCAGCGCAAGTCTGAAAAGGTCAGGGGAGAAAAGCGCGCTGAGGTGCACGCGTCATTGGGTCTTGGAAATAACAGGACTGCAGAAACATGCTGCACACGCCGTGGGGGGTGTCATTGACTCGTGAAAAACACTGTCAGAGTTGGGGGTCAATAAAACAAAGTGTTATGATTTCAAACAAAAGAGTCCCAGGGTGTCTTTTGTTGCTCTGATGGGAACCTGCCCACACCTGCCTCCAGCTGGGGACCTGGCTGGAGGCCTGGCTTGCAACCTGGTTACGTGCCCTGGCTGGGAATCGAACCCGCGACCTTGGGGTTCGCCGGCCACTGCCTAACCACTGAGCCACCAGCCTGTTGTTTTCTTAAAGTTAGCATCTTTCTCCAATCCATGAAGACACGGTCTATCTTAGGCATCATGGATACCCCAGCATCAGTTCCTTCTTCCCATAGACAAGGCTCAAAACAACGCTTTTTAAAGGAAGAAAAATATTCCATAGAGCTTTCCCGTATGGAGGAAAAACTTGTATACAATAGAAAGGAAACATGCATAACAAATACACAGAGAATAACTGTTTAAATGTATGGCATATATATCAAATACGAAGAGCTCTTATACTTGATAAGACAAATATTTTGGCTCCAGTTCGGAAAACAATTTACAAAAGCATGTATACAGCCCAAAGACATCTGAAAAAAAACTTCAAAATCACCGATAAGCCAAAGCACTTATATTTAAACAGGACATGCATTTTCCAGGACACTGACAAGTGATAAAATAGATGACCAAAAATGGATAGTAACTAATGCCACGTGTGGTCGAGATTAAGTGGTGAAGAACACTCTAGAACACTTTCGATATAGTGTTATAACCTTTCCAATGGGCCCTTTGAAAATATACAATCAAAGCCTTTGCAATGCCTTATGTTTGTCCCATAAACACAATTTTAGGAATTTCCTTCCCCAAAAGAGTCAGAAATAGGGGAATACACAACCCTAAGGATATTTATCATGATACCAACATAGCAGCACGATTTTACTTTCTTACAGTACGTATTGGTGAATTAATTAATGATGTACCCACATAAAACAACACTTTCTCTCTGATGAGGAACACAGATACAAGCAAATATGTGTTCGCTGACAGAGCCAGACCAGAGCCTGAAATAAGTGTGACGTTCTTATCTGGACTTCTCTAGAATTAATGGCTGGATCTTTCCGAAAATTGGGTCATTCGAATTTTTAGCATTTTTCTTCAGGAAAATAATACATATACACCTAAGTCCCTCCATTTACTCTTCATATTTGTTTCAAGTATTTCGCCCGTCCCTGTTAATGGAATGAGAATATATATTTATGTATAATCTCTACCTATAATTTATATATAGTTATATATATATGATCTCTCTATATGATAAATGAGTATTACATGTTACAATTTTATATATTATAGAGGTACGAGTACATAGGAAGAAAGGTTATGTGCATCTTGAAAGCACACATAAAACAGGAAAATCCTGTGTTGGAAATCTAGGATGACACAGAGCCAGTCTTGTTTTATTTTATTTTTTCTCGGTAAATGTTAGACCGTTCAACATGTCTGTAAACTGTTTCCTTGTACCCTACCCTTCATATTCCCTGGCCCAGAGGAACGAATAGAAATATAGCAGAATTGCTGCACTCAGGGAAATGGCTGTATTTCCGGCTAATTTCTCCGTGAACTGAGTCGAGTCGTGAGGTAATGGATGGGACGGGTTTTCGCAAATTCTTAAACTGTGGGAAATGTGTTTATTTAAAGTGATGTTTCCCCGGCTGATGGAAACCAGCAGCCGTGTGGGAAGAGAGAGCAGGAGGGCTTCCCCGGTAGCAAACCTGGGATTAAGCAAAGCGCTTTCAGACCGCGGAGCCAACCACATCTTTTTCATGTTTAGTCCCCATTTTTTTCCAACGTGTTCGAACCTATTTTTTTTTCACGTGTCATGAGCGGCAGTGGACTCTCGTGGACAATGCGGAGTATGAACTTAGAAAGCGAGTGGCCTGACATTTTGAATCGATTGAAAAAAAAAAATCCAACCCTACTTGTCAGTGAAATAAAAATTTTAAAAGCCGTCTGAATTCCATCATGGGTGTTGAAAACAAATATTGTATTTATTTTGTTTTTAGAGAGAGGGGGAAAGAGGGAGAAAGAGAGGAAGAGAAACATCCCTATGTGGTTGCCTCTCTCATGCCCCCAACTGGGGACCTGGCCTGCAACCCAGGCATGTGCCCTGACTGGGAATCGAACCGGTGACCCTCTGGTCACTCAATCCACTGTCACACCAGCCAGGGGTCATGGGCATTTTTTAGGCAAAAGTGTATCATCAGAAACTCCTCTTTAAGTCAACTTTCTACAACATGCCGTGGTGGTTGCTGTTCAATACCTTCCTATCCAAGAAAAAGCTTGAAGAACATATTCTTTCAACGTTCTGACGTTGAGCATCCTTATAAACATGCCAAAGGCTAGCGTGTTTTTTTTTTTTTTCCTGCCTGTTGTACTGGACTGGCTTTTCTCTCTGGTCCTACGATTATCTGTTTGTTTTTCACACTCCGAGCTGTTTTCATGACCACCCGCTGAAGAGCGGTCCTGCCTCAAGGGTTGCTTTAGCCTCAAGAAATTTCCCTTCTAGCTTATCTTTGAGTTGCTTCCCTGTGGTGTTCTCAGCTCCAGGAGCCACTTAGATGCGTGTTTTACCTTCCTTGTCTTTTACGGCTGTTCTCTTCCTGCTGCAAAAACTTTTCCCTTCTTTGTATTTTCAGAGATTTCTTCAAACCCGTCCGGGGCGTGTCCAGCAATGTCTTAGTCACTTCAGTCTATATTATTGATACTCCAAGTGCCACTTCCAACCTCTTTTCTCTGCTCCTATCTCCCCCTTTTTATTTCTTTCAGTAGCTTCCCAGCTTGATTTAAATATTCCTCTATTATTCTGTAATCTCTCTCTCTCTGTTTTTTTTTTTTTATTCTTTTTTGAGAGATTTCACTACTCTGAACTCATTTTAAAAAGAAGACAAATGGTGTTGAACTTTCTTCAGAGACTCAAGAATGATCTGAAACCCTCATCTCGTGAGGCGAACGGGATCTGCTCCGTATCTTTGATTTGCTGATACGTTCGGCTTCTTCTCCACAAACCAGATACTCTTTGCCTTTGTCATCGCATCTCTTGTTGGGGGCAGCCCTTCCGGAGCTGCCGCAGATGAGAGCAAAGCCTTCCGCACCCCACTTTCTGTGTGGCTGCGCGTGCCATGTTGATATGGCTGCACCCCCAACGTTGATATGCGTCAGCCCCCGGAAGCTTCACAGGGTTGGGGGTCGAAGTTACATGAGAGTCATGCGGTGACCGCTTTGCAGAAATTCACGCGCTTTCCTCATCTTTATTCCCAGCAAAACGCTTGCAAGCTGAGCCAGCCCTGAGCACCTTTCCGCTAGGAGGAACTAGAAAGAAGATCACAGTCAGATTTCAGCTTTTGTAGTAGAACCTGGAGCTAGCAGGGTGGTCTTGGTGCACGTGCTTTGACAAGAGAAAGGGCTCCCAGGTATTCATTCACGTCTGTTTCTAATGACTGGATAGACTTTTTAGATGTCTGGTGCTGTTTCCTAGGAATGATTTTATTCTGAAGGTGGATGGGCTGTCCTGGGTCCCTCCCCCAGGGCACCCATGACAGTTGGCCAGGGAGCAGATGGGCAAGTGGTCCAAAGTCTTCACCGTTTCCCGCTTTCCTGAAAGATGAATGTTCTTTTCTACTTAGTTTTTGAAAAGGGGATGGGAGTTTTCAAAAAGGTCTTATCCTACTTAACAGAAATGTTGGATTCTTTTCTAAACAAGATTTTATTCATTATTTTTAGAGAGAAGGGCGGAAAGTGGGAAGAAACGGACAGAAGTATTCATGTAAGGTCGCCTTTCACCTGCCTCCAGCTGGGGACCTGGCTGGAGACCTGGTCTGCAACCTGGTTATGTGCCCTGGCTGGGAGTCGAACCAGCCACCTTTGGGTTCACAGGCCAGGTCCCCAGTTGGGGGTGCACAACAGGCAACCACACATGGATGCTTCTCTCCCTCTCTCCCTCCCTCCCTTCCCCTCTCTCTAAAAATACATACATAAAATATTTAAACAAAGAGCATAGTCATTAACGTAGACCTGACAACCTTCATTTAAAAAGCAGTTTCTCCACAAATTCCGATATGCCTCATTGCTGGCAGACTTGGCTTGGTAAGCCCATCTGCCATTCTGGATACAAAACATCTTTATTTGTTTAAAATAAAATGGATCCGTCCTAGAAGTTAACCAAACGAACGTGTATTTGAGGCCTTGCCAGCTCTGTTCCACGGCTCTTCTTTCTTCTAGAATCCATTTCAGGTCCATTTCGAAGCAACCATCCTTTCTCATTTTAGATCTGATGTCTATCATTTTCAAATCATGCCTTATGCAGCAGACTCTCCGGAAGGGAGTTCTTGATTTATATTTGACATGATTTTTCCCCCTGACTCGTAGAATGTATGTTAGCATTAAGCTTGCTAGGTTTTTTAGCCCTGAGCTCCCAGTCCTCCAGCTATTCCAAAAATGCTGATGGACTTTTACTTACTATTCATTTCAAGCTCCAATGTTTTCTGTTAGAAAATTAAGCAATTAAGATGATTATCGATCATTACGGATGACAATACAAATGCAGCTCTCCAAGGGGAAGAGTTCTAAATATTTCATTAACGTGCCTGCTCATTTAAACTGGACCCTGGTCAAGTGATAAATGAAGCCTAAATAATGCAGGTTGAAACACATTGCATTGTTTGCAAAATGAAACACATGCTGATTTTTTTTTTTTTTTTTGAGTTCTTCCACGGAAAGAAAGCCCTCTCACAGAAGAAAGTAACTAGCTACTCTGCATTTCTCAGGCATACCCAAAAATACCGAGAAAATGACAGCGCAGGTTGTTAAGTTGAACGTGATATACATTCACGAGAGGAAAACTGTGCAATTGAGAAAGTCACAACTCCATCACTTGCAATTTATCCCACAGAAACAACCACATTTATGGGAAGATTTATGGACGAGGGTGTTTATAATTTTTGTGCATAGAAGTGAAAGCCAGAAACAACTGCCAATGCCCAATCAAATTACATTAGTTGCCTACATTGTGTGGTACGATTCAGACACTAAAATGGAGATGAACATATCCTACTGCAAATTCTGAAGCTACAGCATCATATTTTTAAAGCAGAATGCAACGTTAGAGCCGCAGTGTTGTGTAAACATGTCTCAAGATGCCTGTCTCACACGTCACATGTAGAATGTGCATTATAGCACTAATTTAAGCCTCTGTCAAACGGTAGACAGTGTTCACCTTTGGGAAGCAGACATAGCAAAGATTCTAAGTTATTTTCCTGTTTACTTTTTGAAAAAAGTTCTGCAGCCAAAGCCTATGTTGATGGAAGGCAAACCAATCCGTGTTATGAAATGTACACAGTGCTTCTTCCAGAGTCTAAGAGGAAAGATTTGAACACATTTAAAAAAATATTTTAGTTATTATCTTTAGAGGGAGGGGAAGGGAGAGAAGGAGATAGATATCAATGTATGGTTGCCTTTTACCTGCCTCCAGCCACAGACCTGACTGGAGACCTGGCTTGCAACCTTGTTATGTGCCTTGGCTGGGGAATCGAACCAGCAACCTTTGGGTTCACAGGCCCGCACCTTATCCACTGAGCTACCAGCCAGGGCTAAGAGGAAAGATTTTATAAACACTGTATAGCAGGTCTGAGTGTCATGTCGGGGTAGGGGATGTGATGAGGAATAGCCTTGAGAGTTTTACTGAGAGAAGCCTTCTTTTCAGAAAACACTCACAGGATGTTCAGGAAAGACAGAAACAAGAAGGCGCCCACTGGAAAACAGGCATGCACCTCATGGGCAGGAGAAAGATGGCGGCTGAGGAGGTGGGCAGACACCTGCCCTTTGGAGCCCACAGGACAATGGTCTGATGTACATCTTCCCATGATGGCTGCTGACATCTTGGGGGGACTCTGCTGCACCCTGAGGACCAGGTTTACTCATCCTAATGTGCCTGTCTGCCCCATTCACCTTGACAGCTGCCCAACACGCAGATGAGTCTCTACCCCTGGTCCCCACACCTGCCATTAATAAAAGCATATCTCCAACCTTTGTTTTCATGAGGAAGGCTCTACAGAAGACACCTTTCTGACTGACACTAATATTGTCAACTTTGTTTTCATGTTCTTTTCTTAAAGTCCATCATACGTCTTTGATTTTATATAAAATAACTCTGCGGGCTATCTACTTAGCTATCTACTTAGCTCCATTTTACCTTGAGTATATGTGCACAGAGAGGCCAAACATGGTATGAACTAAAATATTGACCATCATTATTGGGGGTGACTTTCGGGGAATATTTTTAAAAACTCTTTCGGCATGACCTGAATTAATTGTTTCATGAAAATGCTTTGACCATTAAAAAAAGAGAGGGGAAACGCATCGGTGAAGAGAAACAGGAAAGGAATGAAAACCAGAATCCATTCACAGCACCCGAGTTTGGGTTCCATGTGCCTGAACGGGTCATGAAGCAGAATTTGGGGACTGAGACATAGACTTCCTGAGAATCCTTGAAGGAACGTATTTCATTCCTTCCTTTTTCTTCACACACATGCAACCAAGAACCGTAAAACCCTATATCCAGTCCAGGACGTGAAATGCAATTCTTCACATTTCCCTTTCCTTCACCTGAAAAAAAAAACCACATAATAAACGGATGTAAACTAAGCTCCTTGAATAAATAACTCTTCCCTGTAAGCAACTTCTAGTCTGAATATGAGGTGCTTTATGGTTTTAACAAATTCCTAAGTTGTGGCCGGTTACGCTGAGGTCTGCGTGCTCCTGGCTTGTTGCCCTGAGGTGCCCCATGACATAATTTGGAAAATATCTGTCTTTATGAAGTAAAAATCAAGGCAGGACATGTTGGTTGCCTTTCCTTCGTGCGGGAGTGACTGTCTAACTTGCAGGAAACCAGCAGCTGCTCCGGACACCGTCTGGTGCATGGCAGCTGCATGAGACCATCTGATGAAGGATCTTAGAAAATAAGCGCACCACTCTGGGCCCACCAAGTTGAGGTTCTTGCCAAGAATCTGAAACAACGCAGGTTTTATGACCTATGCAGCTGCAAGGATTCGGATTTCCCTGGTACCTGTTCATTGCAGCCGAGTGGAAATAAAAAGGACTTCATTTCGCACCAAGTGGATCCCAGGGGACATCAGTGTCTCTGTCCTAGTGCTAACCCAGCTTCTTAGGAGGCTCAAATATGCAATTTCCTCTTTGTTTTTCTGCTGTCCGTTCCTGACCACCCCCACCCCCCTCATCGGGAGAGACCAGCACCCAAGTGAACACGCAGATAACTCCTGTCTCGAATACGTGGCTTCGTTTTTCTTGCTAGCGAACCCTGGACCTGAAGTGGGTGCATATTCATAAGCATGCAGCGCACGGAGAGGGGGTGTTCATGACACGCAAACCAATGCCGTGTAAATTAATTAACCCCCAGCCCAGGCTGGGCCTTTTCCTCTGACGCAGGCATTTTCAGGGCCGGTGATGGATGCCTCATTTACAGCATTAGGTTGGAGGTTAAATTAGTTATCGAACCACCTGCAGGGCACCAGCCCTGCGTTGCGCGCGGGACGGGACCCGTCAGCAGCCGCGCCGCATACATCAGGTCATTACACGGGGCTGTCTGACTTCCCGCCACCAGAGAAGGACGCGTGGTGGCTATCGGTGCATCCTTCCGTGTCCCAGGTATCATTCCAGGTAACAGAGCAGAATGAGAACCGAACACAGGTGGTCTCGCGGTTTCCACCAGCCAGGTATTCACGTATGTATGTGTATGTGTGTGTGTGTGGTAGGAGCCCCGTGAAGCAGGCAGTTTCTCTTTCCACCTGTGCACCGTGCAGCTACATGACAAAATTCCTGCTCTCACCCTCCAAGGACCCTGGTAGAAAAGTGGCACAAATCCGCAGGTGCCATGTTTAAAATAAAAGATAGTATTTCGGCATCAGGGCTGATGTTGACAATAATCTTCATACAACGGATGACTTCTGGTTTTCTTTCCTTTTTCTTTTTCTTGCTTGTTCCCCAAGCAGTTGCCTGTGACGCTCGCTATACAGGAAAGATGGACAACCTACGTAGTGGGTGTGAGGGGGAAACAGAGAGTTTTCAGGGAGCTGTGTTTATTTTAAAATGCCCCTCATCGCTCCAGAAGCAGGTGCCAGGGTATCTACAAGGGACGACTTGCTGCACTTACAACAATGAACTTGGGGGGCAAGACCAAAGGACTCAATGGGCAACAGGGTGAGAAGTTGAATAAGATGGAGACAGAATAGTGACTGTGAGTGGGCAACACGGGGCCCTGGGGTGCCCCTCTCAGAGCACGGTGGTGACTCACCCAGCTGGGGTTGGCTCTAAAAGTGACCCCATTCCATCCAAGGGGCATGAGTAGCACCAGGGATGGAGTGTTGTGAGACCCCGAAATCCATCGCCTTCGTTAGGCTGAGGCCTGGGACAGGTCTTGGGGATGGAGGCTGGCACCCAACGGTGAGCAGGGCTGGGTGTGTGGACACCCATCTCCCCCTGTGTCCTCACACAGACATCTCTCCTTTTCCAAGGGACTTGCTTCGGGGGTTCACTTTATCTCGGAGGGATCATCATGTTGGGGTGAGCGACAGCCCCATGCTGTGCACATGGTGAACTGCTCATTGCCACCTATGTTCATGGGGGATGCAAACACCAGTTATACATGTGCTATTGGGTGCTGGTTGGGTGGCTCAGTGCGTTAGTGTCACCCTGACATACCAAGGTTGCTGGTGTGATCCCCGGTCAGGGCATGTAGGACACTCAACCAATGAGTGCCTCAGGAAGCAGACCAAAAACCTCATGGTTTCTTTCCCTCTCTCTGTCTCACAAGTGAAAATCAGTAAGGGTACTCTTGTACGCTGCTCCTTGGAGCTGGGCTGTTGCCTTTCTTGATTTCTCCCGGGCTCCCATCCCTCCCACTAACTCATGTCCAACGTTCTTTCTCAGCCATGCTCCCTCCGTGGGGGCCCCTCAGCTGCAAACATAGCCAACACATATGTAATAGACACATTGATCCCATGTTATTATAGCGGCCACATGACTTTTCTGTGCCTCCCACTCTACCAGCCTGTGGACCCCACCGCCAACCCAAGGGTTGCTTCATGATCACCATAAACATTTGACGCCTACGTGAAGTTCTATTCTGCGTCATCTTGTAAAAGGATGAAAACCTTTTCATGAATGAAAGCCTGTCATTGTTTCTTATTTTTTCATATGCTCCGTCAACTGGCACAAAAAAGACCAAACAGAAAAGGACAAGACATATTGGGACTCAGTTGTCCCTTGTTCGCCGTGCATTTAGCAATGAAAGTCCAAAGAATGGAAAAACAGAAAATTCTTTAACGCTTTGCTTGTTCTTTTAGCCCGACGGGTAACGTGCCAGCTTCGATGAAAAGTTCTGCGTGAGTCAGTGCCTTCTGCGTGGAAGCGGCTTATTTTTCAGGAGGACTTTTGTAAACTAGATCTGAGAGTCTGGTCGGACACATGAATTAATGCGACGACCATGCATCAAGCCGAACCCTGAAGAAAGAGGCAGCTTTGTGCCTATTTCCCTCTTCTGCAAGAACTCCCCAAAGAACCCCAATGCAGCTTCGGAGGGACACAGGGGCCTGGGGAGGAAAGGCGTCCTCTGCCATGTAGACATTTTCAATTATTCATACGGCCTGATGATATTTGAGAAACCGGGTAATAAGCGCCGTTGATCCAAAGTTATATTTGCGGATCCACTCGGGCGAATTATTAATTCATCAGGCAGCGGTAGGGCTTTGCGCGGACTGCACGCAGGACCGGGCGCCGGGCTCCCCGGAGGGACCACGGGGTGGTGGAATCCCTGCTGGGGAGCTTGGACCCCCATCCACGCCTTTCGAGGGGAGGGGAATGGCACAAGATCGATTTCATTTTTACATCTTAATTAAGAGCATGGGGTGTTCGCTAATTAGATGACATGGCTTTCCGTTCGCACCCATGCCTCACCAAGGAGCCTATTGCATTTTGGCCAACACGTAGACAATAAATAAAAGTAAAACTCACATCACGGGCTGGACCAGGCGATGCGCATTGTACCGCCCTGGCCTGGAATCTTTGGCAACTGGCTGTTTTTCTGCGCGGTCTCTCTCTCTCTCCTCTGAGTTTGAACTCACACATGGTCCCTTAGCGGTAAGATTTACCCTTCTGCCAAAATCACTCAGCAACTGCAAAGCACCAAGATCCCACGGACTGTCGCCACCCGTCTACTTCCCAGAACATAGGTCTCGGGTCATTGGAATGGCTCAAAAAATCAGCCTTTGGGACCAAAACTGCTCAATGGGTTCGTCCCAGGAGGAATGCATGTGGGCATCTCGCCATTGCTCTCGGTAAAATCTAGGATGAAAAGACAAGTATTGCAAATTGCTTTGCACACGTAGACAAGAAAAAAACTGTGGGGATAGAGGAGGGACCATGATGACGTCCAGCTCCGTCTCATGAATGGAGATGAGACCGCGAAGAAGAAGAGTGACAGACAACGTCCTGTCCTAGGAAGGTGGTCCTGTTCCATAACGCAAGCAAAGTCCTCAGCATTTGCTGCCGATAGCCCTTCGCAGGGCGGGAAATGAAACACGAGCTTTCATTGGAGCCGAAAGCAGCATCTCCAGCAGAGGTTGAAAACGCACTGAATTCTGCGATTTGTGTTCGGTCCTCTGGTCTCTTTTTACACGAGGGCTTCCTGGGTGGGCTCAGCGGAGTGGCTTCTTTGGAGTGGAACAGAACCGAGTGCCTTCTGTTGGGTGGTCCCTACCCCCTAAATGGTTACAGAATTGAGATCAGCATTTCCTGCGCAACAAGCAAGGCTGGGTGCCACGTGGAAACCCGTGTTTCTTTCCCGGTCCCCGGTCACGTCATGGCACCAGGTTCCTAGCAGGGGCGCCCTGGACAAGAGACATGGCTGCCAAGGTCCTTTATACGATTATGGGTTTGGTATTGTATCATCTTCATTCAGGGACACATACCCCGGTTTTCCGAAAAGAGTCCTTTTCTTTTCTCTTTGCTCTGGTGACAAAATCACTTCCCAGCTAATTCCTGGGGACATTCTGCAGGAAAAACCACCGTGCAGCCCACATCTGAACCCTGTTGAAGAGGGAGAGAGCGGGGCGTGTTCATCTTCCACGATTTCCTCCACGTCAACTTTCCGAGACACCGATACGGCGGGGGGACCATCTTCATCCTTCACGGGGGTGCTTGACAACTCACCTAGGACGTGGAAGCTGAAATAAAACTGTGGGTGACAGTCAGAAAAATATGACATGGGTGTGGGGAGGCATCGCTAGCCTGACGTGGTCCCTCCATACTAAACACACACACACAGCCCTACGTTTTGGCCACTTTCATTTCTAAAGACACCCACGTGCCCATAAATATTTATAACTGTGGACGTGGTGGTGTCAGGAACATCTAAGAGGACCCCAAATGGTCCTTATGTTGGACAGTCCGGCCCTCATCTTGTCCCCTGTGGACAGCAGCATCAAGCAATGTGTTGGAAGAGACAGGACACCAGGATGGGTGTCCCAGCCAAGACCAGAGGTGCGTCTGTGTGGCATGGTGGCTTCGCTGGCCTTCAGGAAACCGGGTGCCGTCTTTGGAAGGTTCTTTGGGAAAAAGCACATCTTGACCGCATGCTGTTTCTCGCCTCCAGCCAGTGAGACCTGTCCCCTGCGAAACTGTCGCCAGCCCGTTGGCTGGCGGACCCGTCCCCGGTCAAGTCTTCAAGTAACACCTCAGCCACCTGACGGCCAGTGGCCGCCTTGCGGAACGCAGGCACGCTGCTAACTAGATCTGTCCCCTGCACAGTTAACCAGCTATGTTACCGCTCATTCCGATGGGCTGAGTTTTCGGATCTTTTATTTTTTTCATGCAACTTGGGACAATAAACACAAGGTTGATCTGTCAATATGGAACACACTCAGTTTCCGACGCTGGGGTTCTTCCCCAAACAAAAGACAGGATTTCTTTTAAGAAAGTGGAGTCAGGCCGCCAGGTGGAGAATGCCGGCCCCTGACCACGGCGCCCGACCTGTGGCAGGTGAACCTTCTCTGTGAGCTGCCGGTCTTTGTTCCATAAGATTATGGCAAAGATGAAATGACATGACCCCTTACTCAACACAGTGACAGGCAGTGACGAAACGGTCAGGCAAAGCTTTCTTTTATTTTATTTTATTAAGTGATGGTGTCCATGACAAAGCATTCGCCTGACCTGTGTTTATGGATAGCAGAACCATTCACGACGAATTAAGGGCCAATTCCAGTGATCAAACCAGATCAGCCTACGTAAACAAAAAGCCTGGGGGGTGGGTGTATATGCGTAAATGTAAACAGACTGAAACGGGTTGCATGACGGTGGCATATCTGCCTACACGGAAGACCACGGAACGCACACGTTCTGCGGGAGAATCGTACGATGTGTGAGTTGTAGCTGAGTACAGTTGCTAGAAATGCAAACACTTTTCACGCTGTGGATTTCTAGCAACTGTACTCAGGTTGACCGTCTCTCCTGGGGCTGTGGGTTATTTTAATTACCCGCGAGCCTTATTAACATGGTAACGCTCAGGATTGGGACCCGCCTCCACGTACGTACAGCGGGACATGGATTGCTCAACCTGTGGGCTAGAGAGACATTTTGGCGTTCTTTTATCCCTGTTATTGTGAAAGCCTGAAACTTTATCAGTGGGCGTAAGCCAATCTGGTTGCCGTGGTTACTTACCATGACTTTAAGCTCCGCACTGGAAATAATTCCCTAAAGCGTTTTCCTGCAACTGCGTAGAGCCCCCGTCGGAGAACGAACTCTTAAGAAATGCCCAGGACATGGGCCCAGGGTACTGCATTCATTGATTAATTATTATACTGTCCACCAACCCCAGCGTGGTGGTAAGCGTGTTGCCTTTCCGATGTGTTGGAATTGTACCGGGTCCACCCGGGAGGTAGGGCTTGGTCCCTGTGCTTGAAAAATGGTGTGCAGGGGTCCCACCTCCCGTCTCTTTGTGTCCGGGGGTCTGAGGGACCCAGTGACTTCCTTCTAAGGAGCAGAATACAATAGCAACGGGGTGTGCCCTGCACGGCTGTCACTTCCCACACGTCAAACAGCTGTGACCCCATCTTGGCAGTGGGCTCTTCTCCCTCCTCTGGGCTTGGAAACTTGGATCATCACGTCCCCGTGGGTGAGGAGACTGTGTGGCAACATAGGGAGGGACACCTCCAGCCAGCACTCCCGACCCAACCAGTGGGCTCAGTCCAGCAAGTGGTGAAGCTTTAAGTCCTGCCAACAACCACGTGATCTCGGAATTGGGTCCTTCCGTCATCAGGCCTCCCGGTAATGACCATCAGGGGACCTGGCGGAGCTGGGAGGTGATGGGTATGGATTGTCTTGAACCTCCCAATGTGGGTGCGTTTGTTTTGTTCATTAGATTCCTCATACAGGTGGGAGCATACGGTATTTCTCTTTCACTGCCTGCCTTATCTCTCTAAGCATAATACTCCCCAGCTCCATCCATGCTGTCACCAAGGGCAGGAGTTCCTCCTTTCTTTCTGCTGCGTAGTATTCCATTGTGTCAACGCGCCAGTTTCTGATCCATTCATCCACAGATGGGCTCTCAGGCTGTTTCCAGCACTTGGCTCTTGTAAACAGTGCCGCTACGAACATAGGGATGAACAGGTTCTTCAGCAAAAAGTATCTATTTTCAGATAAGTAGGCCAAAAAAAAAAAAATGTGATTCCTCACCTCAGGGGCTGTTCTAGCCAGGCAGGAAGGGGAAGATTTCAACAGATGTTGAAGATTTTGATTGTTTGAAGTTGACCAGTCATTTATGCATGCGCGGTTCACAGCAACTGAGTTTGCAAGTCTCCTAACCCTCCTGAAAGCAAACTTACGGTTTTGTAAAAAGGCGCCCGAAGGCACCTTTGTTGGAAAGAAACCCGGTGCCATGGGGACATGTCCTGCAGGGTGCTTTATTGAAGAGAACAGCCTTCCAGTCTTGCTTCCTACCGGGCAGCTTCTTATGGCGCAATGCAAGGTACCCCTTTCTTGGTTCTCGGGCCTCCTGGAGCTGCAAAGACTCATGATGTTCCCACTCTAAGGGAAGCACAGGGAGAATATGAGGTGCTTGCTTCATGGTGCATTTCTTCCCATAACAAATACGTAGTCTTCATACCCACGGACCCCCTCTCCCCCCCATCGTTGGGAAAAAGAGCAGCAGGTGATACTTTCACATATTTTTGTTTAAAATATGTCCTGTCCTTCCTCCCCCCACCCCGCCCCCAGTTTCTCTCTCCATTAAAACCTATTTTCACACTCAAATTTGGGGTATTTTTGAAACTCCAAATCTGATGGGCATTTTCCCTTTGAAAGTGCCAAGTGAGCTGATGCTCATTTTCAAGGCAATCTGATTTTTTTCCCCAGCATTTCTGTGTGTTCTTCTATCCTCAACCAAGGATACATTCATTGATTTGAGGCAGAGCAGGGGGTGGGAGAAACAGCAATCGGTTGCCTCTTCCACACTCCCTGACCAGGGATTGAACCCATGACTTTTAGGTGCATGGATGATACTCCAACGAATTGCACCACCCAGCCATGGCCTCTGTGTTTTTCAAACTACAAAAAGAATAAACTTATAGATGAAAGCATTCTTCATGGAATCAACTTCCATGGCATTACCGAAACGAACTACCTGTGTCTCACTTCTCAACGTGCATCTAAGTAAAAGTTAAAACCACAGAACAGCACAAAGTCCTACAGAGCACTTCCACAGAATGTCCAGGGGATACTTTACATGGATCCAGTATAAGGAAGCTTTTCATTCTGATACCACAACTGGAACATATAAAAATTGTTGGGCAGCCTTGTATCCATTTTATGAGTCATCGTCCTATGAATGCATGTACCTGTGAATGCATGGGACTAGTTAAAAAATGAATTCAAGGCCCTGGCTGGTGGCTCAGTGGATAAGGCGCCGGCCTGCGAACCCAAAGGTCGCTGGTTCAATTTTCAACCAGGACCCTTAACCAGGTCTCCAGCCAGGTGCCCAGCTGGAGGCAGGTGAAAGGCAACCATGCACGGATGTTTCTCTCCCTCTCTTCCCCGCTCTCCACAAATAATCAATGAAATCTTTAAAAAACGAAGTCAAAGTGAAATGGAAGAGTAAACACGATAGGATTTTGTCTGGCCCCTAAATCAACATTCGAAAGCCAGCCTAAAAGGCGGTGTGGCGTTTCCATGGACACACAGCTATTTCTGTAACGAGTATAAAACCAACCTCATTGTCTCATAATGATGTTTTGAGAACATTGTGAGTATTATTGAACGAGCCAGCCTTCTAAAACGCGGGAGCTATTAACGAAAGGTGGCCCATTAAGGAGAAATCAGTCAAGTTCAAAAGGAAGCTTCATTTGGGCTCATGGGGACGGGGAAAGGACACCCTAGTGTTCGCGCGAGTGAGCTGATCTTTTGTATTTTGTGAGAGTGGGTGCAAACTCCTTGCGGTGGTAAACACGACTAGTGACTAAAGCAAACTGTTCCCAATTCAGGTGGGATCTTGGCGGAATCATTTTGACATGGGCAACGGCGGGTCTACATCTGCCATCACGTTGCCCACCAGGGTCCAGGTTTTTTTCTTTTGTTGTTTTTGTTTGTTGGTTTGTTTTGCAAAGCATCCTCTAAATATTCCTCAATGAGAACAGGAACTTCTTTGCAGCCCTAGCCAGCTGCCCCACATGACCCCAAACCACTTATCTGGACCATGACGCACCCTAATAGCCGTGCAAGGCGACAGAACACAACTCGGAAAACACGCTTTCATCTACGTATTGAGAGCTACTTTTCTGTTCTTCACGATGGGCAGCGAATTTCATAAGTTATAGAGTTCACATCTGTTGCCCCAGAGTACAGTCAACAGCCTCCATTAACACCATGAATCACATTCCAAGGAAATCATTTGAGATTTAAAAAAATTAAAGGGACATTGCTGTGGGCGAGGAGGTGGATGGTTGGACGGTGGCCATTGTTTTGGGGGGAAAACCTTGACATATAAAATGCACAACAAAGTCTCAGGTCTCTGAGGAGTTTCCCAAGTCAAGGCTGGTACCCCGAGGCCGCAGGGAGAAGCAGCATAATTGAAGTTCTCATATTGAGCTCAGAGGCATACATGGGGTTTCCAAGGTGTCATCAGGTCGCTGAGGAACAAGGGACAGAAAAGAAAATCGTGAAATAAAGCGGAATGAGTGCGCTCACTTATGCTTTTCCCAGGAGAAAAATCAAAAGCACGAACATGAACTTCAAACTCCGTACACAGCATTGCTGTTGGCCAATATCCCTCTGTCCTTTGGGTTTGCTGCTAAAATTGTAAATGGTGACTCTCAGTTCTGCCTGGGCCAATCTGCACCTACCCACCCCGTTCTGTGGGGCCATGGGGACTTCCCTGACTTTTCAGTGAAGCGTTGGGGTACCCCTCATGCCAAAGTGGTTTTTGCTTCCCACCACGGGGCAGGGTTGGTGTCCTTTGGTACGTCACCTTCTCCGCCTGGTTCCTTTCACCCAGCGAGGTGCGTTCACGTTTCTCCCATGTGTTTTCCTGCCTTAGTCACTCACTTCTTTTTGAGTCCTACGAGGTCTGCCCTGAAAGTCTCAGCCATGAAAACTGTTTCCATCGTATTGACATCGGTTCCCTCCTGTCAGGGCACAGCGTCTGGAGGGGTCAGGGTGTGTTTACCGCTCACCCACTGATGGGGACCTGGGTTGCTTCCGAGTCTTGGCAACAATGAGTTCACACTGCGGAAAACATCCATGGATACAGGTTTTCGGGTCCTTGGAATAAATGCCAAAGATGTTGATTGTGAGCGTCCCCTGTCAGAGGGGAGTTTCATCACAGCGACCAGGTACTACTCTTTGGATCTTGTCCAACTAGCAAAACTATGTTGAAGAAATTCCTACTGCGTGTCCTGGCTGGTGGCGCAGTGGATAAGGCACCAGTCTGCGAACCCAAAGGTCGCTGGTTCGATTCCCAGCCGGGGCACATACCCAGGTTGCAAGCCAGGTCTCCAGCCAGGTCCCCAGCTGGAGGCAGGGGAAAGGCAACCCTACATGGATGTCTCTCTCCCTTTCTTCCTCCCTCCCTTTCCCCTCTCTAAAATTAATAAGGTTCATTAAGGCTGGCTGAACCAAAGCAACTCCATGGATTCTAACTGGCATGGGGCTTCCTGTCTTCCCACCTTCTCCCTCGCAGAGTTGGTGGTGGAGTTGCAGGTAGGTTAGAAAGACGCACGTTGCGTGTGCAGACTTGATGCACGTCCGTTCATGAGTTCAGCCCACAAGCACGTGTTGACAGCCCGAGTGAGGGGTCATGAGCTGTGTCTCTGGTGTGGGACAGGGGGATACCATGTACTCCCGTTGCCTCACAACATTCTCTGGGTGGCTGATTACTAGCTATAAGGGGTTGAATTATGCCCATCCCACTCTGACACCTGCACCTACATTTTTTTTTTTTGGCAGTTGGGTCTTTGCGGATGCGAGTATGGTGAAATCACACTGGATTAGGATCACGCCACATGCGATGATGGACGTCTTCGTGCAAGAAATAAGACGGAGACCGGGATACAGGAGAACACCAGGTAAAAAGCCATTTACACCTCTGCCCGAGGACATAGCACCCAGACGAGGGAACGGCTTCACATAACCTCTCCCCGCTCACACCCCACTTGATGGCTGGAGTCCGTGCCTCTCACCCAGCGGCAGGACCCATGGATCCAACTGTCTGCTCATAGCTGATATTTTTAAGCCCCGATCATGGGCAACGGTTTTCTCCAAACGAAGGGGCTCAGCCCAAGGAAGCACATCTGTTTCTGTCATTGCCCCGCGCTTATTAAAAACAGAGGCACCGAATGGTTACTGTCCAAACTCACTGAGCCGTACCTTGAGGGTCAGGAATCCCATCACCGCAAGGTGCACGGCCTCTGCTCTCATGCTTCCTATATTCGCAGCAGAAATGGGTGTTTTAGCTTCAGCCCGTGCTGGAGATGTGTAACAGCTTCAACATCTGGACTGTGGGTTCCACCTCTCAGCGCTTGCGCCGGCGCTTCTGCCTGGGAAAAACGGGGATCCCCTCTGTGCCTCCTTTTTGGCACTTGTGCAGTGGAGAGGCTCTCTCTGTCCCCTCCATCACGCTGGGATGATTAGACGCCTGGCACCTGCCAAGAGTGTCATCAGCATCATGCCAGTGATTGTTACCACTAGGAACAGAGCCATGAACATTATCCGCATCCCACTTGGCACGGGATGTGGTCTCCAGCGTGGCATGCCTGACAGATGCGCGTTATCTGTGCAGGCAAACACGTTCCGGGGTCTGGTGTTTAGGCAAGACTCATTGCAACGCTTTGCCTGGGGCCACACGGCAGGGAAAGTGTAGACATGGCTCCTGGCTCACGTGTTTTCCACGGCTGTCTTCCGACTCAAGTGGCCCAGTGGAGAAGACACAACAGAGATCGGATGACTGGCTGGCCAAGCCTGAGCCATGTCCCGTCTGGTCCTTCCCAGCGGGTGACTGGTGGCCTCTACGTGAGATGACCCTACAGAGTGTCTGAGCACAACACCTGCCGATTCTCGTGTGTTCTGAGCACATAGAATGCATGCTTCATACCTGTTATAGTTTTTAGCAGAGCATCAGGACCAATCAGTGGTTGGTCCAACACCAAAGCCACACAGAGGCAGCTGTGTGAACTCAAGGGTCACGGATTCAATTCCCAGTCCGGGCACATGCCTGGGTTGCAGGCCGGGTCCCCATTTGAGGATGTGCAAGAGGCCATCCAACATGGATGTCCCTCTCCCTCTCTTCCTCCCTCCCTTGCCTTTCCTCTGAAAGTGAATAAACAAAATCTTTTAAAAATTATCGAGAAACCTGTGTTGCGTTGGTGAATGCAAATGCAATCTACCTAAGCCTTTGGTGGGGTGTCCATAACTAAGTGACTGTGAAGCAGTTTTATGGATGTTCACAGCTCTGGGCTGGCTAGTAAAATGCAAAGAAGCAAAAGGCCGTGGTAATGAACTTGAGGGTGACGTTTCTTGTCCCAGTGGAAAGCAGTGACAGTGTCTGTGTCAGGAGATGCTTTTCATGCTTCCCCAACTCTTAGTTAAACTTTGTTTTCACGAGACCCGATCCGGAAACCCACTGATGGAGTGTCTACCGGACGCTCATCTGAGGAAGCCAGCATTTTGTTCCTGGGAGCGACCGGAACATGGACCCCCCAAATCAGCGATGCAGACAGATCTATCTTCCGGCAATGACATTTTCTGCTCAGTCTGACGTGCTTGTTCGATATCCTTGCTGGTCTTTGTTTCTTCGGCCCTAGATCTAATAGACAATGATCCCTGACGTGAATGGATCATCATTAATATTGCCATAAGAAGTCAACGGTGACAGGACAAGGCTCTTTTAACTACCGGCCTGCGCTTGGGGCGACCTCACCCCCATTTCACTCTCCGCCTCCGACCACCGTCAGCCTGGTCTCTGCATCGATGAGCCTGTTTCTGTTGTGTTTGTATTTTTCTTTAGGCTGCCCATGTCTTTGGAGTCTGAAATTAAGCATGGGGTTGGCTCTATACCGCTGCGTTTGTGGGGACTTCGTACAGCGTGTGCCGAAAATCAGTGCACTTGCATTCCTCCTGTAAATCTGTATCTTTCAGGAAGCCGGAGAGCTGACGGTGCCCTGACGCTCATCCCCAGGGAAACTTGAGAAGGGCGGTCGCTTCTTCTCCGTCTGGGCTGAAGTCATTGATGTTTCCTCCAGGACTATGGGCAGATGAAACGGTGACCAACCTGGCTGGTGGCTCAGCGGATAAGGCACCAGCCTGCGAACCCAAAGGTCGCCGGTTCGATTCCCAGCCAGGGCACGTCACCAGGTTGCAAGCCAGGTCTTCACGTTGGCTTTGGATGTCATCGTAACTAGTTCCAGCCAACTGGCTACAACCCTACAGACGAAGGTCGAATTTTACAGCCCCCTGGGGCAGACTTGCGCCTGCTCAGCCTTGGCACCTCCATGTCCTTTAAGCAATCATCTTTTTCTGCCAGGGTTATGGATGGCCTTGTCCCCGGAGACACGAGGAAAAAGCTTTGGCGCTCACTGTGAGACCACCAAAGCAGTCAGCGAATAACTGTGTGGTCATGGCGGGCACTGTCCAACCTGGAGACCCATCCCCACCATTCGTATTTATCTAACAGCACTTCATCCTGCAGGTATGGGCTCTGTGACTCTCGGGCTCAGGAATCATGGAAATTGTATGAAAATAACCAGAGCACAGAGACCGGGGAGCCAGTCCCGGCCACGTGCAGAAGGCAGGGTGGCGTTGCAGAGGGTGGGCCCATTCTAGCTGGAAGGGGCCAGCACACAGGTCCCAGAAAGGGACCCCTGGTCTTTAAGAGCAAATAGGACAACGTCAGGAATGTGCCAGGAGCACAAATAAACGAGGAAGAAAGGACAACCGTCCCGGTTGAAAGGGCAGCAAAGGAAAATGATGGGAGTTGTAGGAATTCGCAAGGTCTGCCATGAAAGTACTCAGCCAATGTCAACGTCATTAACACAGATTGCGTGGCAGGTACTTTTGGGACAGATCTCATAGGTAGGAGCATCGTCCCATGCACGGAAAAAGTTGTGGGTTGGATTCTTGCTCAGGGCACGTGCCTACGTTGTGGGTTCAATCCCCAGTCAGGGTACGTTCCATAGGCAACTACTGCTCTCTCTCTCTCTCTCTCTCTCTCTCTCTCTCTCTCTCTCTCTCTCTCCTCAAATCAATAAGCATATATGGGGGTGACAATTAAAAACATATACGTCATGGGTGGAGCCTGGGTTTGGGAGTGGTGGGCCCACAACCTGCTGTACACACGTGTTTTGCCATGGTGACGTTCCGGTTGGTTGCATGACCCTGGTTGGCTGGCTAGATGGCCCCGCAGTCTGGGGTCAGCCCGTTGCACCCCTGTCACGACTGGACTCCGATGGAGCTTTTATTGGCAGGAATATTCCTGATGTCATTTGGAGCCACTTAGGTCAACAGACAGGTGATGTGAATTTCTGCCTTTGCTCATGGGGATTCTCGCTGATGTTAGGGGTGCATGGACCCAGGTGGGGAAAGGGGAGCCCGGCTAGTTGGGGGGGCAGTGCAATCATCTCCGACCAGGCTGTCTTGCAGAAAACAGAGCGGGGCAGAGAAGGAAGAAGGGGAGGAAAAGAAGAGACATCCCAGCACACTTTTATGAGCTCTCCCTTTGCTGTCATCTAGCGTAGCTCTCATTACCTCTAGAACAAGTTCCAACCTTTTCTCACCGCGGGATAAGAAAGTGTCAGCGTGTCCGCGTCCGCCTGATACGAAGACCTGTTCCCCGTTGAGCCCCGGGTGCCAGGTCTCCGGTCTAGCTGATGATACATCCGCCAATTGCCAGGTTTGGTAAAACCCAAACAACACCTGGTTGACCCCTAAGAAGTTTCCAGAATGAATCCTGCAGGCCACAGGGGGCTTTTCCCATCAACCTTAAATCAGGCAAGTTCTTTGAAGGTTTCTGACATCACTTACCTAACCAGGTAGCTATTGATTTTATCATCAATAAACGGACAGGCGGGGTTTAGCACAGTGCATCGATTTAGACTCGGAACCAGTATAGCCTGATCGTTTTCGCAACCTTGAGCATGTTATGTTGGGACATCCTAGGACTGGCAGGGTTCATGGGGAGGCCGCCTCTTACGTACAATGCATTGAACTGAAAAAGAGAAGAGGCGTTCTGGTTTTTTAAAGTCCGGCACGAAGGCTGACAGCTAGTATCCTGCGTGAGCCATGACAGATGAATCCATTCAACCTACGCCCGTACGTCCCTCAGATCCTTGGATGCCGGACGTGCAAAAACCTGAGCATCTGCTCACAACAACATTCCCGTCACAAACGACACTCCCAGAAACTGAACTAGGAGGCGGGCACATGAAACCATTTTTCCCCCCCAACCACCTGTACGGCAGCTTTATTAGGAAAACAGCACGTGACCTTCAAATCATTGCACGTAGAACTTCCCTAAGCTCTCTGTGGCCATGAAATTGAAACATGAAGAAGAAATTCGGTATTGCCTCCTGTCTACCCTGGCCTATAAATACACACGGCAGAACTGTTCAATTTTTAAACAATGTCTGCGCGTGGGACGACATTCCTCCTAAATAATTATCACCACGCGTTCCTTCTCGCAACCGGTTTCTGGCTGGGATCGGCGAGCCCGCCTTCCAGGCCCCCATTAAAGCATCCTCCAGCCTGCGGAGAGCAAGCGCTGAATTATTAAAGAGACAAGGGAAGAGAAAAACGCGTGCCTTTCCGAGCTCCGTTTTCCGGTCGCTGCCTTGGGCAGGTCATCATTTTCAGTCTTCTTTTCCGTGACAAGGGCCTCCTGGGAGGCATGTAAGATGCTGGCCCACCCTGCGCCCAATGACCCTTGTTCGGTCTTCAATACCACGTCTGCCTGAAGGCAATAGATGCTCTGATTCATTTTTCCGGGACGATTTGATTTTTCCCGGGGCTCCCGGGTGGGGAAGCCTGCATCTGTCCTTCCAGTCACCTTCCTTGGAGAATGAAAGAGCCCGAGCAGGTGGCCGTGTCTCCGTGTTTTCTTGAAGAGGCTACTTGTGCTTTGGAAGGGACACGAATGAGATCATTTCAGACGTCTAGGTCATGGGTGTACATTCTGCGTCAGGAACAGCAGCTTGGGCAGCTGACACATGAAAGGCGGTCGTTAAATGGTGAATTGTCTGGGTGTGAAAGGGAAAAAAAAAGAAAAGAATACACATGGTTGGCTACAGAATAGATGAGGGGCTGTGAAGAAGAATAGAGGAAACGGAAAAGCCAAAGAACTTCTATGCATGACACCTGGACATGAACTAAGGGGGGCATGGTTGGAAGGAATGGGGTGGGGTCCCAGGGAGAGGGGAAAAGGGGAAACATTGGGACACCTGGAAGAGCAAAATCAAGAACCCATATTTTAAAAAACCAGTTTGGGACGAGGGAAGGATAGGGTTATATTCTAGCAGACTAGTTTTTCCTCAGAAAAAAAGCCTACCATTTTTTTCCTCTTTGTTTTTGTTCTTGGGAATAAATTCTCTTTCTTGCTTTTTTTTTTTGTTTTTTTTTGATTCCTAAAACGAGTTTCCCCACACGCCATGTTTCAGTAGATTTGGACCTGAATTTTCTTCATGTTTAGGCTCCAAAGGGGCCTAGCGAAGACCCGCTTATCCAATAACGCAGACCCCCTAGGACTTGCCTATTTGCGGGTTAAGAAGTGGTAGATTGTGCAGAACGCATTTTTTTTCTAGGACCATCGCAAATACGAAAGATGGTTTATACAAAAGGGATATTTTCTGAGAACCGAAAGATACTCTTTCGAGATGGTGTGAAGGGGCGTGATTTTGATCCCCTCTCTGGCACTGAAAGCCCAGTGTCCACGATGGATACGATTCAAGTCCGTCTCTCCATCTGGACACACCTCTGCTTACACCACAAGTTTATATTTTCCCCACAAGTCGCACGTTATTTTCGATCTTTCTGCAATTGAATCCGCTTTAAAATTGTTCCGTTACCATTGGCACTCATTCCTGTATTCATTCCGGGCGTCCACCGCAGTGGTTGGACTTTCTATCACGTACCACGTGATCACCCTGATCAATCTCTCACCCATCTGACACCACGCATGGTTAGTCCAATATTCTTGACTCTATTTCCTATGCGGGCCTCCTCATGACTCTATTTCCTATGCGGGCTACCCATCAGCCTTCTTAATCGCTTCACCTTCTATTTTTTACCCAATTCTCTCAAAATGTCCTGATGCCTCCCATCTGCTGAGAACCAGCTGGGACAGGATGGTCAGAGCCCACCTCACTGACCAGGTATCTGTCTGCTATGCTTGCTGTTCATGCATGTGGGCGTGTGTGAGTGCATGAGCTCTACAGGGGGACCCCTTCCCCCCTCCACCGCAGGAGGTCACCCTGGCTCATGAAGATGCATGAAGAGATCTGAGCACCAAATGCAGAGCCACACCCGCCCTCCTCCTCCGGAGAATCTGCTATAAAACTATAAAGATACCAGGGAGCTGGATGGTTATAGGTTGTCGTACCCATTGGTTTTTAAAAATTGATTCACCGCCCCCCCTCCCCCATTCAGAATGCCTCATCCGTTTTCAGGTGGCATAAAATAAAGTCCGTCTGCCTGAGGCAAGAGCTGGGCGCTTGCCCCGGAACAGGGCATTTTCCCCTTCTCCTGATGATTTCCTTTACAAAGTTCCTACAAGATTGTAAGCCAACATGTGAGAGATGGATTGACCAGCCAGGGCACAAGCCTGGTCCCCAGCGGCGGGCATGTGAGAGGCAGCCACACGAGGGGAGGGAGGGAGGAAGAAAGGGAGAGAAACACCTATGTACGGTTGCCCTCCCCCTGCCTCCAGCTGGGGCCCTGATTGGAGACCTGGCTTGCAACCTGGGTATGTGCCCTGGCTGGGAATCGAACCGTCCTTGGTCCTTTGGATAAATAAATAGCAGGCAGCTCTGAAAAGGCCCATTGGGAATGGGTGTAGGAAAGATCCAACCAAACCTGCTGAATTCCACAGGTACCACCAGGCATGTGGCACTGTTCCTTGGATGGATGCATCAAATATCTTCATGGAAACCATAGTGCGTTCGTTCATGGTCAACATGGGTGCCCAGCGCTGAGAAATGGAGAACACGGTGAGCATCGATGTCTGTTGTCACCAAAACTGGTGGAAGTTGATCCTCCCAAGACGTCACGCTGTGAAAAACCCTGGTGCCTCCTCATGAGGTTGGACTCACCAAAATGTAGCCTGTCTGTCATGTCCTCAAACGTGAAACAATGGTGCGAGTTTCTGCTTTTCCCGGGACATGCCCATGTCTAACCTCACGGTTAGTCCAAACACTGAGATTTCAGGTGTCAGGTGGGCACAGCTTACAAAACTTGGCTCTCTTTGTGCCGATGAGACAAGTGAGGGTCTGAAAGGTTTCACCCCTTATCCACACGCACACAGGTGGGACACACCTGCATCAGCACGTCCCTCATAGAACCTTGTGCCTTCCCGACTCAGACAGCAATACCTGGTCCTTGTTGGAAGGGATCTTCGTGGTGCAGGGGCTGCGGTATTGACCTTTAAGGATCTCCAGGGGGCACTCAACTGCCCACCCAACAAGGTCAAGAAAAGGGTCTCAAGTGTGCCGCCCTCGGAAGGCTGTTTTCCTCTCTAGTTCCTTAGAACCCCTGCTTTGGAAGAGTCTCAGAAACGCCTCTGCTCTTTGGTCGAAATTTTATTTATTCCAACCTATGCTCGCCCTTGTGTGCTTCCTGATTATAGGGTGCAGCCCGGGACCCCGAGACCAACAGGGGAGGGGGAAAATGCCTTTTCCAACAAGCTGGTAAACTCAATAGCTTTTTCAAAATACCGGTAGGCGTCGAAAAGAAAATGCTGGCATGGCCCCTCCCCCCCCGTGACGGGCATGAACATTGTGTTCTTGATGGCTGGCTTTTCTTTTTCATTTTCTTTCCCCCTTTCACCACTTGGAGACACAGGTGCGTGGGAGTAACCAGCCCTGAGCCCTGTTCTGTCGGGTCAACGGGACCCGGAAGGAGCAAGGCTCATGGCAGTTCTGCGGAACCTCAAAGGGTTGTTCCGTTCCAGGGTACACCCAGCCGGACTTACCGTGGGTCCCCTAATTGCATGAACAGCGACCAATGATGCAGGGCGCATCCTCCTACATAATTATCAGCGCACATTCATTTTCACAACCAGTTTCTGGCTCGGATCTGTGAGTGTGAACTGGCCTGTGAACCCAAAGGTCGCTGGTTCGATTCCCAGCCGGGGCACATACCCAGGTTGCCAGCCAGGTCTCCAGCCAGGTCACCAGCTGGAGGCAGGTGAAAGGCAACCCTACATGGATGTTTCTCTCTCTCCCTCTCTGCCTCTCTCCCTTCCCCTTTCTCTAAAAATACTAAATAAAATATTTTTTAAAAAAACATTCCTATTCTCAAAATAGAAATAGGTGAATAACCGACTCTAAATAAAGAAGAAAAACTACAAATGTTTTTCCTGACACTGACGTGTGTGTTAGTCATTGGGAAATTAATTGGTCTGTGGGTTACCCTAGGGAAATCTACTTTAGGTACAAATTAAAAAAAAAAAAATCAAGCGCTTACAATGATGACAAATAGACAGGAGCCGTCATCAATCTTTCTAAACTTTTCAGTTATGGAGATTCAGGGTATTTAATTAATGGGCTGATATTGTGCAATGATAACTTTATTTCATTGGCCCTTCAAAGAATGAAGGTGTCAGAACGATGAAGCCTCACATTTGGAATTACTTTCATTTGCTTTATTTTTGCAGCTTTCAAGATGACTTGGCGTTTTCCATGATGTAAGAGCTTTCATTGTTTTTATTTTGATACATGTTTATTTTTTGTGGTTGTTGATAAAGAAGTGGACTTTGACCTTTTAATTTAACCAATTGCCTACCTGCATGGAGTGGGGTGGAGGGGATCTTACTATGTTTGAACAATTGTTTATTCCCAGAAAAGACATCTATGTTATTCTCTTTTACACAAAGTGAATGTTAAGTTCATAATAACAGCAGATCTATTCATCATAGGCAAATCCTGTCACCAGAGCACGTGTGATCATTGCGTGAACTCTTTCGACAAATGATCATGTTTTGCAAAACAATTTACCGCCTTATATGTGCTTACTAGTGTTCCAGGTGGTATAAATGTATTAATGGCTTGCAATGTTTTCCTCTTGTAAAATATCTTCAATTGATTTCACATAAAATTCATACCCAGTCTTGACAAGCAATAGATCTCAATATAAAATATTATGTATTTATTTACATACTTCATGTGCCAGATCATGTCAAAGGGACTTGACTAGCTACGGCTTTCCACGGATAAGTCCATTGGCTAATTTTACCTCACGGTTGACATGTTCAGGTGGGACCCCACTTATCCAGAATTTAGCGTGTTCCGTGTCACAGTTTACACTCCACTCTGTGCACATCAGGCCCCAAAGAGACGCTGTTGTGTACGCAGCTGGGTGTTTTGTGGAAGTAGCATGTGCTGGCCCTGTCCTTAGAGCCTTTTTTACCCGTGTGACCCCTTGATACCAAGGACTTGGGTCACCATGACAGCTGTTGGGGTACCTTTCTGTCAGGAAAAGACCACAGTTCAGGCAGCGTTGCTTCCACTAGTACAAGCCGTGTGCATCTTGGTGTGTTTTGTCATGTCAGCCTCTTGAGTGTCTGTATGCTTTTCAATAACATTCAGCGTCCCGGGTACAAGCCAAACGCAAACTATCCAGATACGTCATCAGGCAAGAGGTGCACCTTCTCTTGTACTGAACAAGAGTTCGCGAGGTTGCTCCTGATGCACAACCCAACTCGACTTTACCCCTAACGAAAACAAAACATAGTCCTTGATAATATAACAGGTGAAGGTTTGGTGTAAAAGAGCATTTTTAATTCGTAGCAACCGTAGCGTTTTCCGTCGGGGGGACTCGGGGTGCAAGGCTGCTAGCCACCTGCATCCTTTCACGTGGTCTCCCTGGTACCCGGCCTGGCGATTCCATTGCATGTGAAAAACAAATACAGGCAATCAATTATAGCAGCAGAGATGACCAATGGTTGAGGAGGGGGTGTGTTGGAGGAAGTGACCATGAGGGTGAACCTGCTTCATGGGGGCCTCACAAACCTCTCCTTTCTCCTCCCTCCTAAAACGAACCTATTCAAGATCCTTCAAATAGCAGACAGCACGATAAATCTCTTTGCCTAACGTGATCTTTGATGGGGATGCAGCGCAGCTCCTGCGATTCTCATGCGCCGAGTGCCCCGCGAGGTGCCCACTGTCCTGGGCCATCAGGATGGTGTGAACCAGGCTCGGGGGACATGACATGTCCTGGTCCTGAGGGTTTTTTTTTTTTCTTGATAGAATCAATCATCAGGGGCGCCCCGAGTCTGCCGAACAGAGGGGGGCGCCTTCCTCAAAACACACCCCACACATCAGCTTCCCTTCAAAAACATCAAGCGAAGCGGGAAGAGCACAAAGTAAAGTTCCGGAATGCCAAAGAGCATCTTCCTTTTTCCAGCGGTGGCCCCTGGGTCATTAGCCTGCAAGATAAAGCTACTTATTCACAGCTTCTCTTGGACACGTATAAAATCAATACACACCCTCTGGATGAGGAACTGCCTCTCTGCAGGACCGGGTCACGCACCAGCATCTCCGGGAGGCTGCTTCTGAAATGTCAAGTGACCGGGACATTTCCCCGCGTCTCTGCCATGGGGTCTATTCCTTAGATGTGATTGTTCAATTGGGGTTTGACACTCAACCTTGTTTTGCTCTCGTTTCAGGGGGGCATTTCTGTCACTTGCCACGTGGGCTCCCCCCTGTTTCCAGCACGCACCTGGCACCACATGCGTTTATATTTATGATGATATTATTGACTCTGTTGGCTGCGCTGGACTTCCATGCGGTGACAATTCTGTAACTACAATCTGTGCTCCTCTGTCCCTTCACCCATTTCACTGTGAAAAACCCCCAACACCCCCCCATATAGCGACTTTCAGTCTATTCGTGTCTGAGAGTTGATTTCCGTTCTGTTGGTTTGTTGATGTTCTTTCTGAGATTCCCCCTATCAGAGAAGCCGTAGGGTATTTATCTTTGTCTGGCTTACGTGGTGTTGAGCATAAAACCACCGAGGTCCACCCTGGCTGAGGCAAACTGCAAGGTTTCATTCTTCTTTTTTTTCCCCAATGGCGGAGAAATAGTGCCTTGTACTGGAACTTCTTCTTTTGAAGCCCAAGGAAACCCCGTTGGCTCCCACCTGCACAGAAGGCACAAGACCCAGGATTCTGGATTAACAAACAGCAGAGGACTTGTTCCGTGGACGTGCCAAGGGAAAGATCAGAGAAGACTAGGTCAGCGTCGGAAAGAGGGATAAGCAGTTGCTTCCTTGTTAGCAGACGGTGCCCGTCTGCGTTGTAGTTCTGTTCCAACCCTGCGAGGTGGAAGGTACGGACATAGATTACGGTCCCCGTGTAGAGACCCGAGAGCCGGGAGCATTCATGGTGGAACGGCCAGTGTTGGAGCAGAAGGAGGTTCGGCCTCAGATCATGGAGGAAGCCAATTCTCCCTTCCCCCACCTTTTGCGGCTACTCTCACGTCCACTGATTAGACGCGGCCCACCCTGACCGGGGAAGAGCAATCTGCTTTTGTCCGCCCACCGATGCAAATGCTGATCTGACCCAGGCATGCAGCCTTACCCAGAAGCAGCCTGTCGCCAGCTGTCTGGGCATCCGTGGCCCTGGGAGGGGGATGCAGGACGCGAATTGTCACAATGCCCAGCCCCTGACTGGTGGGGTTGGGACGGTGCCATTGGACGGTGATGCAGCACTCCCCGGCCACTCCCTGCCTCTGTGTGTGCATGTGTGTTCAGGACCCCATTCCCTCCCTGCTCATCTGGCTTCTGGGCTTTCACACGCACCATCGCATGGCATTCTCACAATGCCTGCTGACCGCTGCCAGGACCAGTGGTTGCTCATTCCCTCCTTCCCCAATGAGAGGTTCTCCGAGGTGGGCGCGCAGCCTACCCAGAATGTGCTTTTCTCTCCTCAGCTCCCCGTCCTGGCATTCATGGCCCAGAGCTGAGAAACCGCGTCCCTGGAACACACGGTCGCTATAGTGACCGTTTGCAGCTCCGATCCCATCGCTAGGATGCTCTGCCACGCAGCAATTCTTAGTCAAACGAGTAAAAAGGGAACGGCGTGGGCGAGGAACCTTCTTCTGTCCAAAGATTTCATTCCAGATGGACCTGACGTAGCACCTGGGACCTGCTGGTGAACGCGGCCAAACCTGCGCCTTTCCTCGAAATGGGTTTCTTGCTTACACCGTTTCAGGACTGTGTGCACGTGTGTACACTCATCTGGGGGCTCACGTGTGAGTGAAAGGGGTTGATGAACAGACAGGTGCATGTTTGAGATACGTATGTTGTGAAGTGGAGATAAAACTTCCCACAACCAGCCCTGGCTGGTGGCACAGTAGATGAGGCGCCAGCCTGCCAACCCAAAGGTCGCTGGTTCGATTCCCAGCCAGGGCACATGACCAGGTTGCCAGCCAGGTCTCCAGCCAGATCTCCAGCTGGAGGCAGGGGAAAGGCAACCACCCATGGATGTTTCTCTCCCTCTCTGCCTCTCTCCCTTCCCCTCTCTCTAAAATTAATAAATCTTAAAAAAAAAAAAGAAAATTCCACAACCAGCTACCCTGTGGCTACGCCTTTTAAACACGCAGATGGTAACGTGCTCCGGAGTTTAATTAGAAACGGGCCCACCGTTCCACCCCCCAGCTCTTCGGAAGCTTATGAGGCGCGTGCCTTGGTAAGAAGTGTGTAAACAACATTAGGACAGGGACTTGCCTCATTTCCTCCAGAAAAGCAACTCCTGGGGAAGTAAACCGTGCTACCGGTAATGATTCAAGAGGCACATTATCGGTGGAGCAGAACCAAAGCAAGGTTCTTGCAGGGGGAACCTTGTTTCCATAAAAGCGAACAGGGAAAGAATGAAAGAGGTTTCCGTACCTGGGGGTCTGGTTTCGGGTCGTTCCACAGCGTCGCCCTGGTGGTCACCGGTGCTCACCCTCACGTTTCAGGGCCCGGCTGCACCACCCACTCAGCCCTTCCAAGGCCCGTTTTGAATTCCATCTATGATGTTAGAGGAAGCAAATTTGCGCGGTGGGTTCCGCCACCTTCTCCAAGGGCCAGGTAGGATTTCAGACTTTGGGTTTGATGAACACAGAAGCCAATCGGGGAGCTTCATTACGGAGGTGCATCTCCAGCCAGTTATTGTTTTACTTACGTTTTAAAGATTCTAGTTATTGTATTTTTAGAGAGAGGGGAAGAGAAGGAGAGGGACATTCATGTGTGGTTGCCTCTCACACGCCTCCAACGGGGGTGCCTGGCCCGCAACCCAGGCGTGTGCCGTGACTGGGAATCGAACCGGTGACCTTTGGAATTGCTGGATGACGCCCAGCCCACGGAACCACACTGGTCTTAACCGGCGCCTCCTGTCCTCCCGGTTCACAGAGGGGGTGTTTTTCCAGCTTGTTTCATAAGACGGTTGCCCAAGGCAAAATCCCCAACTTAGACCCGTGTAGAAGAAGCTTGGGAAGGGTGTATTTTTTTCCCTGACATCCTCGTTGCGCCAAGATCAAGAACATCGTTAAAAATGGTTCATTTTGAACTGAATGGTGCTCACGTCCTGCGCCACAGATGGGGGTAGGTTTCACCGTTTAAAGTCTGAGGATTTCATTAGAAACTTAGTAGTGGGAGAGGATGCCTTCCAATTAAAAAATTTTTTTTCTTTTAAAGCGAGGGTGCTGGGTAATAATGAATAAAAGTGATCTGTTTCCATCATCGCCAGAGGCCCTGTCACGGCCGTAGCGAAGGATGTGTTGTCACTGTTGGTTACCTTCTGCAATGGCCCTGCTCATGTTCGTCCGTTCCTAATCAGCGGAGTCTCGCTCAGCACGCTCATTAGGCAAGATATGAAACAGCTTGACTTCAGGGGCATCAGATAATATATATATATGTATCTTTATATATATATATTTAAGATCCACGTGTGGTTGCCTCGTCTGCATCCCAGCTGGGCACCTGGCCCACAACCCCGGCCTGTGCCCGGACTGGGAATTGAACCAGCGACCTTTGGGTCCGCAGGCTGGCGCTCCATCCGCTGAGCCACACCAGCCAGGGCAGGAAGAATATTTCTTTCTCCTGCATGTTGTTCGCCTCTTCTTGCGCACAGCTCCTTACCTGGGTTTTCCATTTCCAGGAGCAACGATGAGGGTCCCGCTCGGGATGCCAGGCATGTTTGGTTGGCGAAGATCATGCGTCTGACAGGCTTTCAGTCCCGAGTTGTCTCCTTGCGAGTTCGGGCTTTTCCCGACGCTAAATCACCCTTGAGAGGGAAGAGCTTTCAGGTTGATGAGATTCAGGAAACCACATCGGGGCGGCTGATGGCCACGGGGAGAACCATCTGAGGTCGCAGGCTGCCCACTTGGACGGGGACCCAGGGGTCCTTGTCTGAAGTACAATGTTTCTCGTATCTTGCACCTTCTTCAAGAAAGGTCTCCGTTTTTCATGTGGCGTGGCTGGATACCTCCTGGACAGATGCCCTGCCGTTACATTTTATAGCACCCTACGTGAACGGGTTGATGGCGGATTAATACATTCACGATCTAATCGCCCACCATTGTTTGGGGAGGTATAGGTCAAAGCAAGGGAGCCGTGCTGCGGGCCAGGCGTGGTTCCTTTTGGGCAGTTGGTCCGGAGGTCCTACCCCAACGTACAAGCCAGCTTGGAAGCGGCCCTGGCTTTCTTTCCCCTCCCGCCCAGGGGCAGGATGACTGGCACCTCTGCCAGACACCAAAGGCCACAGCCATCTGCCATGGTGACGTGCACGGTGCAGCCTCAGGATAAAGCATCACCCTGGAAAATCAACGCCTACGTACTGCATGCATCCAGCTGAACCTGCATTTGCATTTGCATTTGCATTTGCAAATTTGCATTTGCACCTCCCAGCCATCAGGGAGCCCCCGTAAAACGTAAAACGTGAAACGTAAAACGTATGATTCCTGCTATGGACACAGACGTTGCAAAGGAGAAGTTCAGGTGCATCGAATGAATCACCAGGGTCACGCAGGAGCTCCTGGGTCGGGCGATTCTATTTTTTTTTCTCTTTAAAGATTTTATTGATTATTTTTAGAGAAAGGGGAAGGGAGAAAGGCAGAGAGGCAGAGAGGGAGAGAGACATCCATGTAGGGTTGCCTTTCGCCTGCCTCCAGCTGGGGACCTGGCTGGGGACCTGGCTTGCACCCTGGTTATGTGCCCTGACTGGCCATCGAACCAGCGACCCTTGGGTTTGCAGGCTGGCGTCCATCCACTGAGTCACACCAGCCAGGGCCCCATTTCAGTTTTATTTTATTTTATTTTATTTATTTATTTTTTAAGATTTTATTTCATTATTTCTAGAAAGAGGGGAAGGGAGAGAGGCAGAGAGGGAGAGAGACATCCATGTATGGTTGCCTTTCACCTGCCTCCAGCCACAGATCTGACTGGAGACCTGGTTTGTAACCTGGTTATGTGCCCTGGCTGGGGAATCGAACCTGCGACCTTTGGGTTCGCAGGCCGGCACCTTATCCACTGTGCTACCAGCCAGGGGGCCATTTCAGTTTTAAAGACAACAATTGCAGATGTCAAGTCACGCTGGATCATCGCACAGGAAACACGACATGGAAACACGGTCAGGGACAGCAGATGCGTTCGGACATCGAGATTCGAGATTCCGACAAAGGAGCCCCCGGATAAAACTATAATCACGACTTCCGACTTCAAAGGCCCTCCTGTTACCCTCCCGTGAAGTTGGATGGCGATGTGAAGAGTTGTTAGAAATAGCTAGGGCCTTGGGTTGGGCTCTTTAGAAGAACCCCAGGCAGGAATGGAGTGCCATCGACTCACTGATGGAAGCAAATAGGCAGGAAGGTGTGCAGCTGGGCCAGGGGGAAGGGGACAGAAATGACACAGGATGGCCTCTGCTAGCACCTTGCCTTGGTGACAGACCACGGTCTCTGGTGGGCAGGTTGGGGTCACTACTCGGGCAGGACACCTCATTGTCAACCTACACAGCTTTCTAGAAAGGAGACCAGGCGAGGTGCTCAGTAGCAACGGATTCAACCACCGGGCCACGTGAGTCTTTGTGTGAAAGACAGGGTTCGGGCAAGGGGGACCTCAAAACAGCATCCATCACAGCTGTTAACCCCGACTAGCATTCACGTCCATAATACTCTTCTTCTTCGTGCTGTGATCCTCCTGGGGGGCCATGCAGAAAGTTCCAGGCGTTTGGTCCAGATTAGGTCCCGATTTTGTATGCGAGCCGTATCGCACCAACGTCAGGTCATGGTTCCTCCATCTTTCACTTCCACCCCAAGTGTAAGGTAGGGATTTGTCAATAAAAGGTTGTCGGGGTTTTTATTAACAAGATTTATTGGAGTCATTTCCAAATCTGTGGTTGGTGCCATACGTGGATTTCCCTGGTTTATAAATCCTCGTACTGGGGTCAGGCTGACGCCGAGAATAATGATTCTTCAATGAGATGTTGGAATGGATTTATTCCCAGGTTTTATAAATCAAGCGCAAAATGTACAATTTCAACTTCCAAGAGTCCAGATTTATATACGTTAGCCATAAATCAGGAGAATAAGTATCCACAAAGTCCTTTAGTTTATTTTCTTTTTGGCTAATCCGATCAATTGCTGGGTAAATACTTCATGTCTCTTAATCCATTTCATACTCATAATTAGAACTCATTATTTCAGTAAATATCTGTCGATTTATGGTTATCCTAAACGCATGCATTTGGAAGCGCTTGGAAGCCTGCCTGCATATTAAGTTATAAGGATAATGAATGCTACCACCATGAGAATAAATGGAAAATGTGCACTAATCATATTGAATCCCCCAAGCAGAGGATAAGGGAGAATTTAAATGAAAGCGGCCTCCATTCTCAAAAAGGCCATTCAGCATCAAAACTGGCTTTTGTCTTTTAATGGACTTACAGTCTCACGCCAACTTCTTTATTTTATTCCGACACTAGAAACCAGGGGGATTATATAGAACTCTTTGTTTTTTTCCTCCCTTCTTTAAACCATGGTTTTGTTTATTTGTTTTTAGAGAGAGGGGAAGGGGGGAGACAGAGAGGGAGAGAAACATCCATGCGTGGTTGCCTCTCATGCGCCCCCAGCTGGGGCATGTTCCCTGACTGGGAATCGAACCGGCGACCCTTTGGTTTGCAGGCTGGAGCTCCAATCTCTGAGCCCCACTAGCCAGGACTAGAACTCTTCCAAGGCAACCACGTTCTTATTCGTAGTCATTCTTGTCCAAGGGGTTTATTGTGTTTGCTCGAATGCAAACATGGATAATGTAGATTTATACTACTGCATGAACAACAAAGGTACCATTATGACACAGTCCAATGGCCATGTGAGGGCACCCAGGTGGGGCTATTGTCCTTTCCTTTGCAACTTATGTTTACCCAACCAATACACCCAAGGAATGCTGTGCATGTGCTACCGTGCAACTTCCCTGCTGGGCTTCACATGTATTTTGGGGGGTAGCGCCCGCTATGGGTCCCCTGCCTGGCAGATACACCAAATGACCCATCTGGCTGCCCACCGGCACCTGAGACCAGAAAGAAGAGCAGCTTTTCCAAAGCCAATCGCAGAACATTCTGGAACATCAGAGGGGAGCGCCACCCCTCCTGATTTATTTTCACGCAACGAGATACTTCACTAAAAAGAAAAGAAATTCCACGATGCATGTGCATGGAACGGGCTGTGGAGGCATCCGTGAAACCAGTACTGAACAAGGGAAGAGTGGCTACCAAATCCCAAAAGGATTAGAAAAAAAATAGCCAATGTGACAGGACCGCTGAGGTCCACGGTTCTTCACTTTGGGGGGGAACGAACATTTTGAGAATGTGCTGGAAGTCAGTGCTGCCCCAGAACGGCTGCCCTGCCCCGAGAATTGTAGGGTTCACGGTGCTTCTGAAATCCTACCAGTAGGACCCTCTCCACGGTGGTGATGGGATGGCATTGTTCTTTCTGTTATTATCACAACTGACGGTCATTTCTGACACTGAGTGGGCAGCAGCCAGGAAGGGTCCAAAGCGCAGCATTGTGAGTCACATGAAAACCGAACGGAAGAAAACCAACAAAGACTCGGGCCGCTCTGTCAATCTTCAAGCACCTACTTACACACAAAAGTGCTCAAGAATGAGCTGAACCGAGGCTCTAACTCCCATTTCAGGCCCGACCTCCAGGAGTTCTTTTCTTTGCTTGGATTTGCTTATTATTACTCTGTTTTCACGTGCACCCTTTGAAGAGGCCCTAAGTTTCCCAGGCACCCAGCAGCCAAGTAATTAGAGGGAAAATTGTAATTAATTTGTCTGGAAACGGACCAAGGGTTGTTAACAATTTCAGAAAAACAGTTCACGTGAGTGTTGGACTCACTGGCAGAAAGGGTGGGCCACCTGCCCCCCGCACACAGCTTTGGACGACTGTTTCTCCTTGGCACGCATTTCGGGAATTTACGTTACTCTTCAATGGTGCGCGTAAGTTTTAGCACAAGGTGTACAGATGCGGATGTACATGATTAGAGCTGCGGTCTTGGGTGTTATTTACCTCTGTGCACCCCAGTTTCTGCGTCTGTAGAATAGCAATAAAAACCATTTACTTCAACCCCAGCTGGTGTGGCTCAATGGGTGCAGTGCTGACCTACCAACCCAATGGTTGCTGGTTCAATTCCCAGCCAGGGCACATGCCTGGCTTGTGGATTTAACCCCCAGTTGGAGGCATGTGAGACACAACCAATCAAGTATTATGATCCTCTCCCTCCCTCTAACAAATAAATAAGCAAACTCTTAAAAAATACCACTTGCTACATCATTTGAGGACGAACTCAGTGCTTATTTTATATGTATTTATGCCTGACATATAACAAATGATCACGATCACCCTTATTATTAGAGCAAGGGGAACATCTTAAGTTCTTTATGGACTGTAGAAGAATACATAAAATCTTGTTACATAATTTTGAACCCATGCTCTGTAACCCCTAGAATTATTCCAGAAACTTTGGTGAGTCCAGATTAAGAGGTTGGAGGAAACAGTGTTACTAGGGGCAAATAGAAAGATTCACCATTTAAAAGATAAGAATAAATTAAAACGAAACACAAAACAAAACAAAACAGGACGGCTCTGTGTTTTACTACCTGTTCCCGGAATTTATTCTGTTGCTGACACCCTGAAACACGTCTGCAAACTAGCAAAGAAATAAATCCCAGTTGTACATATGATGTTAGATGCGTGAAACCTTCTCTATTCTGTTCTGCACGAGTCCATTTCGTTGGCCTCACCTGCAACATGGGTCCACCCCCCAAGACTTTCCACCCCTGTGAAGGGGTCTCCTGCTGCCTCTCACCTGCAGCAGGTGGGTCCTGCTAAGGACCCTATTCTGCGGCAAACGGGGTACGTCACTTCTGCTGGGAAAAGGCGGCCCCCCTCCCGGAGACCAAAGAGGTTCTGAGAAATGGCATAAATTAAAATAACTGCTCGTCATAAAAGCCAAATCATGCATGATTTTCTTGGCTGCGTGGAAGGGCGGAGCACCAGGGAACCGTGCTGGCTTCCTCTAGGCACCTTCCTGAGAGACTATAGCTTCCTTTTCTTTTTCCCTCATTCTCTGGTTCTCCTCCTTCTCTGCACCCGTTGGCCGTGCATCCACCTCAAGCGTCATCTTGTCCAGAACCTGTAACGGGCAAGAGGAGGTGTGCTCTCCACTTGGATTTTCTTCATCCTGGAAGTGAACAACAACAACAAAAGGTTTTGTCTACATGTGCCACGATGCCACCCATGTCATCACTTCTTGCCTTTTTAAATCTTCCACAACAACCTATATTTACCCTATCACTCCCTCATGGCCATTGCTTTTACATTTCCCTTCCTACTGAGTCCATGCAAGAACACCCATCACCAGTTACCCTAACTTCTTTCCCAGGGAGAAATGGATGCAGGGCAATTGGATGTTTTTAAGGTCACGGATTTCCCCTCTCAAGGACGGCAGATTTGAATTTTGGCTACTCACTCTATGATAGGTGAAGAGGCCTGAAATCCTACCGCCTTTGGAATAGCCTAGTTAGTTTGGGTTTTAAGGATGATCCGATCTTCGATGTGTACGCCTTCCGAATACATTTGATGAAGTGAACCGATTCAGGTGTGGGCAGGTGCCTCTGAATCTGACCTCCCGTGGGCCGCAGAAACACCCTATAAAATACCACCGAAGAGGTCACTTTAGGTCATCTGTCCAGCCACGGTTGACCATGGAAGACTTCTGCAGAAGAAGGAGTTGCAAGCACAGAGACTCATCTTTTCTCTTGACGATGAAGCCGGCACTAGGTATTTATAAGGTGCTTCCGGTTGGCAGTGCTGGGCACAATGTTTATTACTGACAGGCACGCTGTCCAGGGTTATGGATGAGGGAATGAGGAGTGCACTCATTTTGTCATTCAGAGACCTGGGGGTGCAGTTTTGGGCGGGCACAGGGGGCTTTGTAAGTGTTACTCATGCCACAAGACAGGGCATTGGTTCAAACCGCCATGTTCAAGATCAACACGCAGAGAGAAATGCCAAAACAGATTGTAACTTGTGAAAAAAAAAAGATGCCTATTAAAACTGCAGCCGCGTATCATGACAACACTTATCCGAACTTCAGAGGCAGCTGACATCCCTGACAGTTGTCAAAATATTGGTGGCCCAACATGCCTGGAATGTGATGGTTGAAAATGACTCAATCTGCACCTGCCGTGCTGGGCTGGGTGGCTCTCCCTCGCTCTGGAGAGTCACTTTGCTTTTGCTTTTTCCCATTTTTTTACGTTTCTTCCACACCTTTCTGCAAGATGGCGTGGTCATAAATCATTTTGATTCTCCTCCTTCATCCACTGCTTGCCTTTCCCCGGCTAATCCGGGCGCGGATGGGGCACTAACGATCTCACGCCAATCGAATTCGCTGATTCTTCCATTTCCATCCTGAATCAAAAATGAATTGTATCGATCCCAGCATGATCCTCTCCCAGGTTCAGTTTTCATGAGAAGGAGAAATTTCATTGTTGACTGTTTAAGGGAAAAATTTTTTTTACAAGTCTTACAGGTTTGCCACCAATAAATTCAGTATCTAAGCAGCCCTGGCTGCTGGCTCCGTGGATTGAGCACCAGCCTGTGAACCCAAAGGTCACTGGTTCGATTCCCAGCCAGGGCATATCACCAGGTGGCAAGCCAGGTCTCCAGCCAGGTCTGTAGCTGGAGGCAGGGGAAAGGCAACCATATATGGATGCTTCTCTCCCTTTCTCCCTCCCTCCCTTCCCCCTCTCTAAAAATAATAAATAAAATCTTTATAAAACAAAGAATTCAGTATCCAAGAGTGTCCCTCCAGCTCTAGAAAACCTGCTCCTCATATAACATAAATTGCAAATGCAGGAGGTGCTTGCAAACATCAACATGGAAGTTATAAAAATGACGTTTTCTGTGAACGTTAGAGAAGTGGTGAAATACGTTATAGGAACCTGACGGGCATTATAAAAACGCTTGTCCACAAAGTAGTGAGCACCAGTCTGGTGGCTTGTAAATCCTGGTAGAGGAACAAGGGGTCCCAGTCAGTGTCACATGTCCACTGAAAAGGAGCATGTTTTTCCCCATAAGGGCCAGCATCAGCGTCCATGAAGAAGCCCCTCTTTTTCCCCAGCAAGAGAAGAGCCAGAAGGAAGACTTGTTCACAGCGTGTTAAGGACCAGGAAGGGCACCAACGCCAACCACGAGAACCTCCCATTGAAAGGAAACCATCACTGCGCAGCGGCCGGTGAAAATTCTCGCTGCGGAGAGAAAAAGACCAGGGTTGTCCATCTCATCTTCTGCTGCTCATCTCTGCTTTTCTGGTTGCTTCATGGGCCCCCTTAGGTATCCATAGTCTTGCCAACTTGTATGGATGGTAGGATCACGTAAGAACCTGGCCTGAAGTGTAATAAAAGAGTGTATTGTTAGCAAAACAGGCTAACTCCAAATACACCGTACGTCTAGATTTTCATGACAACGTTTAAAATGTGGAAGGGGTACGGGGAGTGTGTTTCCCGCTGTCAAATATTGGTTTCTAAAAGCTCTTGTCTGTTTGTTGCCCTAGGTATCATGGATAATGAATTGTTAGCACGTCCGTTTGAAAATTCCCGTTCAATGAAAGCGTTTTAATTGTATGTAACTGTCTCAATCTCAGGACAAACCCTCTGACACATTTTTCTATTGGCAATGAATATGGACGCAGAAACATAGAAAAATCCTGACGAAGGGAGTGCCGATTCCTCAATTTTTAAAAAATGGTATCATTTGCAGAGATTTAAAAGCAAGGGTTGAATATTTTAGGCTTTGAAAAAAGATCAGACTCTAAAAAAAAAAAAAATCAGAATGCACGTTTTCCCCTACTTTCTACTCCTCTCCATGTTATTGACTGTAAGAAAATAATTAAAGTGAATTTTACTCTGAGTGTATCGCAAATGGATATCAATTGGTCATTGTTAACATAAAGGGCATGCTATCCCGCATCTTCGTTTTATAAATATCTTCGTTTTCTTTCCTGAAATGACATTAAATGCATCGGATGGAGACACAGTGTTAAAACATATTAGTGACATGTCATCTAATCAAGACAAATACCTTTGTGGAAACAAGTCCATCTTCTCAAGCTCCCGTCTTATAAAATTAATAAAATCATTTCGAGGGTGTAACAAAGCGGCAAGAGTATAAGAGGGCACGTGTTCAATTATGCATCTTTTCAGGTACAACGGGGGGAAAATTCCTAGTTTATTCAACCTACTGTTGGGTCATCAATATCTCAAGTGTACATGAGGCTAAAATCTACATGATTCATTGGTTCCCCCAGATGGTGTCTCATGGGGGAAGTTACCAACCCCTTCCCCCACCCAGGCCTCCATGAGCTGATGCCTCATGTAGCGTCAACAATAGTGCTGGTTTGTAAGGTGGATGTGCAGAAGGAGTCAGCATGTAGTACCGTAAATGGGAAGGTTGCAGGTTCTGTCCCTGGTCAGGGCGCATATGGGAGGCAACCGGTTGATGATGTTTTTCTATCATCTCTCTCTCTTTCTCTCTCTCTCTCTGTCTCAAATGGACAAGCATGTCCTTGGTTAAGCATTAAAGAAGAAAATGGGAACCCCACAAAGGAATTACAAATGTTTCGGCGGAATAATGGAAAAGAAAGTACTATCTGCAATTTCAGCAACCATTACGTAGATAAACCGCTGTCTCATTCCAGTGGTAATGGTTTCATCAATAAATTATGCTCAAATCTTTTACGGCATTCTATCACATCAATATTATTTTTTTATTGGCTCATCCAGATGAGATTAAAATGAAATCATGCATGCTATTTTTAATGCAGAAGTCTAATGCTGCTTGCTATGAAATACATACAGAGTAATGATCAGCTCTCGGGCTACTCACAAAAGAAAGAATTTTTTTTTTTTTTTGAGAGAAAAAGAATAAATGTCTATAATGGAAATGATACATGATCTGATGGATGGATTCAGTCAGTGCCCAGAAACTGAAGGGCTAGTGGCTTCCAAGCAGCCCATTTGCTGACCTGGAAACATGTCATGAGTCCCCAGACGGTAGGACAGTGACAGGTGTCCCACGTGCCATGGGACAAGCCAGCTTCAGGACAAAGCTGGACAGCATTTTCATTCCCCAACCCCTTCCTGCTTTCCACCTTCTTTCCCATAAATATCTTTGTTTGGTTGCTTTTCGCCACTTTCACCATTTTTTTGATCATCCCAGGTCAACCTGTAGGTAAGGAAACCACAGCGATGCAGGCCGCTGATGGCTGTGAAGGTGGCGTAAATTTAATGCACCACGTGGGATCATCAACAGGGGCACAGGAGCTGGGAAGACTTGGGACACTTCCTTGGGTTGTGTTCAGAAGGATCACTCGACTTGGAGCCAGGACGCCTGGGTTTCATTCCGCTCTGATTCACAGATTTCGAGGGGCCAAATCCTCACCCTTCGGTGCTGCATCAACTCTCCGGAAGCCAGGGGAGCACGAAAGCAGGTGTGTCCTTTGTCCTGTGTCACCTCAGCTTTGCATCTCCACGAAGCACAGGAGGCACGAGGAGGTTGAAAGGGAAGCAGCCGCCATTTTGCAGAACTCAAAGTCACCTCCTAATCACGATGTCCCTGAGCTTCATGGGAACGGGCCTGAATTCTGCAGGACCACTCCCAGCCAGGCAGACTGCGATAAGGCATGTAAGCTTCAGTTCATCTTTGGGGGTGCTCCCGTGCCACTGTGGACACCGGGCAGCTCCCCCACCCCTACCACTCAATGTTGCCTGACCGCGCGCCCAAAGACATCCAGCATCAGCCTTTGGTACAGACGAACCAACCTTAGGACCCGGCTCAACAGCTCCACCATGGTGCAGAGTCAAATCCTGGTGACAAAAACACCTACCACCTCTGGGGAATCAATTTCCACAATTGCATCCTGAGTGAGGGGCGGGAATCCGAAAGGCGGGAGGCAGAGTATGGGATAAATGAGTATTGTACAGCAACAGCGGAAATAACGACCCGCGTTTCATCGGGATGGGACGGAGCATTTGGGGAGCTGGCCTGACAGGGGGAATGAAAAGTGCCCATCAGGGGTCCTGGCCTGGTGGGTGGGTGGGTTGGAGGGTTGTCTCCTGCACCAACAGGTTGCGGGATTGGTCCCTAGTCACGGGGCATATTGGAGGTAGCCAATCAAAATTCTATCTCATCTCTCTCTCTCTCTCTCTCTCTGTCTGTCTCTGTCTCTGTCTCTGTCTCTCTCCCTCCCACTTTCCTCTCCCTCTGAAATCAATAAACATATCCACAGGTGAGTATTTAGAAAAAGACCCAGCACTGACCAACGTGTGGGTCACCGGGTTGGACAAAGCGAAATGTCACCGGTTCAACTCCCAGCCACCTGCCAGGATTGGGGGTTCGGTCCCTGGTTAGGGTACATACCAGCCTCCCCAACCTACGGATGTTTCTGTCTCACATGGATGTTTCTCCCCCTTTTTCTCCACCCCTTCCCACTCTGTAAAAATAGATAAAATCTGAGGGGGGGTGGGTTGTGAACTTTATTATAGGTGTGTATGTAGAAAAAATAGTATATGTAAGTTTTCATAGTATCCATAGCTTCAGGTGTCCACCGAGGGGTCTAACAGGGACCCCTGAAGGACCATGGATGATTAAATCCCTTCACCATGTTTCTTTTTAAGCAAGGTGCCTGGTGACTAAATTATTTCATCAATAGTGCAGGATCTCCAGGACACATCTATGTGCCAGGGTGAGGTCCAAGAATCAATCCTCTTGATTCTTTCACACCCACTTCACAAAAGAGGATTTGCGATGCTGATGAATAGCCTGGGTTATCTTTGCTTCCCCCTCCCTCGGACTTCGAGGGAACATGTGTGCCTGGATTCTTCAATCAGGGGCCCAATGCATTGGCCCATCGCCAGCAGATCGTAATCCACGGATGAGTTACATTTAAAAAACAAAACACGAGGGAATTTTTAACTTCCTTGGCAAACGTGAATGTTCTGCAACTTTTCTGCCTTGAAAATCATGCGATACCAGCCCTGTATGTTTTCAATAATGCGTTTCAACCACCTTGCAGTAGACATGAGATAGAAAACTCATACATCTTTTAAAAAGTGTGGACAATATGGGGAGGGTGCAAAAGTAGGTTCACAATTTCCTGTATAACCTTCCAGTTTGTTAGTTCCCCCACGTGAAGGCAATCTTGCATCTCTCTGTATTTTTAATGAAAATGGGACCCCAGAGCATGTACTGTGATTCCAACTTTTTTGCACTCACTGTACTCTGAATTTTCCCCTGGCCCGTTTCCATCTACATTGGCATTGGAATCGGTGCAGTGTATTGTCACATATCTGAGGAATGTGCATAGGAAATAAATATTCCCATTTTCCCAGACACTCAAACAATTTTCAGCATATTACTTTCACTTTGCAAAGCATCTTACAAGTGCCTCATGGCTTTACTTTTCAAACGTTCTCCCATCATCTGTGGGACGTACCCATTCCAAATGAATTTTAAAATGAATTTTGATGTTTTGAATGAATTTACATGCTCTTGCTTTGCGGGACATTGATCTTCGATAATAGGAAGTCTTTGTAGGCCTGCATGGGCTGTGCCTCTCTGTTTAGTGAGGGTTTTTATGAAACCAGGTGCATTGTTTTTCGCTTCTTCCCTTTGAGTTTAGGAAATCCTTATTGCTTCCCGTAGCTCCAAACATTTCCTGACTTGGTCTGTTTGTTTCTGTTTTCACAGCTATTTTGCAAACAGCAGTTTAAGATGAGGTTGGCATAACTCGTCATATTCTGAACATGAAACATTATATTTATTTCATAACAGGTAACGTTGGATCTTTGTACGTTGAGTCTTTTGATCCACTGTCTAACCATCTTCAAATAGTAAGCAATTGTCCCTCCTTCTATCAAACGGGATTCATGACCATTATCCAAAGAAAAGTGGTCAACAAAAATGGAGCGAGGATTTTTGTTGTATGATCGATGATTGCTAGCATCCTGTTTTGAAATCAGTATCTTCCTGATCACATTAGGATGCTTCCTTCCCTTGCTATTTTATGAAAAACGCTCACTAGATGCAGATGTTGAATTTTATCACGACTCATTAATACTGTCTAACTTATGGAGGAAACAGCACCCTATTTCTGTCATGTGTCATTAATATGAGCTCTAGGTCTGGATTGTGCAATGTACACACCTGCGTTGCATTTCTGAAGCAAACTGTATTTGGTTATGTCATGTTGTTATTTCAATGCCCTGATTTCTTTCCCTGTTCTTCAAAAATCGTAAATCCACAGGAATCCCAAACCAGCTCAAAAATGGAAAGCAACACGCTACATTTTACAGCACTACATTATTGACAACTTTCTCAAGTTTAGAGTCATTGGTCTAAAATCTGAGCTCTGCTTCAATCAAGTTGCCTATTTATGTCTTTGTAAAAATGATGCTGCCAGGCATTCTCATTTTAAAATGTTACGTAAACATATGTACGTACATATATGTGTCAAAGATATGCTCATATGTCTTTGATAAGCATTTCAATTTCTCTACATATGATTTTCTTCCCCCATTTTGGATAGTTGCAAGTTGTGATCGTGTCTTTCACACTTACACATCTGGCATTGTATTTTGTTGTGTGTTCTCAATAAGTCATGGCTAGTAGGATTCTATACTAATATACTTTTCTCTATTTCATGAACTCCTGTCATTATTTTTATTAGTTCTTTTCCATTCATCTCTTCAGTATTTGAAGATTTTCAATGTGTACTAAATTTTCTACCTCCATTGACTTTAAGAAATAAACCCGTTTAAAGATGTGTTATTTTCTCCCGATTAGAACCTGCTGGTGTACTACTACAAGTTGAAAATAAATCATTCTCATTGTTGAATCTTTGCCGATGGATGCAATTTTGATAGACACCTTCTCTCTAACGTAATCTGCTTTCTATCCTTGCCATTTCTGCCCCAAATCTCCACCAAGTCCTCCTTCCCCTGGAAAGTACTCTTCTACTCTCCATTTCCTGGAAGAGATCACTTGAATTCTTTCGCATGAAACACACTGTTCTTTCTGATCTGACCTGAGCTTACTCCTTGACCTTCAAAAGTCCTACAACCTCCCCTTGAATCTCTCAAGTTTATGGGCAAATGTGTGGCTCTTTCACTGGACCCCAAACCACTGACAGTTTCTGATTGAGCCATGCTCCCACCATCATGCCCCAAGGTGCGGATAATGAGTACGTGGCTCAGATCCATGACACTGCCATGACCCAGGCTTCCTGTCCAGCTGCTGACTTGACTCCCTCATGGGTAGGACCAATGTCTACCCAGGAGGGATTGCTCATAGAGTTGAAGCCAGAAAGAACGAGGAGCAGAAGCAACATCCATGGCAGGTGGCCCCCACCGTGTAAGCAAAGAAGGTGGGGCCCACAGTGCTGGTCGGAAGAAATCCTGACCGTGCAGAAGTCCTTACCTGAAACATACTCTGGTGTTTTGCCCCTGACGTGAGGACAGACCTCTCTTGATCACCTTCCTTCCCCAAGTGCTCCTGTCCTGCTTCTATCCCTACACCCTGTGTACTTGGGGTCAGAGTCCGATAAAGCCCCTGTGGGCCATGTGCCCAGCTCCCTGTCATAGGTAAACCAGAACACCCCTCTCAGAAGCTCTCAGGCCTTCCAGCCAAAGAAAGAAATGGTCAAGAGACTCAGCAACATAGTGGAAAAGAATTCTGTGTAAGGAGAAAAAACCTTTGCCTCCATTGATGATCAGAGTAGAAATAGGCCCTGTAGTTTGGGAAAATTTCTCTGCGATGCCTTTCAGAGGCTGTGAACCTGTTCATGGTCTTGAGCAGAGATGAATGAAAGTGCCCACCCTCGTCATCGGGAGGTTCTTGGCCCACATCCTGCAAACTCCTGATGTCACAGAATCCAGTGATGTCACAGAACCTGGTGACACCATTATGAGCAGGATTTGCCTCCTGGAGAGGTGAGAGGTGCCTCCAAGCCACCAACCTGCTCTGCTGAGTGGTAGGGTAAGACCAGGTGGCATCTCACCTGCCCGGACATAGGTTATAGGAAATGACGGTTGTGAGATACAAGCATTCATGTGGATCCCCTTCTTCCCTGCTCATGGCTGACATCAGAGGCCTGCGAAGGCCCAGAAACACAGGCTGCTAGAGGGGAGCTCCTTTCGTGGATGAAAACAGACTCCTTTGGGTAAGTCCTTCACCAAATTCATCTCTCTGCACCCATGCATTCATCGCAATGAATGCATGGCTGATACGGAGGCAGAAATGCTATATTCCAAAAAGATCTACTTTTGCATCTATTAAAATATTAACAAAACAGGAAAACTGGGGGACATCCAGTCAGTAATCCGGAACACAATTGGAGATGTGGACATAATGCCAAAAAATGGGGGTGGGGTTACCCAATTTTAATTTTTAATGGATGAGAGGATTTATTAGGTATCTTGAGGCCAAAAGGCCCCTGGAACCTTACTTTAAGCTTCAAATAATACTGGGAACTTTGGGAAATAGAGACCAATGGAGGAGAGAAGAATGCTAAAAATAGCATAGAAGAAAGTTTACTAAGCCAAGAGATCATCCAGTTTGAAGAATTTCACAGAGAAAAAACAGCATTCAAGTATATGTGCACTTGAGCAAAAAGAAGAACTGACCTAAAAAAATGGAAGGGGAAAAAATAGATTTTCCTCAGGGGCTTTTCCATGACAAACTGTAGAAAGATGATTTAAAAATAATGCAGAGGCTTTCAGGAAAATGATTGTGGGGTGTCATCTGTAGTTTCAGCTAATCTGTGGATGAAAAAAAGCAGAAATAGTGAAAAAGGGCCCATAATTTAATTTATCTACTGTTGGTGTTTGAATGGAGGACATCCTATCAGTTCGCTGGATTATTTGACATCCAAAAATTGGGCCATGGAAAGCACATACACATTTGGGAAATATCATATCCTGTATTAAGTATTAACAAACAAATTTGAGGTAAGTATGATCATTGGGCCTGAAAATAAAACTTGAAAAATCTGTGGGATGAAATATAGGCACATGTTACACTAACTTCCTTTAGGTGACTTCTTATCACTACAAGGATTCTTTTCTTCCTCTTAATTGCCTGAAATGGAAAACTTTTTATACTTAGGCTGTATAATTTAATACAGGGTAGCCAAATTTTCATATGTTTTTACTGTTTTGTTTGAAGTGAACACCTACTGACTCACCTAACCTTAAGCATGCAGATTATTCAGCTATACCAATGTACCATAGTTTTGTTTTTTGTGTTTTAAAGATTTTATTTATTATTTTAGAGAGAGAGGAAGGGAGAAAGGCAGAGAGGGAGAGAGACATCCATGTATGGTTGCCTTTCACCTGCCTCCAGCTACAGAGCTGATTGGAGACCTGGCTTGCAACCTGGTTATGTGCCCTGGCTGGGAATCGAACCAGCGACCTTTAGATTTGCAGCCTGGTGCCTTATCCCCTGTGCCACCAGGAAGGGCTACCGTAGCTTTTTGATCTGCCCATCTCCTGCTGGCACTTGCGGTGTTTCCAACGCAGAGTGGCCGTGTCTTTGTATGTTTGTTTATTTTTTAAAGAAATGGCCAGTAATTTTGGGACAGGCATGAATCACGCTTCAATATGCTCACGGTAAGCTTTCAGGATAAAAATCATAAGATCCCTGGTATTGTTGAGAATACCATCAATGAAAATAAACACTTGCTATCTGCATGCCGCTTTCTAGGGTTTCTGGGACTTGCACCAAGATTATTGGCACCATGAATACCTGCGTGAGATGGAGAAGATAACCCCATGCAGCCCCTGTTCTTCTGCCATCAACTGGCTTTGCTCGTTAAGTTCTCTCAGCTCGTTTTTTTCCATCACGTGCCCCGTTCCTAGAAGGCTCCTACTCCGCTTCATGTTGTACAGTTGCCTTCTTGAAATCCACCATTTTTTAAATCTTTTTTTTTTTTTTTTCATTTAAGTATCGCTGGGGGGTTATGTTACACGCCAACTATATGTTAACCAGTTATAGCATAACCGGTTATATTTAGCTTCAGGTGGGCGAGGCAGTGATTCGGTATTTTTATACCTTGCTACGGGGTCACCCCGCTAATCCTGCTCATCCTCTCTCCCTGTGGAAACGTACCACACTGTTATTGATGGTACTGTTGTCCTGTCTACTCATCTATGACAAAAGAGGTAAAAATACACACTGCAGGAACCAGCGTGGTTTCAACTGGACAGATACATCCGACAAATGTCACGGGGACCTGGCTGGGTAGCTCAGATGGCTGGAGGGTCCGCGTGATGTGGCAGAGTTGCAGGTTAGGTTCAGGGCTGGGGTACGTGTGGGACTCAACCAATGAATATGTGGGTGGGTGGAACTGCAACTTGATGTTTCTCTCTGTATTTGTCTCTGTCTCCCTTCACCCCTCTCTCTAAAATAAAAAAATAAAAAAAATTTTTCAGTGAGGCTGAAGTGCTCTTTTATACCACATACAAAAATACACTCAAAAAGTGTTAAGCCTTCAATAAAAGGTCTGAGACAATAAAACTCTCAGAAGGAAACACTGGCAGCAAGCACTTTGACATCAGCCTGTTGGAGCCCAAATGCTCAAGCATTCCAAAGAAAAAAACATACAAAAACAAAGAACAACAAACAAAGAGGACGAGACCAAATTCTGAAGCTTCTGCCCAACGCGACACCTACATAAAACCAAAAGGCAACCTTCTTCATGGGAGAATTTATTCAGCAATGACATTCACTCATTTGCTAAGGGGTCGATAACCCTAAATACATAAGGAACTCAGACAATTCGATGACAAAAAAAAAAAAAAGAAATAATCCAATTAAAAGTGGACAGAGAACCTGAAAAGACACTTCCCCAAAGAGGACACACCTGTGGCTCATCAACACATGAAGGATGGTCAACATCCCCAGGACTCAGAGGGAGGCACATTAAAACTACTGTGAGACACCCACTCACACCTGTCAGATGGCATCAGGGACACGACAGGTATCGATGAGGCTGTGGACGGGAACCTCGTGGTAATTTTCAATCAGGGCTTCACATTTTCATTTTGCCCTGGTCCCTAAGAACGGAGCAAACCTGATGCCTGTTATGTGACACACACTCACTAGCATCTAAACTTTGGTTCAAAACCCTGCATTTCTGCAAGAATCTCTCAAAGGATTCTTTGTGTAAAACCCTGTTGGTAGCAATTCTGTGCAAGGTCGCTGTGACCTTTCTCTCCTCTTTTGCTCGTGAGCTAAAGATCCGCAGAGGACCCAGGACATGGGACATCATAACAGATTGAATCCAGACGCCCATATGGGAGCACGGCTGTCTTTTATCAACCTCACTAAGGATGAGGTTGGCACAGATGGAACAAAGGGAACCTAATCACTATTTTTCATATCATCATGTCTTTTAAAATGTCACGCATATTAGCCTGCGAAGGGCTTATTCTATTATGTATGCATTTCACAGAGTACTCAGTAAAGACTCGAAATGTTTCCAGATTTTCATTTCTGCTTGGGTAAATGCTGATACCTAGAACCCGTGTTCAAAATGGTCCTTCCTATCCTCAGTCATGCTAAAGAGGATCAAGTGGTCCCTACACGGAATGTGTTGGAGACAGATGAATTGGGGCGTAGGGTCTTCGACCCGCCCCCTGAAATAAAAATCTGAGACACGTTAGGCACCGCCTCAACGAGCTGATTCGTGTTGATTTGACAATCAACGGATGAGCCATGCAGGGCCCTTGAGGACAGAAATCTGTCCTTCTTCACTCTGGATCACCCGTTTCCCCCTAAATCTCAGACACATAAATGCCACCTTACAGAGCTTGCAGAATAGATAACTGTTGCCTGCGCTGTTAGCAAGGGTGGGTAGGGAGGGTAAAAACACATGAAGAGAAAGTGCCAGGCGCCCTGAAATCGGTAGGTGTCCCCAGGCAACGGGGACAGGAATTGCTGGAAACATCACTGTGATTTTCTGCCCACATCTTTGTGGGGTAACATGATTACAGCGACAGTCAGCTGTCACTTCAGGTTCTTGGACCCACGGCAAAATGACACCGTGAAACGTGTTTACCATGCAGGTGACTGATATCAACAAGACTGACGTCCCCAGGAAACGGTGTTGAACGTGATGACGTTCTTCGAAGATCTGCTGGGTAGAGCTGGTAAGTCGACAGCATCACCATGTCCACTAACTATTCATGAACATGATCAATCCAGAGCAGTTCCACAGACAAGTCCACCTCCCAGGGGCCAACGCTTCACGCAAAGACGTGTTAGATCATGTAGCCCTGGCCCACTTTTCTCTACAGCAGGACTTTTGGTGCATGAATGTGCATGAATCACAGGGGCATCTCGTCCCCATGAAGACGGACCCAGCAAGGCAAGGATGCGGGTGAGACTCTACATTTGTTAAGAATCTTCCAAACGTTGGCGATGTTGAAGACCATGGACCAAACTTTGACCATGAAGGCTGTGAACACTAGTCTGTGTGCTGTGTGGAACGTGGGGTCTTGCTGTCCCCCCAAAAAAGACAGAATGCCGTCCATGACTACTCAGCCATGCCTACTTATTGGGGGTCATGTTTCAGCTCAGGTGTGTTAGAGGCATTTCGCGTAGGAAGGGCCCTTTGTCCATAACTTATAAAACCATCTGCGTTTTCACATTTCTGGTGACGGAAAAGAGAGGAAAACATCACTAGAGTCCCTGAAGATTCTAAGACCTGCCTCATAGCCGCAGAGTCCAAGTCCACACAATTTGTCATCATTTCCTACCCCGTCCAGAAAGTTCATTCTAAAATAAAGGCCCACCGTTGATGGCAGCGCCCAGAACTAGCGTTTTCAGGGTGCAAAACTAAGCAAGCCAAATGGACCTGGGCGGCCCGGAGAGAGATCCGTTCCAATTCTTATTTCTACAAGTGCTTCCGTTCTCTCCAACGTAAACATTAAATATGGATGATCTCTAAAGAGAGCAGTTCACATCTACATTTAAATTAGGGGAAAAAAAAAAACAAAACCTTGAAAGGGTTTCCATTTTATCTTCCCACCTAAACACCAAAAGAGGGGAATCGCATTTGATCTACTTTGCCGTCTGCCGTTCTAGGGCCATGACTACCCTCTTGGATAGTTTCGTGTTTGTGTTATTTATCAAGAAAGCCTGTCAGCGTAATATCCATGGATAAAGTCGAAGGCTCCTGCAACCAGGCAACTCTCTTTGGTTTATAGCTCTTACAGTTGGACACAATTTTGAGGCAGAAAATTCAAAGCTGGGGTTGGAGGGAGGGATGTGAGCAGGTCCTGCGTAGTTTTGATGATGGGGGTTGGAAGCTGTAGAAATACACACAGCAGCCCTGGCTGGGCGGCTCAGTTGGTTGGAGTGTTGTTCCATTCCTCAAACCCTGCCGGTTTGCCCTGGCTGGTGGCCCAGTGGATAAGGCGCCAGCCTGCGAACCCAAAGGTTGCTGGTTCGATTCCCAGCCAGGGCACCTAAGCAGGTTGCAAGCCAGGTCTCCAGCCAGGTCCCCAGCTGGAGGCAGGTGAAAGGCAACCACACATGGATGTCTCTCTCCTTTTCTTTCTTCTTCCCTGCCCCTCTCTCTAAAAAGAATGAATTTTAAAATCTTAAAAAAAAAAAAAAAAAAGAGGCCGCAGGTTTCCACACCATGTGATTTCTCATCAATTGATGAAGATGCGTAAATACATGCAACAACAAATACATGTCCCTGTCTCTCTCTCTCTCTCAAATCATTAAATAAAAAATAATACTTTTAAATGGTACATCCCCAATACAGGGGTCTTTCGAATCCCTCTGAGGGGCAGCTTGAAATTTGGCTGCTTTTGTTGCATGAACAGGGAAAGAAATGGATGCTTTTTGAAACAGAAACAATGACCACCGCGTTCCTCCTTTGCATGCTGGCTCTTCGGCAGCTGCTGGTTTTATTTCGTACCCCTAGCGCGCCCCAGCAGCTCCGGGTGGCTCCGTCCATGTTCCTAAAAGAACGCGGACAGGAAGGAACCGTATCGTGGCCCCGAGTTGGTGCGTAATTCTGCAGGTTCTCCTTACCACCGTTTCTTTTGCGAGACGCCGGTTGTCTTCTGGAGCCGGAAAGCAGACACCTGCTTCGGTCAGCTTTTATTTGCCGGTAGAGGTTCTTGTTTTGAGGTTGGGGACATCCTGGGGAAAAGGACCGCTGTCACACGGGCTGTGCCTTCCTAGGGAAATTAGAGTGCAGGTACATGCCTGCTGGAAAGGTGTGAGAGGCCAGCGTCACTCCATCCTCTGAGCAGAAGACGGTGAAGGCCCTGCGAAGACACGCCTCACTCCCAGGTCGGGGTTTACATCTGTGTTCCGAGTGACACAGCCCGGAGACACCATTTGGAGCGTGCATGGAGCCCAGGTGGCCACAGACACGTGTGCGTTTCTCTTATTTAGACAAAGGAGGGTATTAAAAAAGGAAAACAGAAAGTCACGCACGAGGAGGCTTCCAGGCTTCCTGGTTGCACCTGGAAGGTGTCTACATTTTCCTGCATTTTCACCAAAGCTCCTGTAAGTTGTCCCCAAAGAGCAGGCGCCCACCCACCTTCCTCACCAAGACCCCCCACCTTCCCTGGTGCAAGTATTCACAGGCCCCCTGAACTATTTCGTTCTCCTTGAATCCCATCTTCTCCAAGGACCCATCTGGAAATCTCCTTATCAGGTAACCAGGTCTCCTTTTTGTTGACGTTGTCCACCCGAGGAGACACGTCTGTTTGCTTTTCCAAAGTGGAAGCTATGGCTTTCCCATGAGGCGTGAAGATTCTGCCAACACGTGGAGAGAGAAATGGCATGAAGCTTACAGGTGACTTGCGTGCTCCCTTCTCCGGTCATGACTGTCTCAGAAATGGTTCAGGCCCCATGTGGGTGGGAAGAGAAGCCACCCAAGAACTTGATATGTTTTTATGCAGATGGAAGGTCTTCCTGTGTCTGATGGATCTAGGCAATTCTTTTTTTATTTTCTAACGATTTTAAAAAATTAATTATTTTTAGAGAGAGGGGAAGGGAGAGAGACAGAGAGGGAGAGAGACATCCATGTAGGGTTGCCTTTCACCTGCCTTCTGGCTGGAGACCTGGCTTGCAACCCGGGTATGTGTCCTGGCTGGGAATGCAACCAGCGACCTTTCCGTTTGCAGGCTGGAGCCACCAGGCACGAGTGTAACTCTTTTTATATGCTCAGGATAGAAGAAAAAAGTCAGTCAGACATCTGGATATCAGCATATTAGAAAAAGAATAGTTTGAGGTAGAGGACTCAGCCATGGATAGGAAAGTTATACCCTAATTTATATATTTCTTCTTTCTTTCTTTCCTTTTTTTCCCAATTTTTTTTTTTGAGTTCACTCCTAACCCGTCCCAAATACACATATCTAGGTCAAAAATCTGACTCTGTTGATGAATGACACCATCGCTGGCTTGACCTGAATAACATTTTTGAAATATCTGATAAAATTTTGAATTCGTTTCAGGCCTGCAGCACAGGGGTTACACAATCATATATTTCACAACGTGGTTCCCCCAATATTTTCAATACCCACCTGCCACCATATATAGTTATTGCAATGTGATCATATCATGATAACGTTTTTAATGCCAACTTGTTCATTTTAGCAACCGACACGATCAAATCCGTAACACACCATGGTGCCCGGGAAGGCGTCAATGTTACAGAAAATATTTCTGAAGATTTTCTACTCCAAATAACTGTGTACCACTTCTAAAACTAATCAAATATGGGGAACTTAATGTATAAGAGGGGTGCTAAGTCATTGAGATCTAGTCTGTCACTTAATCTTTATAACACACTTTTTGGGTAAGTATGAACAGGATTTTTTCCTGTAAGAATTAGTTACATTTTAGGATGTAAATAAGAGGTACTGTGCCATGTATTATATTCAAATGAATAGTTGCTATCAGCGATCTGTTGAACAGTTTCAATATAGGGGGAAAATAAACCAGTCGACATACAAAAGGATCTATTGAGGAACTTTGGGGTCATGTAGATATCATTTTAGATGGCTCTGATAGCACTGCTTTCCACCCCCCACCCCCCAAAATAAATCCAGCCAGTCAATGGAAATTGGTAGAATAAACTTGTCTAAATCAGTGTTGTCCAGTAGAAATATACAGCTAGCCACTTCAGAAACTTCCAACTGTCTCAAGGCTCCATTAAAATAGCGAAGGCAAAACAGGGGAAATGTACTTTAGTAACATAGGTGATAGGACCCCCATTGGATCATTTCATCGGGTGACCGATCATGATCCATATAAAACATTAACCACGTTATCTTAGACTCTCCTATTTTGTTGGGGTTACTTGGCACCTATGTACATGGCATAGAATGCATGCTTTCCTTCATAGCCACCGCTACAAAACGCCTGCTTGTTCTGGGGGGCATCACATACAGATATTATCAGCCATCGATGTTTTCCACATCAACCAACTGGTGGCTGGTGTGTTGACACATGGGTCAACCTGTAGGCTAGAAACGATGCTGAGCGTGAAGACCCGTTTGGGTTGGAAGCTGCCAACTGCCAAACTCTGCATTTTCAGACTAGCATTTAATTGGGCAGAGATTCCTTTCAAACAGTTAGGGGAAACCGACATTCCTAGCAACGAAGGCCCCCAAACTGGGGGTGCTTGGGCAAAGCTACTCCTGCCCTAGGAAACTTCATTCTTCTGATGGGCACGGACCTCACCTCCACCTCCACAGACCCTTAAGTAGTTCAGTGGTCCGTTTAAGACCAGGAAGCCAGTCAAGCACAAGGTCAAAAAAATACCTGGATGACTCCAAAAACAGATGCTGACGCTGGGCATGGCCAACCAGAGAGGAGAGCCGTATTTTCCTCTTGGGGAAGGGGTGGCAGTGTTTACAAGGGTGGGATGGCCCAGCGCTTCCACGCCGGGGCCTGATAAATGATTCTGCGTCTCCATCTGGATGAGATCTTAATAGCTGCTTCATCAGGTGGACGTCTGCTGGTTTACACAAAGGCCACCGCTCATTTATTACCAGCCGCTGGCATTGCCATAGAAGCAGGAGAGAGGAAATCAATGGGCCCACTTCAAAAATCGATAGATTGCGGAGACGGGTGGGGGAGGTGGATGGAGAAAGCACGTCACTACGGAGATCTGGGGAGAGGTGAGACCTCGTGTTTATCGCTGTCACAACCCAGACAGGGTCACGGGGTCCGTGAGCATGTGCTCTTTGGGGGTGTCCTTCCTCAGTAAGCAGGACCCCTGTTTGGTCTCAGAAGGAGGGGAAACTCTCAGAATGACATCCGAAGCCTCAAAACCCTCCAGATGTTATTCTGCAACTATCCCAGACACCCGTGGTGAGAAAGTGTCAACCAGACACTTGCACTCTAAATACAAGGTTTGTCCCTACACAGCCAGCCACAGGCTGTGACGAACAGAGATGATGTTTACGGAAGGAGATGCAACAGGCAGGACACATGGCGCCTAGGACAATGACACCTCGGTCCCCTTCGAAGGAGGCACCTTGGGACCTCAGGCCGCTCTCCCAGTCGCCATCAGCCGCCCCGTCGTATTTTCCTGACTCTCATTGACAGCTTGAAACCTGTCCCCTTTCAAAGGTCATTTTAGTTTTGGGAAATGTCGGAAGCTGCCGGGCACCCAACCTGAACTGTGAGGGGCTGAGTCATCTGGCTGATTCGAGGTTTTGCCAAGAAACGGCATGACGCACAATGCATGAGTAGTCGAATTGCCCCGATGAAACTGCTACTCACCAGTCTCCCACCGCTGCAGCCTCTGAATCATCTGAATAGCTTTTGAGAAGGAAAGGTGGAGCTCAAAACAAAATTAGAAGCAGACTCGTTGTTCCACTCAGGCACTGTGAATGCGACGACCACACAGTACGCACGCTCCCACACCAGCACCTACCGCCCCCACTGACGAGTGCGGTGAAGTCGTCATTGCTCACACATGCGCATCCCGGTCCGCTCTCCTTGGCTGCCGGGTTACACCCATGTTACGAAACCTGTTCTTGTTCCGTTCACAACGGCCAGACTTTTTCCGGACAGACCCCTAAGAAATGGCGTACGCATCGAACGGAAGACGGAGTTTGGAAAGACAACCAGCCAACGTTAGAAACATGGGAGAAACAGGCATCCACCCATCCCTTGGGTTGTTGGGACAAAGGGGGTTCAGAGCCAGTCACCCCAAGATCCGGCTCTGTGGTAGGTGGTTTGCTGTAAGCGAAAGGCAACTGTAGCCCTGGGCTCCAGAAACTTCTGCCCTCCCCGTGAAAAATGAAAAAATATATATACAGCAAGGGGAAAGTCGGGCGAGATCTCGAATCACGATGTTCTCGACGCTGATGTTGAAATTTCCGGTGCACGTTGTCCAACACGGTCCTCACGTGACCTCGGGTATAAAGTTCCTTGGTGAGATGGGTGGATCTCACGCACTGTCCACAGAAGGCCATTTATTTCAAAAACAAAACAAAACAAAACTAGGGTGGATGAAGTGACCCCAAACATTAACCATTACACGGAAATGTCCTTCTGTTGAAAAGCGCACCTTAGGGAAACATGTAAGATACATTTCTGAGTTTATTTGTTAATAGCGTGGGTACCGTTTAACTCTCTGAAGACTTGTTTACTTTTTTAAGGGTTTGTATATTTATTTTTAGAGAGAGAGGAAGGGAGGGAGAAAGAGGGGAAGAGACACATCCCAGTGGGGTTGCCTCTCGCACACCCCCAGCTGGGGCCCCACCCTTGGGCCCCGGCTGGGAATCGAACCAGCGACCCTGCGGTTCGCAGGCCGGCGCTTCATGCTTAATCCACCCCAGCCAGAGTTGAAGAGATTTTTATAAATTAAAAATAGGTCTTGAGGACCAGGCTTCTGGGCACGCCAGCTCCCGACTCGGGTCACGGTACCCTGGGGTGAAATCCCACAAGGAGAATCTTAATAAGAATTACGAAAGGGAAGTCACATGGCTGCATCCTCTCCGATGGTCCAGCTCTGTACAACCGCGTCATAACCGCATCCCACTCGGCACCCCGCCGTATAACCCGATCTTCCAATAAAAAAGAAACCGGGACGATGCAATTAGATGTTAGGAACACAGTAACCCGAGCACAGAAGATGTTAAGCATGGAGCAATTACAGAGGACACCACACTCATTTAATTATTTTATCTACAATAAGATTATCTGCAGCATGCACTTGGCACTTGGCAAAAAAATAAAAAGAAAGAAAGAAAGAAAAACATGGTTATTTCCCCCGCCACTTCCTGTCTCCAAATGTGGAGGCCCAGGGCAAATTCAAGTTCATCACTGGAAAGATGTTGGGTGATCATCGCGCCCCGTCTTTTCCTCTTTACTGCTCCAGGGGTTAGCCTCAGGGTGCCCCTACATCCCTCTGACTTTGGGGGTCCCCTGGTTCTTAGGATCAGCCCCTGTGTAGAAAATCAAGTGTCTCATCTCATGGTCGGGTTTGACGGCTCCTCATCCTTCCCAGGGGCTTCCTGGGGTTGGCAAATCTACTCCCAGCAGGGGTGCCCTCTGCCCACAAATACCAGGCTGCCTTGTGTGTTCCACCACCTGCCCCCCCCTCGACTTCAGACCCCCCCCAGAACCTCGGGGAGCCTGCAGCCTTTCAGGGGAGATTATGCAGACGACCGAAGGAGCTATTCTTTTGCAAATGAACACCACAGTGCTCAGGTTCTTCGGTGGCACCCTGGGTTCCTGGGGGGAGGGGGCCCAACCTTTCATTTTCCTTCTGCCCCTTCTAAGTTCTTCTGGGGGGGTGGGGTGACTAGTAAGTGCATCAACAGGGGAACAGGAGGAAGAGAGCCAACGGATGGCATGTGGACGTACCCAGAGGCCCTAAGAGACTGAAACCTGGGACACGGAGGCCAGTTAGCACCCTTGGGCCACCGGCAGCTAAGGAGGCCCCGGGTGTGGTTTGCAAGCTGGTCCCCCCAAGACGGGAAAACACCTGCAGCCACAGGGCAGAGGGAGAACTGGTCCCCCTCCTTCCCATGACAACGCACGGGCGGAGGAGGAATGAGCTCCCTCCCTGCACCAGGCCTGGTAAATGCCTCTCGGTAGCCGGTGGGTGTTCCCCAGCCTTTCACATGCGGAACGTCCACAGCAGGCCAAGCTAAGGAACAGAACAAGCCAACAGGCAAAGCAGAAGGAAGCTGGGGTGCACCGTGCTCTTCTGGGTCCAGGGCGGGGAAGGATGCTTCTCATGGAACCATGGCAGCACCTGGGGCGGTCGCCCCGCCCCGCTTCATGAAAACAACCCCGGTTTCACTCAGCGAATTCCCAAAGGTCGCGGGTTCGGTTCCCAGCCAGGGCACATCACCAGGTGGCCAGCCAGGTCTCCAGCCAGGCCCCCAGCTGGAGGCAGGGGAAAGGCAACCAAACCTGGATGCTTCTCTCCCTCTAAAAATAATGACTAAATCTTTTTTTAAAAGTGCAAATTGGAGGTTCAACTTCCAGGGGCAGCAAAACAAATTGCGTGCAGCTTCTCAGTCCTGGGACTGCAGGGCTACCTAGGAGACCAGCCATTCCATGTCTGAAACAACAGCAGGACCACCCAAGGAAAAAGAAAAACAAGATCCAAACCCTTCCGTTTCAACTTTCTGCTCCCTGAGATTTCCCACCAACAGAATCGACGGTCTTTGCTTTCAAATTCCTTCCCCCTCTGCCGCATTTCCTTGTGCTTCTTCCGGCTTCACGCAAATGCGTTTGCAGATCAACGCTGGAGTATGTCAACACATGGGTGGGCCGGAAGATTCGCGCGGAGCATGGAATGGAAAGACAAAGCATCATGTGTCCTTTTCTTCTCGTTTTCCACACGAAGACCACCCCAAAGGATGACGCCCTCCCAAAGAGTTATGTCTTTATCTTTTTTTAAAAAATTTGATTGTTGTTGTATTACATCCATCCCCTTTTTGCTCCCCTCTGTCCCCCTCCCCACCCACCCATTCCCCCCAAAGTCAATCCCACCTGTTGTCCATGTCCATGGTTCCTTTATATGTCTTTATCTTGACGAGAAAAAGCCTCATGAAAATTCAAAATTCATGGTGAAGAAGCTGGTGGTACCAGGCATGTGGGGAGCAGCTAGGAGTTTGCAGTTAGGTTCTAGCTGGCGTTTAAGTCACCCAGCACTGCGCCCTGCAGACCTGGACTCTTGGAACTGGGGACCTATGGAAAGGACACTTTCTTAGGAACCCTTGCCTTTCCTGGACGTCACCGCGATCTGATGTGACACAGCACATGCTTTCTTGGCCTAGTATCCCAAGGCCAATGACAACATACCCCAGATCCCGCAGAAACGCCCGTTGACTTGGTCACGATCCCAATACATCATTCGCGGTCATTCTAAAGCATTGTGGGCACACAGACAAGCCTTCCCGAAAACGTTTCTTCTTTTCCTTTACACGGGGTATGTCAGCGGTAACCCTCCGGATTTCCATTCCTCGTAGAATTGTTCCCCATGGCGCCCGAGTCACATTTGGAGGACCATGTCACGAAAGAAATGACAAGTTTGCCGTTAAACGCAGCAGAAGGTCCTTTGCCGTCAGTGAGTTCCCACTGCCGGGCCCACCAGGGTTGGAAGATCAAGGCGTTTCTGTGCCCATCACGATAAAGAGGAAAAAAGCATTGTCGACACCAATTTTTTTTTAATGGAACATTTTCATACGTGTTGCTGAAACATCCAACGGCATCTGCAGCATCTTTTGCTGGCCCCTTGGTCTCAGGAAGTGGGAAGGACCTCACGGAAGCAAACTTTTCAATCAGCGTGACAACCCCAACCTCAACCGCTTGACCTCCCCCTTGTGGGAATGTAGCAACTGGAAATTGGCCCGTTTCTTCGATCCACAAATGGTCTCCTCCCGGGTCTCCTTCCTGTCCACTGTGTCCCAAAAGTCCTATGCAACCTTCCGGCGTTCTCAGAAAGAAAGAAGCAATAAAATCTCTACGTTGCAGAAAGCCATGATGCTGGACATTGGCGCCACCAGAGCAACCGAGTTTACTACCTGTGTCCTGAACCGAGTCCTCAAACCCAGAGCCTCAGGTTCCCTTCGGCCACCCCACCCCGACCCCCACCCCCACCCCAGTCATGAAACACAGCCCCTACTAAAAAACCCAAGTCCATCACCTTCAAATTACACGCATGCTGAGGAACAAGGAGAAAACGGTGTGCTGAAATGGATGTTTCTTCTCCGTTGCACGCATACGTCATTGTCCGGTCCCTGTCCTATCAAGACGTTTGTAGACACATTATTGGATCCACAGAAGCCCCCCGCGAGAGAACTAGAATTCATCGCTGCTCCATGGAGCTCTGCCTTGAGAGACACGGACCATGACGGGCTTTCCAACAAGGCGAACACGGGTGCTACGAAAGTAGGTCTCCTGGCCCGGTGTCTGTCACCTGTGCTCCAGGATCACCCACGTCCCCCATGATTTCTTCTCGGAAAGGTCCCCTGGGACGGCAGCAGCACCAACACGGACAGCAGGTGGGCCAGCTAACTGGGCTTCTTCCATGCAGAAGCAGTTGCGAATGATGTCCTACATGTAGGGTACATGACTGGTGCTTCCCTATATACACCCTGAGGCCTGTGACATCCTGGTGAGAAGCAGAGCGGCCCCTTGAGTCCTTGATGGTGAGGCAAAGCATGGCACGGGTCACAGACAGCCCTACGCTCCCTGTTGGACCCCAAGTGACCTTTGATAAGTAGGGACTATGTTCCTATGGCCACAACACGCTACCGGGGTCCGCTTGTTTATGGACTAGGGGCCCAGATGTTGACAGCACAGAGCCCAGTTCTCGCTAACCGGACCACATGTACGAGGCCACCATGGCAAACCTGATCAACCCAGAACCCCTGCCATCAAGAGGGGTGTGGACAAAGCACCAGCCAGCCATAGCAACATTGCCGATACGGTATTGATCACCAAACCATGAATGCTTGTGGGGAAAAACAGACCCACGAGAACCAGAACCTGGGCCCTGGCCAGTGGGGTGGTTCCGTGGTTGGGACACGTGTCTGGGTCCTGAGTTTGGTGTCCTGTCCCCACAGTCAGGATGCAGAAGGAAAGGACCCTGACGGGTGTTCCTCTCTCAGGTGGATGTGCCTCTTCCTTTCTTTCTCCCTCCCTTCTTATCTCTCTAAAATCAATGGAAAAATGTCCTTGGGTAAGAATTATATTAAACAGAATGATATATTACATAGACGGATTATACATAATCTTTGTATAGATAACCAACTCATCACCTTGGCATCAAAAGAGGCTCTTGCCCTTTGACAATCTTTCTTCTACTTCGGCTTCCCCTCCCCCACCTGCCATGGATCGCATTGCTTCGCCTGCAAGCCAACCCACCCACCAAGAATCCCAGGCACACCCAGGCAGCGCAGCCTGCCCGCCGGCTGGAAAGAGTTAAAAAGCGGTTTGCGAATCCTCCCGGGAGCTCGGCGCGTTGGGAAATATTCCCCGGAGCTGCGGGCCGAGCGCAGCGGGCGCAGGAGCGAGCTGCCCGGCGTGCGCCCGGCCTGCTGGCCCGCGCGCGGGGCGCGCTCACCTGTGCCACCGCGGGGGCCGGAGCTCCGGGTGGCGGCCGGTGCGCTCGGGGATTCGCTGCTCTTTCCTGGGCTGTAGCGGCGGCTGCTGCTGTCGTGATGGGCCGACTGCGGACATCCATTGGCTGCGCGCCGGCTGGATTTCGCTCCGTTTGGTCCAATAGCGCAGGGCGAGCAGGAACCTTCCAGGACCCCTCGCCTCCATCTCGCCTCCGCTAGCAGCCGGGGCCGCTGCCTGCGCACAGAGGTCTCTTTCACGCGCCGCGCCCGCCGGCCCTTCCGACTGGCTGGTTTTCGTTCCGGACCCCGAGACGGCGGACGGCGCCAGCCACCCATTTCCTGCCCCGAGCGGCGTCGGTGGGCCTCGCGTTCCTTTGGAGAAGCGGCAGCTCGCCGGGATTGGAGGACGAGCCAGGCGCTGGAACGGGGTGCACCTCCCCACTCGCGCCTTCCCGGGTCTCCTAGGAAAAGCTGGGGTGCGTAAAAGGAACAGCGCGCGGAC
>PVIW01000622.1:330008-340452 GCA_004026585.1 Noctilio leporinus
GGGGGGGGGGGGGGGGGGGGGGGACCTAGGCAGGGGCCCGGCGTGTCTTTTCAAGCTTTTGCCCATCTCGACAGACGTGGTCGATTTAGGGGGTGTGCGTGGGGGCTGCTGTGTTCTGACTTAAAAGAAAAAAAAAAGACGGGGGACCGCCGCGGCTGGCCAGCCGTTTTGGTGCAGTGCACACTCACTCGCCGGAGCGCTCGGGGCCGCGTGTGCTGCGCCCGGAGTTCGCCGCCTTCCATACAAATAAACAGAAGCGTGCGGCTCCGGCGAGCAGGGGACGCATCCGCAGTGGCCGGAGACACCGAGCAGCCCGCCGCTCCCCGCGCGCCGGCCGGAGGGGCGCCAGGCGGGACCACTTCTCTGCGAACTGTGAGCGGCTGGGGACCCCTCCTTCTCCTCCTACAGCTCTCCGGGGTGCTGGGGGAGGCGGGGAACCAGAGGGGGGAACGGAAAACAGGCAAACAGGCTCGGCTGGGGTTGCGTGAGCCCCCCCCCCCCCCCCCCCCCGTTTTTCTCTCGTGCCTGGGCTAACAGGAGGCTTGTGTGCTGCACGGAATTACGCACGTGATGGATGAGGAGGGAGCTGGCTGGCGTTCGCTGGGGCGCTAGCGACTCGGGCTGGCCGGAGACCCCGGGGGAAGGCGGAATCTCGGTCGCCGAGCGCCGTTTGCGCCACCTGGGGAGCCGGCCGGCCGCCCCTCCTTTGTGGTGCGTGTGTGGGTTAGCGGAGAGGTGGCGGCCGCGGGCGCGGGGGCGGGGGTCGTGGTGCTCCTTGTTTGGAAGCCGTGGCGTCTGGCCAGGACCTGGCCAAGGGGCACCATCCCGACCTGCCCGCGCGCGGTTCCGGAAGACCCCGAAGTTGCACGCGGCGGGGATGGGCGCCGCGCGCCCTGGGCCGGGTCTCTGGGGATGGGGCCCCCGCTGGTGCCCACCGAGAGCCTCGGTGCCCCGTAGCAGAGTAGCAGAGCCCGCGGGGCGCGCGGCCGGCCAGCTGCCCGGGCGGGGGCCGGACAGTCGGGTCCAGCCTGTGTCCTACCGCCACGGCCTGGGGCCGCGTAACCAACGCGTGCCACCCGGAGCCCCGGGTTGTCCCGCGCTTCTGCTCCCCCCGGCACCCCCCGCCCTCGCCGGTGCCTCCCCTGTCCCCCAACCCCCAACCCCCAGCATTTCCGCGCGGCTGGGCTCGGGCCCTTCGCTTTCCAGCGGGAACAACGGAGCGAGAACGGCCCGCAGCGGGCGGGCGGGGGGCGGGGGGGAGGGCGAGGGGCTCTCTGGCCAAAGGGAAAAAAAAAAAAAAGCGAGTGAACTTGAGTCCCGCCCTCTCCCCAAGGCCGCGGCGGCCGCACCCCCGGCCTGCGCCCGCCCTCGCGCGGCCTGACCTGCGGAGACGCGCGTGGGGTGGGGGTGGAGTGGGAGGTGTCGCTCGGCAGAGGATGCGGGGGTCCGGGGCCGGCGGCGGGAGGAGGGGCCGCGGTCCCCGCCAGCGCCCGCTCCCCGCAGCTGGGTCCTCCCCCCGCTCGCCGGGACGCCAGCCGCCTCCCCGGGCGCGCTCGCTTTCCCGTCTCCCCGGCGCCCCGGTCCCCTCGGCTCTCGCCCCGCCGGCTGCTGCGCCCCACGGAGAAGCGGTAAGCTGGGTTCCCTCCGCTGGGGTCTCGAGCCGGCCCGGGTGGTTTGCGCCGCGAGCTCCCGCCTCCGTGCGGCGCGCAGCCCTGGGCCCCGGCGCTCCCTTCCCGCGCCTGCTCGCCTCGGGACACAGCGCCCTTTCTTCCCGGAGCGGCGGGGGCGGCCGCCGGGGCTCTCCGGCCCCCGCAGCCCCGCGGCCTGGCCCGGGCCACCGTGGGAACGGATGTCCCGTGCGGAGGGGAAGGCCCGGGAGGACGTGCTGTGCATCCAGCCGGCCCCTTTCCCGGGGGCATCTTTCCCCCCTTGGCTGCAGGCTTCCTTTCCTTTGGCTCCCGCTTCTGGACTCGACCCGCAGGTGTGGGCCTTTCTTTATTTCCCGCCGCTATTTCGGGGCGGCCGGGGGCGGGGGGTCGGTGCACGAGGGAGCCTGGTGGGTCCAGGGGGTGGCCAGGCCCCGCGCCCTGGGTTACGACGTTGCGCCGGCGCGGGGTGCGCGCGGTTTGACCACGACCCGCTGTCCCTGCGAGTCTGGGGCGCGCCGATCCCCATCGGCCCAGGGGACCCGCGCTAAATTGGGGGTGAGGGTGGCTGCTGGGTGGGGGGGTTACGGAACTCCTAAGCTGGTGCTGTTCTTGCGAGCAGAGCCCGCAAGGTGGTGGTATATAGATTCTTCCTCTGGTTTGCTTTGATTCCCCCCCCCCCCCCCTTCGTATTTGGTCAGCGGCTGGGGAGGTGGGGGCGGGGAGGCCGGCGCCTGGACTCCTTTCCTTTGCTGTTGGAAGCGCCCCCGCCACCCGGAGCGCGTTGCAGTGAAGTGTTTTCTCGCGGGAGGAGGGTGGGAGGCAGCCTCCTTCTCCCCCAGCGCTTGCCCTGATTTGCGGGGACCCAGGGAGGGGAGAGAAAGTTTGGGGAGCCCTGGGTGCCCCGATGAAGCCGAATGTGCGGTGTGGGTGGGCCTTCCGCAGGCCACGCGCAAGGAGCGGGCCCAGCAGGTCTGGGGAAGGACCTTCCGCGGAAAACACGGACCCACCCGCGCGCAGAAGCCCAGACTTGTCACCCAGACGCAGCGACACCCACTGCTCCTAGAGACGCCCGGTTGGAGGGGGGCAGGCTTTGAGTTTTTGGGTTTTCCTAGAGGGTGGCGGAGCGGGGAGGCAGGACCTGAGGTTCGCAGGGGTCGGTGCAGGTGTCCGAGATTTGCCTGGTTGGTGTGGGCAGGCCCGGGGGCCGGTGGAGAACCATTTCCTGCGTTAGCGGGCTGGGGGCAGAGGGTACCCTTGCGCGTGCAGATAGGCAGGAAGGGTGGGGGCCGGTAAGCGGGGAATCAAGGTCCGTAGTAGCGTTGATCCCCTAATTCCAGAAGAAAAGAGACATAGCTGCACTTTTTCAATAGGCCTGCACATTATGGACATAAGCATCCCTCCAAAGCCTCCGCCAATATGGATTTTCGGATTCCAAGTTCAGTCTCCTATTTCCCAGGAAATGTAGGGGAACGCGTGGGTGCAGGGGTGGGCGCACAGAGGTTGGCAGTTGTGAATATCTGAGACACGGAGTCGGTTCTGCATTATTTATGGGTTATTGATGGCGTGGTTTTCCATACCACCGGCTGAGGACCTCCTTTTGGCTCACCTCTGTGGGTGGGCGACTCTGAACGGGTAGGTTTTGAAGGGCATCTTCCGGGTAGGTAAGGAGAGGATCTTCCCGTTGAAGAACGTGGAAAAGGATTCCGTCGGTTTTAACTCACTGCCTTCCCGTGAGACTTAGTTTTATTTTTTAGGTTTTGAAAACCGGACGATTTTGAATTTTGAATTTTTTTCTTCCTAAAGAGAATCATGATGACGATACGTGGTAACTCCCCAGCCATCCAACTCAATTTCGCCCAGATTCAAAACTCGAAGAGATACTTGCTTAGTGATCAAATGCTCCCTAAGACAGATAAATCAAGGTTATCAACGCTATTCAAGTTCCAAGTGAGGAGATTTGAGGGTTATCGGGGTTTATAGATGTTTACATATATATATGTACACACACACATATACACACATATATACATATATATTTCCCAAATCCAAGGATAGAAAGTGATCAAGTGCTACATAAAGTAGATAAATCAAGGTTATTGATGCTATTCAAGTTCCAAGGGAAGAGATTAGAGTGTTATCAAAGTTTATATATATTTACATACATACATATATATATATACACACACACATATATATATATTTCCAAGATCCAAGAATAGAAAGTGATCAGGTGCTACATAAAGTAGATAAATCAGGAGTTATCAATCTATTCAAATCGCAAGTGGAGAGATTTGAGCATGATTGAAGTTTATTTGGTTTTTTATTTTTCCACATGCAATGCAGACTAGTGATAAAAATATACCTACATTCTATATATATATATACACACATATATATATTTAAATTTGTGAGCTTGGCCTTGTCACTTCATTTTCTGGGTGGTAATTCATGCAGTTTCTGGTACCCGTTCAATGAAGAGAGCTCCTACTAACCGCACATTGTGTGTGCTGCTCCCACAGCGTGCCAGGGGCCGCTTAGGAAGTCTTCAGCGCACAGTGCTTTCTAGAACAGGTCACAGCACCTGGAGTGAGGCCTCAGTCCCTCCCCCCACTGCCAGCCGGCCCCTGGGGTGTCAGCCAAGTGCCCGTGCCAGGGCTGCACGCACGGCGAGATAAAAAACCAACTGGTTTAAGCTGCTTCCGTGGTAAACCTTCAGCATCCCCAGGCCCGAGTACCACCAACGGTGCAACTTGCTGGCAGAATGGCCTTCCAATGAAGGGGTGATATGAAAATATTATGAGTCCTTTCCACTCCCTCCCACACTCATCTGGTTACAGCGTCCTCCAGTTCCAAGCGTGGTGACAGCTGATTTCACTTCTGCGAACGTCTCGTGGAACGAGTGGCTCTTGGAGACGGGTATCAGGCTGGCTTCGTTCTACCAGGAGAAAAAAGCGTGTTTACGGTTTAGTTGACATCAGTCGCCCTCCCCCCCGCCGCCCCCCCTTTTTTATTTTCTTTCTGGAAACGATCGTTTCAGAAGAAGAGACACGTCCTCTTCTATTTAATTTCGAGAACGAAATCAAAGGTAGAGGACGCTTTCTAGAAACCAAAACGTGGTATCTGGAAACTGGTCCGCGCCCCCCCCCCCCCTTTTCGAGTGGAGCAGATCAGATCGTTTGCAGGGGGAGAAAGAATGTGGAAGCCCCCCCAGTTCTGGGCTGTAAGGTCACGCGGCGCCCCCTGGTCATTCACGGGCCTTTCGCTCCATGAATATTTTCCGGTTTTGTCATCTTTCTCCAAACAACCTACCCTGAGTCTGTCAAAGCCGGCACTGTTCTTGGCGGAGTGAATGGCAGGGCAGGAAGCCCTGCCCCCTAGTTGGGGGGTGGGGGTGGGGTGGAAGCGCCCAAACAAACAAGAAACAAAAAAAGTGGGACCAGAGCTTTGGATGAATGTGTATGTGGGAAGGATTCCTCTCTGCGATGGTTTTATGGAACAAAAAAATAAAGAGAAGGCTCCTCAAACTTGGCGCAGGCAGGGAACATGGCTGTTGTCCAAGAGGGGGGATGGAACCAAGGCTCCGATTTCAAATGTCAGGTGTTTGCTGTTGAGTTCACCTGTCCCAGGTGTTTTCAAAACCCTGGTGACCCACCGGCCGATGGCAGGGGGCCTGTGGCTTCCAAGGCTGACCCCTCTAGCCGGCCCCCCACCCAACACACCCCACCACAAGGGAAACACCAGCAAACGGGGTGGCACTGAGTGGACCCCTGGGTAACTAGGAGCCATGCCCGCTTCCTTAGAGCTTGGTGTGGGTGGTTCTATTTAAAATTATATTAAAGCCCTGGCTGGTGGCTCAGTGGATAAGGCACCAGCCTGCGAACCCAAAGGTCGCTGGTTCGATTCCCAGTCAGGGCACAGAACCAGGTCTCCAGCCAGGCCCGTAGCTGGAGGCTGGGAAAAGGCAACCCAACGTGGATGCTTCTCTCCCTTCCTTCCTCCCTCCCTGCCCTTCCCCACTAAAAATAATGCGTAAAATCTTTAAGAAATAATAATAATAATAATAATTCCTGATTGGGTGAGAAAGGCGTCAGCGGAAACGCACATTTCTGTTTGGTTTCGCTGTGGTCAGAATGCGCCATGGGCAGAGGTGGTGGGTGACTGGCCGGCATGTTGGAAGCAGAGCCTCCTTGGACAGCTCATGTTTCTTCATTGACACGCGATAGCCATGGGCACACACCTCTCATTTCCGCCTGCCCCGCTGCCCTGCAGAGCCCTGGATCTCATTTATCCTGCCAGGCTGTTTGAGAAACCTGTGGGTACCCGGGCTTGTTCTTCTGGTCTGTTTTGGCTTGGCTGTGGTTGGATCGGACCTCTCTTGTCCGATGGAGGGGCGAAGACACACCTCTTCTCGCGTGTGCAACTCCACCTCCTGTTTCTCTCCGTTGAAAGGAAGAGAGTTGCACCCGTGCTGAGCATGGAGTCCATCGTCAGCTCTGGGGTCTTTCAGGACGGAGCTGAGGGGCACGCAAGTGTGGTTGGCTCTGAGGACAAGCGTCCTGGGGCATTGCTGCCCATGTCTGCAGTTTGATCTGTTCCGCCCCTGGCATGCGGGGTGCGGAAGGCTCCCTTACCCCGTGTCCTGTGTGTCACCCCCACCCATATAACGGAGCTGTCAGGTGGCTTACCGTGCCGTGTGGTGGGAATCCGTGTGATATGAAACAAAGAACGTGTACCAAGAAGCGGGGGAGGTTCCAACGCTAAAAAGCAATGCTTGTGTATTTCTATACTTCAGAGACAGAGCTTTACGGAAGCCATTTTCACCAAAATGTCTTACATAATGTTTCCGTTGTCATCACTACGAAGCTCCATTCGCTGAAGGCATTTTCTTTTTGACAAGGTATCTTCATCCGCTAACCTCTCTTTGGCCGTATCCTGACTTTTATCCTGCGTTTCCCCCCACGTATCTGTTGCCGTGGATGGCTTGCGTGCAGCCGAGACGTCTGTAGAAAGTTCATTAATTGCGCAGGAGGTATCTTTTGCTCTTGAAACCTCGTACTAGGCTCCGTGTTGTTCAAGGATTTCCCTAGTTTCAGATGAGATATTCTTTGCTCTGAAAAGTTCTTATGACGCGCTGTGGTGTTCGGGGATTTCTCTGATTCGCAAACCATGGTAGCGTGAAGCCGTGTGCTAGGATGCCGTGTTGTATGAGAGCTCACCTCTTCTTGGACCGTGTTAGAGCGGAACTGGGTGATAAAAGTGCTGTGTTATACGAGGGTTGCCTATATGTCTCTCTGAACGGGCCAGGTGGCAAACCATAAAAATAGAAATGCACTGGAGGGAGGAAGAAGCCTGTCCTCATCTCTTAGAAGCACATGATAAGAACGGACGTCTGTGCACGTATGTTTACATATGTAGGCGTACCAGAGCGATTTCCTGCATAAAGTATTTTTCTCAAGCCTTGGTGGCCCGCGTGACACCGCAGCAGAAAACCGTGAACCCTACTGCAGCAACACACCTTGGCCATTTTTCTTTCATTTCCCTCCATCGTTTCACGAAACCTACCTGCTAGGGTGAGTTCCCTGGGTGCTCCTGAGAAGGTGCCCATGGTCATGAACACAGGCCGGGAGACGTGGCGTGTGTGTGTTTAGGGGCAAGTGTTCCTTTTCTGGATGTTTCTGGGAAGCGTCTTCTCCTCACGGGAGTGGTATTCCTAGCGGGGTCCTGTGGGCTGCGTTGGTGGGGGGCTAACCTACAGGGCAGGTGTGACCACTGACGGCCCATCAGCATGGGCCGTGGTTACGTACGGAGATGGACAATCCGTCAGTGTTCACGGGCATACCTTGCATGCTCTTTCAAAAAGGCTAAGTTCAGCCCTGGCTGGTGGCCCAGTGGATAAGGCGCCAAAGGTCGCTGGTTCGATTCCCACGCCGGCACAGAATTAGGTTTCTGGGATACCAAGATGCTGGTGTGCGGAACTGGTGACCTCAGGGAGCAGTTTCCTCTCCAAAGACCTGTTTCTTCCATCCCAGAGTCTCATGGGCAGGTCATTGCTACCTTCGCCACCTAACCTAGCTCCATTTCATTTAAGTAGATCCAGTGGCTGCTCTATGATCGTAGTGACCTGTGTTCAAGTGGACAGCACTGTTGACTCTGATATCAGTATCAATATCGGTATCGTCTGCGTTTCTATGATGGCGTTTCCATACAACGGATGTCGTTGAGGAAGAAAGCCTTTATTGTGTAAACTCACGTGACTTTGGTTGCCTTTCACCTGCCTCCAGCTGGGGACCTGGCTGGAGACCTGGCTTGCAACCTGGTTATGTGCCCTGGCTGGGGATCCCTTCCCTCTTATGTATTTTTCCTCTTTTTTATTTCTTTTTTTTTTTTCTTTTTGCATCGCCATTCATTCCCCCATTCCCTGTTCCACCTCCACCCACACCCCTCCCCCCGCCCTGAGAGATTCCTTCTTAAGTGGCCTCCCACGATCCCATCGCTTCAGAGAATTTCCAACGAACAGTCCCCTCTGCACAGTCCTCTCTGCAGCGTTGCAGTGGAAACAGGCAGCAGGTGCTTAGGATCATTGCAAATTTTTATCAGCACCATTTTTCCGTGATGGATTCTCTGGGAAGGTCATGTCCGATGACGACTCATGTTTTATTAATTCAAAACCTTTTTATTATTTGTTTATGTATGCATGTATGTTATGTATGTATGTGTATGTATGTATGTATTTAAAACATCAGGATGTGGTTGCCCCTTACTGCCCACAACTGGAGATCTGGTCCCCAACCCAGGCATGTGCCCTGGCTGGGAATTGAACCAGGGACCCTTCAGTTTTCAATTTCAGGCTGGTGCTCCATCCACTGAGCCACACCAGCCAGGGCTCGTTCTTTATTTTTTGACCTTCGAAGTATTTCTACAATGATGATCCCATAACTGATTTCCAGGTACTTCCATGCAAATTCCATGATCTTTGTCTTAGGGTCTTCCTTATTTTTGGTCTATTTAAAAAAAAGATTTTATTCATGATTTTTAGAGAGAGGGGTAGGGAGAGAGGCAGAGAGGGAGAGAGACATCCATGTGTGGTTGCCTTTCACCTGCCTCCAGCTGGAGGTGTGGCTAGAGACCTGGCTTGCAACCTGGTTATGTGCCCTGGCTGGGAATCGAACCAGCGACCTTTGGGTTTGTAGGCCGGTGCTCCATCCACTGAGCCACACCAGCCAGCATATTTTTTTAGATTGTTTTGATTTGTAAATCCTTTCTGTATCCTCTTAAGGAGCACTTCTTTATGTACCTGAAACCTTATGGACTAGTGCTCATGACAGCCCCGCACAATGCATTGAAGGGTATATCCTTGCACTACTCTGAAACATAAGAACCATTTCCCCCCACGACCGTGACATCTTCACCACACCTGAAATGGCCAGCAACTCCTCCACGCGTCTAGCTTTGAACACGTCCGACTCAGCAGCACAGTGTCAGCCATCGGCCAGATCGCGCCAACTTGGCGCGTGGCCCTAACTTGATCTGCTTATTGAATGGCTTTGCCACCCATCTCTCTCCCTGTTCATCTTCGCGTGCCGATTCCGGTGGAAGACGCAGCTGCTTCTCTCATCCCGTAGCAAAGTAGGTTATAGTCTCAGCAGAATGTAGTTCTCAGGTTATTTTTAAAGGAAGCGGAGTGGCTTATGGAATAGTCTTGGGTTGGCAGCTTCCTGAGGAGTCAGTCTTGGGGCCTGAGAGCGTGCACCCCCCAGAAGGAAATCTTTGTCGGTACAGCCAGGTGTGTGTGGGTGCTTTCTGGGGTTCTGGGTCCCCACATTGCCTGGGACCCAACAAAAAAACAAGCGGGACGGTGGAGAGATAAACATCCGTCATTGAACATGCACCCACCCTAAGAACTTTGCCGTGAGGCCAGCTCACGGTTCACCAAATTATGTCCGTGCGGTCCAAGTCCATGCCAGGCATGGTCTTTAGACAGATAAAGTTGAAAGCTTACAAGCACCCAACGGTACTTGGAGGTCATTCGTACGCAAAGAGAATCATGACCCAAATTAAGAGCGCTCAGGGCCAGGTGGGGAAGAAAGATAGTTTCTCCCCACTGTGGGTCACTTTCACCCTCTAGCTGGAATGAGCTAAGCGCTAAGGCATGACTTTGTGGGTGTCTGAGGTGTACAGCATGGTCATGGGCCGGGCGTCTCCACGACAGAACGGTGACTTTGCACCGTCAGCTGACACGTTGATCCAGAGCATCATCTTCGTGTCTTTTGTGGTGACATCACTTGAGATGTAGCCTCTTTGCACCTTTCCAGTATGCTGGGCAGTGTTCTGTCCGCCACGATCTTTGGGATTTATATTCCTTGTATAACTTGAATTTTGTATCCTTGGACTGACATCGCCTGCCCCACTCCCACCCCGGGTAACACGGATCCAGGTTGTTTCTAAGTTTATGGTGTCCTTCCACAAGAGGGACACAGGTGTTACATGGCTGCGTCAAGGGCACAAAACAACCCATAGGAGACATTTAACTTGAAGTGCAAACTGAAAACGAACGAAGTAATCAACCGCTGGAAAGAATGATTTTGCTAGAAAGAGCAGGGAACCCCCCCTTCCCGATACGTGTGTGTGCGCTTGACACATACAGGCGTCTAGGACACAGATGAAGCATATTCAATTGTAATTAGTAGGACATCCTTGACATTTATGATAGATAGATGCATGGGAACACTTCGCACGCTCAGGAGGGCTGGGTTCCATTTCAAATATGGTTCGCTTGACTGAGACATGTTGCAAAA
>PVIW01000622.1:340552-436316 GCA_004026585.1 Noctilio leporinus
CCCCCCCCCCCCCCCCCCCCGAGGGTAAAATTCATGCCAGTGAAGAATCTTTGTGATCAAATGAGATGCGCCTATGCCCCTACGCCATGTTTTACAGAGGGAGTTCCGCTGGCTTTGGGACGTAACCTCTTCGGGGCAGGACCAGAAAACCAAAAAACAAAAAGCAAGAAATAGGCAACTTGTGCCCAAGAGACAGTAACCGCGTCGGTTTGGAAGCTCCTCTTGGTCACAGTAATGGAGCGGATGAATCTTATCTGTGGTCTTGAGGTGGTGGCCTGGGGCTAGTCCCCATGATGCACTCGACCGAAAAGGAAGATGCGATTGATTTATGTAATGAGAGCTTGAGAGGATATAAGAGGAGGAAGAAAAAGAAAAGGGAAGAAGATTCTTGGAACGACATGCAGCTGGCTTACCTGAAATTGGGAAAAAAAATCAACGGAAGAGCAGTAGAGGGGAAGACGGGCAAAGCGTTGGATACGCAGAATGTCACCGACCGCACGAATTTCCGAGGGCACGCCCTTATTCAGAAGGGATTCTCAACCTTGGGACCCCTACAAGGGCTGTGCGCAGAAAATTAAATCTCAAGCTCATTGGAAAGGGTGTTGCGTTTTCTGAACGGTTGCACGGATGCTTCCAAATGACTTTCTGCCAGCAAAGAAGAAGTTTTAATATCCCATGAGCGTTGGCGAGATGGATGGATAATGGAGGCAAATGTGTTTTTGAGGGACGTATTACTAACCTCAAACACGGGGACTTCGCCTCACAAAGGCACGCCACGTAACATTTGTCTTAAATGGCTTCATACCAGGTCATTGTGTATGAGCGTTTTAAATTTCTGTGATACGTAGCCGCCTTCCACTTTCTGTAAATGATAAAGGGATGATGCAAAACCAGTTATTTTTTATTCACGGGGCAATAAAATAGCAATTGTCCTGCTTCATTTAAAGGTTGACATTTGTTGTTTAAAGCCTGGATGAGCCTTAGCAAGTAATTATGAGGAGTTCGACTCCGTAACACTTGATTATGGAATTGTGTTCTTTTTCTAGATCCATTTCTTTCACGTTTTTTGTTGGCTAACCATGGAAATTACCTTATTGTATTCATGTTCCAGTCTATAAGTGTAAATAGTTTAGTCTTGCCTGCATGTTTAAAACTTGGGTTGCATTTTTCAAAGGGTGAACGTCATGGCTAATGTATTCAAAAGGATATTTAGAAATGAGTTTTTGCTCAACAGGGAAGCAGCTAAGTAAGCCAGACTCAGACACAAACTAAGAGAGAAAAGGAAAAGTCAGTGTGTGACAGAATTACGGTAGACAGCGCTGGTTGCATGCGTCCAAGTTACTCCCACATGCAATTCAGTTGCGGGTACCCCTCGGGGGAGTGGTGGAGACCTTCGTGAATGTGAATTGTGCAAATAGTCATTCTTTTCTAATTTTTCAATGTGACATCAACATACAGGAATGTTAAGGTGCCTTCATGTGACAATAAGATAATCTGGTAGAGAGTAAACCCTTCAAGGCCATCATTCATCCAGATGTTCTGTTTCCACAATGCCAAATGCCAATTTTTATATATTGATAGATGTATGTGTGTGAGACAGAGATTGATCTATGACAATTTTCTTACCCTATTTCCAGGCCTAATGTTAGAGTCTGAAGCAGAAACACCAGGAGCCCAACCATCTCTTGTTGCAAACAAACCAAATGTTGTAGGTTGACCGGTTCCCCCAAAAGACGTGGTCGAGTCCTCACCCCCAACCCCTTTTCCACATGACCTTATTTGCCAATAGGGTCTCTGCCAGTGACATGAAGGTGGAGTTATTAAAGTGGGTCCTACTTTTGTAGGAGGTGCCCTTCTTAGAGGGGAAAACGCCGTGTGAAGACAGAAAGTTGCAACAGATGCACCGGGAGATGGTAGCAGGTGGAAGCAAAAACTGGAGTGATGGGGCTACAAGCCAAGGAAAGTTAGGGATTGCAGCCGGCCGGCTAAACCTAGATGAGGAGGAAGGATCCTCCCTATAGTCTCCAGAGGGAGTGGGGCCTGATCAGCACCTTCATGGATGACTTCTGATCTCGGAAACCTCAAGGGATTAAATTCCAATAACAAGGAGGGGTGCAGGCACTGGGCTGGACCCCGGCTTCTAACCTTTGGGTTACAGAATCTGTGAGGGACTTACACTACCATGTGCATATTTTCAGGGCTTGAGAGAGATGGCTGCACCCTTTTGGTGGCACCCATGTGATCTGCAGCGGGGAGCGGGGTGGGTGTCCCCCTTTTAATGACAGTCCTTGGATGGGAAACTGCAGGTGCCACATCCGCCAACTCTCAATCGAGTGGGTTAGGCCCACTTCCATGTCCCCTCCAACCCTAATTCCCCATGATTGCACAGCCGCTGCGCTCACTGTAATTAAGACTCTTGACTTGAATGCTCCTCGTTTACAACCAGGGTGCATGACGCCACGGAGGGGCCTGCGTTTTCTGAATCGATGTCATTGTGCCCCAGTTCACTCTCAAGGGGGTAAGACACAAGGTTCCCAACTCAAAAGTGGGTGCCTTGCAACAGATTTTGGAGACTGACCAACCCTACAACCGCTGCTTGACAGAAGTTGGGGTGCCTGGCAGCTCTGCCGATCCAGAACCTAAATGGCACTGAAACTAAATGTTGGGGGGCAGGACTATTTTTAAGACTATTCCTGCTTCATGTTCCTAAGGAATAGTTGCAGAAGGTGACTATCCCATCCAAAAGCCACCCACAAGCACCCCGGTCCTTCATCAACTTCTCTTACTGTCACTTCTCACCTCGGGGCACCTCGTGTTCCGCCCAAATGGATTCATGACAGTTGTTCTTGGTTTCCTGCTCTTATTCTTCAGCTCTGCTCCAACCTGGGGTACCGCTGTCTTCCTGTCTCCCACGTTGCTTGGGAAAGTCACCCGTGTGTTTGTCCTTAGTTCGCGTGCGTGATAATACTTTCTGTCAACAGATGGGCGGGCCCCCATCCCCATCGCCACACCCACCCCGAGCCATTCTCTGTGACACCAGCTGGCTGTCCCACAACTCAGTTCCGTTCTGACATTAACTGGGGTGAGACTAGACCTCCCAGGTTACTGGCTCTGTTCCCCAAGGCTCCCCTTTCCCCATTTCAGATCACAATTGCAGGCTGCAGCTCCTCGGGGTACCCAGGACTTTTCTCCATCTTGGGTCCCAGCTGGAGACTCCATGACGTGCTGCATGGTTCCGGCACTTCCTGGGGCAGTTGCAGAACTCAGGGAGACCGTTACATACATGTACCCGTGTCTTATCTCGTATAGGGTATGAGACAGGTGAACAGCCACAGGAAGAGAGATAATCAATCCAGCGAAACGTGGAGCGTCCTGAGACAGGACCTCAGTCCCGATGAAGTTGGGGCGCATCACCCTCTTGGCACGTGACTGCGGTCAGAGATCCAGAAGCTTCCTCCGCTCCGCGCTCGGGAAATTTTCCGGCGGCTTTGCCTTGTCATGTAGGGTCATGTATGCATGACCCACCGCTAACTGAATCTCTAGCCCTTCTCTCCCTGGAGAATGGGGGTGCTCATTAGTGCCCCACATTTCTAACCACGGGTTTCTGATGGCCAGCTCCCTCTTCTGCAGCTATCCAGGAGTCCACCTAGAACCATCTCATCAGAAGAAAACTGACTTTAGCCCCTAGGAAATTCCCGGGGATGTAGGAGGTCTGTCAGGAGCCAGGGGTCAGGACAACACATGGGCTCCTAGTTGTCTTATTGTGTAGGGAGCCCCGAGGGTTCTAGGATCCAGTGCCAGAGCTGGGGGGCGAGGGGGCGGACACCCACACAGGACTGTATTTACCAGATGTGTTTTCTGTTGACGCGTGCCCATCCTCAGCCCATCGCTGGTCCCATGGCTTGCTTCTTCTCTAACTTCAACAAGCATCGTGTGCATTAATTACACCCCTGGTCTCATCTACGTTCCCCACGGGAGCCAGGACACCCCATGTTTCCAAGCACCATGACTTTCATTTGTTGAGTTACGGGGCGTGGGTACCTACTTTGTGGTAGCGTTGGCAGAATACGGAAGTGAATGAAGGACCCTAACAGAGACACCTAACAGAGACACCTAACAGAGACATCGTGAGCTTGGAAGGCAGACTGTGTGCGTTCACCACTGACCTAATGATCCTTGTTCTGCGTCTACATGTTGCGCAAAGAAGGGTCTTTATTGGATATTTAGATAAACCCCTGATTCCTTTGACTTGATCTGTTTTGCTTTATGCTTTATGGTTAGCAACCTGCACACCTCCACCCTCCGCCATTGGGTGCTGCATTGCTGGTCAACCAGCTGTCTTCACTTTGGTGACGTTAAAGGTCTTCAACTGACCCAATTTGTCCTAGCCCCATGGCCTGCCTGGAGCATCCTGACCTTATTCCACGTTCAAGGGCATTGCACCCTCAATTGCTTTCATATGAGCCCACTGCTTCCTTCCTTCTCAGCGCCTTCCCCAAACTCGAAAGCCTTTTTGATCTGATGTCGGCTCCCGCGTGTTATTAGCCGTTTCCTGTCTTCCCTTCGCGTGTGCGTTTCATGAGCCTGACCCAGCGCTCGGTGGGTGTTTGTTGAGGAGATGAGCCGTTGCAAGTCACTCGGCTGGTATTTACTGAATGAAGGTGAAATCGAGCATCGACGAGGGTTAACCATGCACCGATGACAAGTTGCATGGAGGTGCAGGCCAGCCAGAGAGATTAGGGCAGAATGCTCTAATCTGTTCATGAAACCCATCTGTTGCTGGGCGAGTGTTCTCTTTCACCCAGTGCAGGAAGGATTTTCCCCAGTCGCTGAGCTGGGCATGTGTCAACTGGCCTGACTTACTGGGACTGCACGGCTCACGCCCCATTCTTACGTGATTCAGTTCTCAAAGATTACTTACCCTTCAGAATCTCTTTAGCCAGGGTTTGTGCTCTTACGGTTTCCCCAGTTTTGGGGTATGTTTTTGTGAAGATGATGTCATAGAAAGGCCCTTGTCAAGTTATTCCCATTCTAGTCCATCCCGGAGAACGGGGGGGCAATCGGTGTTTGGAATCTTACGGATTCTGCCGCTGAATTATCTACACTCGTCCATTCAAACTATAAATCTGTGGTGTGCGCTTTTATTCTTGCTGTTTGCTGGATGGGTGCCATTAGGTGCTTTGAGTTTGGTTCTAAATATTTGGAACAAAACTACCCGTGTGGGCAAGAAATGAATTTCTTTTTCAAATGGTCAGAATTGTGGGATGATTTTGGAGGCGGAGAATTGTATGTCTACATCTCGTCTTGTTCCATTCCACATTGGATTTTTCTTTTTGTTGTTTTTTTGTTGTTGCTGTTGACTTTCATGAAGCTGATACTTAAACCATTTGAACATTGGATTAAAACATCGAAGGATATCCAAGACAGAAAGTGATGTTTTATTAAATATTCACTTTAAACAATGGATGTAGTCCTGGCTGGCGTGGGTCAGTCAGTGGATTGAACACTAGTTTGGGGATCAAAGGGTTGCCAGTTCGATTCCCAGTCACGGCACATACCTGGGTTGCAGGCCAGGTCCCCAGCTGGGGGTGTGTGAGAGGCAACCACACATGGATGTTTTTCTTCTTCTCCTTCTCCTTCCCTTCCCTTCTGTCTGAAAATCAGTAAAATTGTTTTAAAAACTGAAAAAACAGATGTAGCCTGAAAGATTGTTCTACTTGAGAGATGGAGATAAACTATAGGTTATATAAATCAGGATGACAATTAAGGCCATTTATGCTGACTTGAACATTCATATACAGACTTTGAAATATCCAGGTGACCCACTGAAAGCTAGAGATAAATTCTTTTCTTCCCAGAGCAAGACTTATATTTTAATAAAGCTGTTCAACGAAATTACCCAAATTAAACTTGTTCCTTGTATTTTCTTTTTCTTGGAAATCGAACGGGTCACCGTGACTGAGAAGAAAACGATCATACGTGATGCATGACCCAAGGGCTGTTTTTTAAGTTTAAAAATACCTCTGTAACATCTTCAGGTTCATAAACTAAGTTCCCATTGTCCTGTTTCTGCGTACTTTTGTGCAAGTTGGCCCACGGCATGCGTCATGGGTGATTCAGACCCTTGGAACCTTCCTTTGTGGTCTTGGTGCTGATATCCTGAGTCTCTGGGGGGGCTGCTGCCCCCTTTCCTAGCCTGGCACTGCATTTCTTTCCCATCCAAAGAGGAATTCAGTTCATGTGATGACCTATCCTGCCACCGGACCACCTGCCCCTCCAGAGTGGGGTTCTGCCCCCCGTTACCTTGGTAATTCCTCTCTTGTTCGATCTCATTCAAGGTCTGTGCTCAGCAAAGATGCACGCAAGTCCAAAATCCTACTGGCGCCGTATTGAACGCTCAATACATGGAAACCAAGTTTTATTTGGGAAACCAGTTCTATCCTTACATCTTATATTCCAGGTGTCTTTTGGACCTGGTCCCCAGGAAGAATTGCCATGGCTATGGAGGTGTCAGGGAAACCCCCCATCTTCAGTTGTGGAGACGAAATTATTTGGAGAGGCTGACTTGAAATGTTCTCATAGTGTGGGACACGTCACCCTCAGTGGCCGCGTCTGATTCGTTCCCAGGTTTGTTTCCTTTGACTTTTATATTCGGGGAGTGCTAAGATTCCATTGCGTGTCACAAGGTCGCTAGGGTAACGTTGGTTAATGTATTAGTAACTCATCAATACAGATTGGTCTGGACCATTTCATGTCAAATTGTCATAAATAGTAAAGAACTAGGTCGTGTCAGGTGGATTCCAGACATAAGGTATAGAGATGTCTAACCGCTATGATGGCCACCTGAAACTAATATTGAACATCAATTGCAAATGAAGAATAAAAGTAAATTTTTGATGAGGTTTGATAGATGAATCAAACACTATAGTGTTGCCTTTACAGATGGTTCGTGTGTTGTAAAGGTTCGTGTGTATATGGAAGAACAGGTTATACAATGTGATTTTGGCCCTGACTGGTGTGGCTCAGTGGATGGGACACCAGACTGAACCAAAGGGTTGCTGATTTGATTCCCAGTCAGGGCACAGGCCTGGGTTGTGGGCCAGGTCCCTGGTTGGGGGCATGTGGGAAGCAACCACACTTGGATGTTTCTCTCCTTCTCTTTCTCCATCCCTTCCCCACTCTCTAAAAACAAATACAAAACATAAAACATTTAAAATGTGATTTTGTGCGAATTCTAAAATGATCAACTCTTTGTACTCCTACGTACCTGTTTCCAGGCCCGTCCAAGTACAACGCTCACATCATGCGCACTGTCGTGAACCTAGAGAATGTGTTCTTGACCCTTTGACGGAGCCGAGTCACCCCATGACTATGTCTTACCATCTCATGTTAAACCCATGACCGGAGGCTTCCTGCCTCCATGATGAACTGTGCCATGGTGAATTGCGTAGCAGAGAGCCAATAATGAAAATGGAGGGATGATCGAAGCGGAAAACAGTTGTCCCCAGCCCTTCATTAGAATGAATGCTTGGTCCCCAGATTGGGAACCCCATGGAGGTGATACAGGGCCACTGCCTTATTTCAACTCCCCACGTTATGTTTTTTTCTCTATTTTACTTTATTTCTTTAAGATTTTGACTCATTATTTTCAGGGAGAAGGGCAGGGAGGGGGGAAGAAAGGGGGAGACACATCCATGTGTGGTTGCCTTTCACCTGCCTCCAGCTGGGGAACTGGCTGGAGATCTATCTTACAACCTGGTCATGTGCCCTGGCTGGGAATCGAACCTGCGACCCTTGGGTTTGCAAGCTGGTGCCCTATCCACTGAGCCACCAGCCAGGGCAGGCCAATTATGTTTGAAGTGCACACAGAAGTGTTACCTTCAACAAACAAACCAGGCATGTGTAGAATGCATTTCACCTCGCGCAGCAGGGAGGCTAGAACAGGGTACGTTGAGAAGCGTGAGGACATCTCACTAGGATAAGAACGGGGTGGTGAGGGAGACCAGCCGATGGGTGCAGCCTCTGCCCTGGACACCGCAGCTCTGCATAGGGTCCTCCGCGCACAGCTCGGAGCAGCGAGCAGAGGTGGGGCCAGCGGGGACTCTGTCCTCTTTTTCCCAGCGGCTGTCCTGCTGGGCATGGAGAATGGTGGGCGTCGAAGGCAGCAGGAGAGGGGTGTTCTGCCAACTATCTCACTGGAAGTCACTCCTAGTGACAAGTCTGATGTGTAAGCAGGAAGAGCAGGCTTGCCTAACGCGCATGCTGTAGAGACAAGGTCCAAGATGATAGGAAAAGTGGAAAATGGTCCTAGAATAAATAATTCCTGGTCAAGTGGGGACAAGAGCAGTCACAGCGGAACCTGGAGCACAGGCCGGTGTTATGTTTTCTTCCATCTGACCCAGAGCTGCAGGGAGACAATAAAACCCTCTGCAGGCCCAAGGTTAGTTCTCGCACACAACGTCTAGAACGCGGACCGGCTCTTTGCACACGTGAAACCTGCAAAGATTTTAAATGCTTCGTTGAAGGAAGGTAGAGTAGAGCCTGCATTGATTATCTTCAACCCAAATGACCTGTCCTCAAGGGACCTCCCCAAAATGTAGGCATTGACCACGTCCAGCTGTCCCCCTGGACCATCTCAAATGGCGTGGGGACCAAACTCGTTGGCTGCGGAAGCAACGCTGCATGTGTGTCTCCTCTCAATTGGTTGCTTGAGTTATTAAGGAACCAGCTAGTTCTTGGAACCCCCCAGAATGAAAGCTCATGAGGAATGGAGCCTTGGTTTTGAAGCGACACCCCCAGCTCTTTGATCGGGTGGAGCAATATGTGTCTCTCTGTTTTATTTTCAGAGCTGAGATGGAAAAGAAGCTGAGCAGAACTCCACGGAAGCACTTTTGAAGGCGTCTTCTTTACAAGGACAACGTGATGGTAAGTGTCGAGGATCACCCTTGACTTCTGCGGGCTCGTTGGATGGCTGAATTGACAGCGTGGGGGCAGGAAAACTAGCCGCGCTTTCACGTTACGCTGGTGGTGAAAATATTTTAATCTTGGCAAAATTTGTTGGGAAAGAACAGAACTACAAAGCCAGTGATGTTCAGCGCCATTGGAGTGCTCAGGGATGGCTTGCGTTGGAAGTTGAGGATCGCGTGAGAATTGTTTGTGCCTCCAAAGAGCCCCAGTGCAGAGTAGATGTCATAAATTCGAGTCCATGGTCTGCCGTACCTTGTGCCAACTCTTGGTAATTCAGCTGCGTCCTGCCCCTGGTCACCGGAACGTCCACTCTATTCTAGAGTCAACGTCTCAAGCTATTGGGGCGTTTGAATCACCTCAGCCTTTCATTGGACCCTTTTGGTTTGTAGCCCCTGCAAAGTGTAACCCAGCATGATGGCCAGAGGTTTCTCGTGCAGGCTAGGGGTCCACTGAGCACACAGGACCCTCTTCTTGATCTGGACCAGAAACAGGGCCCAGGCTAGGGAGGGAGACACGAGCAGAAGGAATGCTTTTATGGTCCACGGTGGTATGCCCATGTTAAGGAAGATACGTCACATACCACATCTAGACCTTTTCACCCTATGCTTAAATTTCTGAGGGGATGGGTTCTCTTATGTTTCTGATCAATCCTTACGTCTTTTGATTGCCTCACCTCTAAGCTGTACCCCTGAAACCAATTCAAAATAAAATTGGAAGAAAAAGATCACAAAGTGCATGACATCGAGAAACTGGCTCACGGTTGAAAAGGCAAGAGACTCGCATGTGTTGTTACTGATTCTTTAGGGGTAGGTGCTGATGAAGTGCCTATGTCTACATTAAATAACCAAAAATCAAACAGATACATGAGTATGTGATAAAAATAGCCAACAGGTCATTCATTTTCTACACCACAGTTGTTCAAATTTGCATGTTAACGACCCAAAGGGGACAGCGTTTGATGTTACTAATTACAAATCATGTTTGGGGGGAAGTCTCTCGTATATTTTATGGAGGGAAACAGGGAGAAAAATTTGGGAATCGAGTTTGTTGCAAAGGATTTCAACAAAGGTCTGGATCTGCGCTAAACATCAGTGACATGTACGCCGATTTACACAATTGAGGACGTTTGGTCTAAAAATGGTCCTTTGAAAGGAGCTGGAAGAGGCATTTCTTGGAAACCAGTGGCTACAAGGTCTTGTTCCTGGCTCAGTGGCCCAAGTGGGCAGGTAACCTTGGATGTGTCCCCCGACCTGCTGCTGTCCCTTCAGGTGCCACGTGGTGGCCATGAGCCTTGCATGTTGTGAACCTGAGTGGAGAAGACAGCCATGCTATGACTTACAACATTTTTCTATGTATAATAACAACTGGGAAGCAATGGAAAGTCCATTCCAGGCATCATTTCCTCCGCCCAGTATTTGTTCTGGTCTCCTGTGTACGCACACCAGCATATCAGATATTCAGCAGTGACTTCCCTGTAATGAGGTCTTCCAGACAGATAGCCATGTGACCTGTTGGGCTTCCTTCTGCAGGACTCGGACGATTTAAACCTTCCTGGGGAAGTGCGTGGTCTTTCACTTTTGCTTTTCGTGGTAAATGGATTGGCTGGTTCAAACTCTGCCCTTCTGGGAAGAAGGGTAACCTAGAGAAACTGGCCAGATAATTAATGACAATGGTGTCTGATGACGGGGAAACAGGGTAGGCCCAGGATGCGCGTCTGCGTCGATTGCTTACCTTTCAGTAGCTGCAGATCGTCCGAAAGGTGAACTTGAAGGTCGGGGACACGTCTCAGGGACAAGTTTAGGCTTTCGTGACAGGTGTTCTTTTGGGCTCTTTCATGGTTAGGGTTGACCTTGAGCCTTTTCTAATAGAACCATGAGTGTTTGAAAACGATGAACTTTTTATCCTTTTCATGAGGTATTGTCCATTGCCTTTTCAAAAGGGCTAAACCAAACACGCGATCCAAATTCAATCAGCAGGGGACCGGGGTGTGGAAGTGAAGAATGGCCCCTTGTTTTTATGGTAGGCTTGGAACTGACAGGGTGGAGTTCAAACGTTTTACTTCAATCACAGACCTGGTCAAGTGCCTTAGGTATTTTTCTATTTTTTTAAATTTTAGGTCTTACATTTTTCTTTATTTGTTTTTAAAGATTGGGTTCATTATTTTTAGAGGGAGGGGAAGGAGGGAAGATGAAAGGGAGAGAGACATCCATGTAGGGTTGCCTTTCACCTGCCTCCAGGAGGGGACCTGGCTGGAGACCTGGGTATGTGCCCTGACTGGGAATTGAACCAGCAACCCATGGGTTGGCAGGCTGGTACTCAATCCACTGAGCCACCAGCCAGGGCCTCTGAGATATTTTAAAACAATTACCATTCCCGTTTCATTGTCCCAATGGGTTCCTGAAACAACATAGCATCCACCATTTAAAATACTGTTTTAAAGAGGTAAAATACCACCAAAGGAATTGGAAACGCTCGCGTGTGTCCCCGGAACTGGACAGATTCCAGGGTAACCTCAGCATGCGGAGTCATTTTTCCCGGTGCCATCCCCCGGTGTTGTGCGGTTGAAAATCGATTCGTTCATCCCCCGTCCTCAGGGGCAAGTGGAATAATTCTGTTTCGTTTGGAAAAACCCAAGCTGCTGGGCGTGTTTGCAGTCCAGCTGTTCGTCATGGTCCCCTGCATCGGGAAAGGAAATGTCAGTGTGTCTTTCTCTCGTGCACGCGGCCTAATTGACAGACAATGTCACGTCTTTCCCGTTCACAATGGCGTGATCACCCATTTCTATAACACACGGAGGCCCCTCCCGTACTCCTAGTGCCCAATGGTCATCACGCCTACTTCTTCCGATGTTAGGACTATTCCCTCCTAATAGGAGAGCCCATGCCTGGGGCAGAAACCAAAATGCCCACAGCCTGGTCCGGGGGACCCCCCTTCCCTGGCCTTTTCTGGTATCTACAGGTGCCCTCATTCCTTATTTCCAACCCATGTCTGGTCTTCTTCTCCCTCTGTTCCCATCACCGCATCCCTTTCGCTGTCTTCACCTTGCTCTTTGATGACCTTGTCTTTCCATCGGGCCACCCCAGACCCCCCTTCATCTCAAGACCGTGCACGGAATCCCATTTCCAACGCCCTTGGCCATGGAAGGTCACAGAGTGCCCGGGGGGTTGGGGTTCAGTGGTGCATGATTGGGAGGGTGGCAAGGTTCCCTTTTTTTTCATCTCCTTCCTAAACCTGTCTGGACTCCCTCCCTCTCCTGCACCCCCAAAACTCCTGCTCTTCAGCCTTGTCTTTGCTCTGCCATCTTCGGAAGCTTGCCTTCTGTTCCTGATGGACATCGCAGTGCTCTTTCGTGGCTTGGTTGGACCCCATCCTACTTTGACACCCCTTTTCAGACACTCTGTCCCAGCCCGGGGAGCCCCTCAGACCTTTCTACAGCAAGGAGGGTCCGCTGCCAGAGCTCCCCTGTCCTTTAGTACCGCCATTCACTGCTGCCGCGTGGAACATCCTTCCTGGGGCCGAGTTCCTGAAAACCTGTCTTTGCTCCTGGGACCTCCCAGTCCCCTGTGCGTGTCTTCTTCACAAACCGTCCTCCTGCTTTCCGGTCATTTATGGAAGAAGACAACCTCTGTCATAATACTCGCCTGCCGGTGTACGTCATGTTTGACTTGGTCCCTAGATTTAAAAGTTCCCCTGAGGATAGGAAACAGCATCTCTGACACCCCCAGTCCATGGGGCCCCGTGCCCCAGTATCACGAATCGTGGAGTTACACTTACAATAATGGAACGGTGACCAAGATGGCGTTGAGATGTAGAGTTACCTCTTTGTTTTCCATTTCACGCGTGAATTTATCGGCCTTCCTGTCCAGGAATGGGTAGCACATGGCAGTAGTTTTTCTTCATTAGCTGATTTTAGAGAGACAAAGAGAGAAACTGTAAATTTGCTGTTCTATTTAAGCATTCCTTGGTTGATTTTTAAAAAAAATTCCCCCTGGTGGATTCTTGTATCCGCCCTGAGGGGTGTCAAACCCACAACCTTGGTGTGTTGGGGTGATACTCTTAATGCATCAATGGAGCCACCTGGCCAGGGCCAATAACAGAGGATTTACAAGGTCATATAAAATCATGAGCCACCCAGTCGTGGGTAATAGCTTTTTTTCCAAGATTGTGTTTATTTAGATTTAGAGACCGGGGAAGGGAAGGGGGAAAGAGGGAGAGAAACATCCATGTGACATGGGTTGCTTCCCAGACACATCCCCAGAGAGACCTGGCCTGCAGCCCACACCTGTGTCTTGCCCGGGGAATTGAACTGTCAACCTTTCAGTTTGTAGGACGACACCCAAACAGTGCGCCCCAGCGGTCAGGGCATTTTCCTTTAAAAATAAAGACCTTTGTTAGACCATTTTAGGTTAATGGCAAAATTGAGAAGATGGCAGAGGGATCTCCCCTACCCTCTCTGCCTTCCCTCCCCTAGTATCAATAGCCCACTCGATGTCATCTTGTTGCTGTGCATTGATGTTTATGGACACGTCAAAGTCACCCAAAGCCACTAGTCAGCATTAGGATTCACGGTGTTGTAGGGTCTAGGTATGTTATAAGGAACAAGTGACCCGTGACTTTTTCGGCCTCCTACAGAATCCTGGATTCTGCTTGCAGGGATCACAGCAGTACCTACAGCTGCTGCAAATCTGCATGGGCAGGTTTTGGGGTGCAGGTGCCTTTTTACCTTTTGGGGTGAACGGCAAGGTGGTCGGTGGCTGGGATAGATTGTGCCAACGGACATCCCTTCCCGGGGTGAGGAGGGGGTGAGAGGTCTTCACGTCTGCACTCATGACACAGCCATGCCGGGGTCACCCATCTCCCCCTGTGAGCGCTTCAGGGACCAGACACCTGTCATGAAGTGTGGATGTTCCAGAAGGTGACACACTTCCCCTCTCCCTTCTCCTCTTTCCCCTAAATGTCAACATTTTCCCCATCTTGGCCATTTTTCCTGCCCCCAGCTTCCCGTGTGGGGAATAAAGAACCCCAACACATTGGATTCAGTTTTCAGGGTATCTAATTCCATAATAGGAGTGTTCATTCCACTACCCTGGTTAGACAGGGTATTGAGTTTCTGTTTGTAAATACAAGGATGTGGAAATACAGGAGAATAAGTGGGATTCTGAATAAATACGGTGGCTGACCTTTGTGAAAAAGATCCGTAATGTGCCCTGGCTGGTGGCTCAGTGGATAGGGCCACCGGCCTTTGGACCTGAAGGTGGCTGGTTCGATTCCCAGCCAGGGCACAGAGCCAGGTTGCAAGCCAGGTCTCCAGCCAGGTCTGTGGCTGGAGGCAGGTGAAAGGCAACCCTACATGGATGTCTCTCTCCCTCTCTGCCTCTCTCCCTTCCCCTCTCTCTAAAAATAAGAAATAAAATCTTTAAGCAGTAATAAATAATACGAGGTCTGTCCCAAAAGTATCGACTGTCCATAGGATTAAGACAGTTAGCTGGTCCAGCCGGTATTCTCAGGACAGACATCTTATGTGCGGCCTGGGTTTTCAGGCTGCAAGTGAGGCTTTGGTGTTGAAACCCTTGTTCTCCAAGAAGAACGAAAAACGCCCCCATGGCACGGTGTGTGGGCATCTCCCTGGCAGATTGGGGTGCCCTTGGTTTCACCGGCAGAATTGAACAAGCCTTGTTTTCCCGGAGATTCTGCATGACTCAGGTCAGGTCAGGTGTATCCTGCTCACCTGGATGGAGCCCGTTCCAGGGAAAGATCAACTAACAAGGACGCGGGTGGGGCCCACCTCATTGCTTTCCCCCCAAGGATCAGACACCTTCCGGACCCAAAGGCGGACACTGCTCCAGGATGACCTTGTGCCCCCTATGCCAAACATCCCCTTTTCTTGCTGGGCTGGTGCCCCCTGAAGTCACAGACTGTTCTCCTGCGGTTCCGGAAGCCCATTCAGCCTGGGCAAGGGCGCCCTTCCGATTTCAGGGTTCGCCGGGCTGGCGTTTGTGTGACAGGCACCTGCCCAGATCTGAAATCCACCCCATGGTCAGCGAGGCTGGCCCTGCGGGAACTCAGCCCCCGCCCCTCCTAAGCACGCGCAGTGACTGGCACCCCACGTCTGTTTTTCCAGGGAGCCCCCTTTCTTCCATGGTCCTCCTGCCGGCTGCATGTCCGACGCAGGGCTGGTCCCTGGGTTAGTCCGTGACGAGCTGGTGGCTTACAGAAATGTGTGTGTTTTGAGGCTTGCCTTTTACCGGACAGATGCTGACGCAGGATGTCTGTTAGCAAGGAGGACGGAGAGGAACTCAGTCTGGGTTCTGTGGGGCATCCGTGCTGGTTCCCCTCGTTGCGTGCACGGTCCGTGTCCTGACCCATCTGAGGGTCTTCCCGATGCACCCGAGGACGTCCCGTTTCTGCAAGACAGGAAGCTAACTGTCACTCTGCCTGTCCTCCACCTCTTGCGACGGTCAGCGTCCCAACCTGCCTCTATGAGAACCTCCTTAAAGCCCTTCACTTGTCACGTACAATCCAGCGTGCAAGTGGCCCTGCCTGTGAGAAGGAGGCTTGCTCATTTTTTGTGTGTCTCTTTGTCCCTGGTTGAGAAGCTCATAACGGTCGCCATGTCGAGGGGACCCTAAAGGGCCCGTGGAGATCTTTGTAACAGTGTGAATTTGATAGGAAACTATGCAGGGTGGCTGTTAAGGGCACCGCTGCAGGAATTTCTGGCATCCGTGAGCGTGCGTGTGTCCGTGCGGGCACAACCCTGCCACGCGTGCATTCGTAGCTGGAGCAAATGTTGGGTTTCCGCTGCTGTGGGGGAGCATGAAGGTGTGTTTTCCGTAGTCTGTTCTGGTGGGCAGGCCCCACGGTGCCTCGAAGGACACCCGAGTGCAGGTGGGCGTCACGGCGTCCGGGGTGAGAACCTCGGATCCTGGCACGGAGCAGACAGAGGGTTTTTAAATGGGCTGGACCCCCATTTTCCCGGTACCACCCACCTGCCTGGTGGGGCGCGCGGGAGCGTTGCCTTGTCTGCGGACAGAGAAAGGAGCAGATGATGAAGCTGGAGTCTTGTTACCATTTTCATTCAGACCAAGAGGAAAGGGATCGGGAGGCCAACGGCGAAGGCCACGCGCGTTTCCCTGGCAGGAAAGGGACTTGGTTTTCCGTGCGTACAGGTTCCGCTGGCAGATGTCACGCGCCACGCCTCCCGGGCCGGTTGTGTGTTCTTTCGTCACGTGAACATTTGACTGATTCATTGGTTTGTAGAGAGAGGGGGAGGGAGGGAGGCAGAGAGGGAGAGAAACATCCGTGCGTGGTTGCCTCTCGCAGGACCTGTGTCCCGAGTGGGAATCGAACTGGGGGGGTGGGGGGCAGAATTCCTCCAGGGGTTTCCCGTGTGAGGCCCTGGCCCAAACCTGTGCCACCTGAGTTCTCTCGTGACCTGACCCCGCCTTCCAGCATCCAGTTCCAGAACGGGAGACACTGTCGGTGGCCCGAGGTGCCAATGCGTGAGATAGAACCTCACGAGTCCCTCTGCGTCCACCAGGGGCGTGGACCATCCCTTTTGGGGGGGTCTGCACGCCGCACCTGTCTGCATCCTCCTGGCGGATGAGGTGGGCCACCCGGGGGTCCCAGTCCTTGGGTTCCAGGGAGCTCTGTGCCCCTTCATTCTGGTGCCAACACGCTTGTCATGCTCCACGGAGACCGGCGCGCATGGACACGCCGCTGTACCGCCAACAAGCATGGGTCAGAGGGTGCGTGGGAGAGGCACGCTCCCCCGTTGTCCGGCCTCTATGATCTTTGTCTGCTTTCTTCCCCCGCAGGCCAGCTGCCCAGCGTCACAGCTGTCCTAAGGAGCCGGTGCCCTTGGCGGACGCGGGCTGGCCACCGCCCCGTGGCCTCGCGCCGGCTGGGATCCGCCCCGGGATTCTGAGAACGCCGCTGTCCTGCCGTCATGGGCTGTGCAGAAGCGGGCTGGCTTCAGCTGCGCCCCGAACCCCGTCTATGAGCTACCGGCGGGGCTCCCTGGCACGCCCCTCGCCGCTGCTGGGTCCCGGGACCCCCGGGACGCGTGTGCGTCTGCAGACGGGTGTCACAGCGTCGCTTGCCCGGAGTTGTGCGTCGGGGACGCCCACGGATGTCGCAGTGAACAATGTGGGGACCCGCAGGGTTGCCATGGCTTCCTCTCTGCCTCCCCTCACTGTGCGTCCTGCTGAACCCCCACGTGCTGCTGGGGGTCACCGCACTGGCCCTCCAGGCCGCGCTCACCCGTGGTCAGGCCCAGCACCCCGTGGTCAACACCAACTACGGCAAAATCCGGGGCCTAAGAACACCCTTGCCCAATGAGATCTTGGGGCCCGTGGAGCAGTACCTGGGGGTGCCCTACGCCTCGCCCCCCACCGGCGAGAGGCGCTTCCAGCCCCCGGAGCCCCCGTCCTCCTGGACCGGGGTGCGCAACGCCACCCAGTTCGCCGCCGTGTGCCCGCAGCACTTGGACGAGAGGTCGCTGTTGCACGACATGCTGCCCGTCTGGTTCACGGCCAACCTGGACACGCTCATGAGCTACGTGCAGGACCAGAGCGAGGACTGCCTTTACCTCAACATGTACGTGCCCACGGAGGACGGTGAGTGCCCGGGGAGGTGCGCCTCCCCGTCCGTCAACCGGCTGCGGGCCCGCGGACTTCGGGCGCAGGTCCGCGGGGGGTCTCCGGATCGCCCGGGAGGCGGTCGATACGTCACCACGTTGATACCTTGCCTTTTCCGCCCGGGGGGGGGGGTGGGGGCAGGGGAGCACGGGCGTGAGGATGTGGTCTTAGGTGGTTTTACCCAAATCTAAAGAGATGACTCTGTGAAGAGTCGTGGAAAGGACAACATTGTCATGCCCCAGATCCGCACCTGCGGGCACTGTTTTAAACCCCCACGCAAGGGGTGTTGGACCAAGTGGGTGAAGTCCCTTGTTGGGGAACCCCGTGGCACGCCCGCAGCTTCGGATGCCCGCGTCCTCCGACCCTCCGTGTCGTCCGTGTGTTGTCAGAAAATCGCGCGCCTGCCCGAACCAATGGGCCCCCTAGGTTTTCAGCGACAGGGAGGTGACAAAAACTCCCTGGAAACGCCCACGTTGGCTGTGTGTTCGTGGAACCCAGCGCTGGGGACACGGGGACCCCTGCTCACGGTGTCAACGGGAGATGGAACCTTCTTGTAAAAACCGAAGCTGGGTCGTTGGGTGGCGCTGCTGGCGCAGGTCTGGTTGACCGTTGGCGTAGGAGAAAGGAAGCTGTGGAGGGAATCGGATGGATAGGTTGGGTGGGGGGATGGTTGATGAGAGTGGCCCCCCTCTCCTGCATCCTTGGTGATGTTCATGGGGGGGATGCCTCGCCCCACCTGCCCCATCTGAGGTAGACGAGGACCTCCTTCAGGAGCCTGTCCCCCACGCTGCATCTGTTCTGCCACGGTGCCCCCTCTCCATGTGGGTAAGTGGGGTGTCAGGGAACCCCGGGCCAAGGCGGGCTGCTGTGGGCACCCTGCAGAAAGGAAACGACCAGGGGCTGCGCTCCATCTTCCTGCTCCTGGCTGGCATGCCTTGTCACCAAGGCAACGGAGCACCATGACCTTGTCCGTCCCGGCGTCTCTGTGTAATTTGCAGAGAGGGCCTGACACCAGGCTTCGTGCATCCAGCGTGGGGCTGAATGGACGGTGTGGGGAAAATCCCCAAATGGCCCCGTGGTGCCCAGGAAGGAAAATGGATAGCGGCCCCCAAACATCTTTAGGGCGCTTAGGATGCAAGCCACCTGGCTGGTGGTCCCTTCCCATAATGAAGGACTCGAATAAAAAGTTGAGAACGGAAGGGGCGACACCAGGAGGCGGGAAAGGCAACCCTACAGGATAAAGGTGGCCAACCGGCTTCCCTTGTACACTTGAGGCTCCTGGCCGGCGACTTTGTGGACTTCACCTCCTGCACAAAGCCTGCATTTCAGACAGAATGTCTCCTGCTACGGGCCGTTGCCCCGTATTAGACCACCCGTGAAGAGAAATCAATAGTTTCCTTGATTGCAGAGAAATGGATGTGCCAAGGTGTTCATTGAAACCATCAGCCGTGGGCCCATTTTAGCGTGGCTGGGTATTGAATACGAATTTGCCAATAGAGCGAATATAAAAATGCGAAAAGAATGAAGCCAATGGGTCTTCTTAAGTTCTTTGCTTTTATTTATTTTTTTTTAACAGCTTCTGCATGCAGTTACCTCACGGAGTTTTGAGGGGGAATCAGGCAGGTCAGAAGGGCTGATTACGTACAGTCCATCTGCCTAGAATACGTAACTATTGGCATTTTCCTGGTCAGCCTTTGATGTTACACATTGCGGATTGCCACGCATCAGTCTATTGCGTGACGAGTGTGTACTTTTTAATACGACAGTAATTGGACCATCAGTGTGGCAGGGTAGATAGTTAAGTATTGGTTATGCACTAAGTGATCAGCTCCAGTTGTACAATACACATTGATCAGACAGCCTCGTGCTGTTTCCTCCTGGGGTCTCCTTTGAAGGTGCATCATCATTGATATCATTGTATTTCACTGACAGCAAGGTTAAAGGTCAAAATTCCCCTTGGATACGCCATTTCCTTTTAGATTTGCCTTTCTGCGTGGATGAGAGGGGGTAGGTGACAGATACAGCAGGTGCAACATTACTACTCATCGTAATCTTGAACCCTAAGCATGCAGCCATCATGTGTTACATGTCAGGACGGGCAGCAACGACACGGGTCCCTAATTTTGAAAGACACCTGTTGTAGGCACAGGTGAGTAGCCCCTGTGACCATTATTACCTTCCATGGCAAAAAAAAAAAACATAGAGTTAAGGCTGGAGATGAAGTGATGATCTGCCAATCAGTGGACCTTAAAAGAAGACTAGATCCGGGATCACCTGGGTGGCCTTCATATTTAATAACAATATCCTCATGGGCTGAAGAGTTGTTTTTAGCTTTCTGGAATCCATTCCCATTCTGCAGTGCTAACGCATTTGCTTCCCTTTCTGACTCAAGAAGTACTGGCAGGAAATGCTCATCTTAACCTGAGATAGTCAAAATTTGCTGCATTCCGTCCTCCTTATCCAGGAGAAAAAAATCAGTTCCGACTGGTGGGCCAACATTGGGTGTATTTGAGACTTCAACTCTATGGAGTAAATACCCAGCCTGTTGTTAGTAATAATCCCGTCAGAGCAAATCCTACTCGAGGGTGTATTCAAAGAGATAGCTGGAATTGACCTGGGGAGAATTGGGCATTTCCATTTTCCTGGGGATCTAGACTAGATTTCTAGAGTAGCTGTCAGTGAATGGCAGGTAGCCAAACGTCCAAATTGCCCTCTTTCCACAGAATTTCATTCATGGTGGTTGTCGTTGCTCTAAATGTCTTCTTGTGCCAGGGAAAACCCTTCTAGAAGAATCTCTTGGGCTCCTGCCTTCTCCCCTCTAGACTTGAGGCTGGGCAAAGAGATTCTCTGTCCTTTTCAGAAATGGTCAACCAATTTATTTCTCAGTTAATTCCATGTCTTCTCCACTTTTGTTGAGATAGTACAGATGCACATCACGGTGGAAGTTAAAGATTCACAGCACCATGGTTTGACTTACACGTACGTTGCGCAGTGATTCCTGTCGAGAGTGTAGTTCACGTCCATCATCTCATGGAGACACAGGGAAAAGAAAAAGCCAGGAAAGGTTTTGTGAACTTGTGATGGGAACTCAGGATTTCCTCGGTGACCAGCTTGCCCATATCCCACCCATCTGCATTAAATAAATTGCATTCATCAGGCAATCAGTTAGATCCCCGGTCCTGAGCCCTATTAGAACCAGAGATGTATGGGTACATCTCACCACCTCTGTGCAATACCCTCATTCCCCTGCCCCTACCCCAGCTCTGAGAACCACAGTGCTGATCTTTTCCTACGAATTTGGGTTTTTATTGGTGTTTGGTGATTGTTTTATGTTTTTAAAAAAGATTCCCCATTTAAGAGAGGCCCTACTGTATTTGTCTTTCTCTGTCTGACTTACTGCACTTAGCATAGTACTTCCCTAGATCCGTTCATGTTAGAAACAGCAGATTTTTCTTCTGTTCCAGGGCAGAATAATCGTTCATTATACCTCTACCTTTGTCTATGTACCTATCGAATATCTATCTATCTATTTATCTATCATCTATCTATCACATTTTCTTTATCCATTCATCCCCTGATGACCACTTAGGTTGGTTCCAGGTCTTGGTTCTCAGGAATAATATATCCTCTCTGTATACTTTTAAGTGTGCATTCAGTTGACTCCCTTTGCTACACTTAGAGACAAGAACTTGTCAGCTTGGGTTCACGTGCCTGCTCGGTCCCTTCCCAGCTGAATGGCTGTGGGCAAGTGGCTGGGCTTGGACGTTCCTCAGTTTCCCTGCGTGTAGGATGAAGATGCAATGGGAGGGTTGAGGTATCAACCCACAGGAAGTTCTCAGGCTGGTATTTGGCTCCTATGACCGCTCTGTAAAATCAGGTGTTGGTGGGACAGAATTAATAATGGTAGACCAAGTGATCGGGACATCGGAACTAGCTTGCTCATGCTTATCGGGTCTAATATGTACATTAATCCCGCGCCTATTCAATGGGTATTATTTATAGCATGATTATTTACTGCAGCGATGATAAAGGAACCATCAGTCCTGACAGTTCTGAGCATGGCTTTACCTAGAAGGAATTTACAGACATTAATCATTAAGAAAGCATGAACCTTTTTTTTTTCCTTGGAAGAATGCCTTAGAACATCTGAAAATTGCAGTCCTGCTCTTTGTTATGTACGATAAAGGGAAAATTAATTTTCTTTCCTTGTCAAGCTGCAGGTAATCAAATTTTAGGCAGAGAGTTGTAAAATCGACACAAAAAGCTAAAACTTAGCTAAGTTAACACAGTGAACACAATATTCATCGTAAATGTCACTACGCCACTGTGCAAAAATAAGTGATTTCTATTTTCGCATGTCAGTTGGATGCTTGACGTGTAGATGTAGCTTTTAAGTGAAGCTAATTATGAAAGATTATTAAATAAATACCTCCCTGACAGGGATTCATTGAAAATAATTTAGAACTTTGCGTACAAGGTTCAATTAGAGAGTTGATTTCTGATAACATGGTTTAAAAGATTTCACCAATTTGAACATGGAATAATAATCTCATTAGAGGGTCTGGCAATTATGTATGTTTCGAAGAATGCTATTTTAGTACGAATTATACCTGTTTGGAGAATGCAGAACAAAATAATCCTTTTTCTCTAAAGAAGGCAATTTCCCCTTACATTTCTCATTTTCCATTTCATACATTTCAACTCCTTTCCCTCTGCAATTTAGCATTTCTTTTATCATTGGATTGAGTTCAAATCACCTAGAATGTTTTAAAAACCCACTCTGTATGTAATGCCGTGCAGATCGTAAGCAATATTACACAGAACTGTTCAGGGTAGAAATTTCAGGTGCGATTAGTCTCCTGGACTCTGTGTTTACTGGTTATCATTTATTCATTTTTTAAATAAATAGGGAGACATTGAGCATTGCCATTTCTTTTCCTTGGTCAAGTCATTCGTCCTTGTCAATATATGTAGTGATTTCAGCTATTAATGGATGTTTTGAGAGATAGTCTGATCATCTCTTTTGGGATGTCATGCATCATTTCATCAAACCCCGAACATGGGGTTTTACTAACTACGTATTGGCTCCAGTCTCAGGTCAAGCCGGTTAATTTATCCATCTTCTGATGGCAGGTTTGATTCTGTGCATTCTTTTTTTTTTTTTTTTTTAATTTGATTGTTGTTGTATTACATCCATCCCCTTTTTGCTCCCCTCTGTCCCCCTCCCCACCCACCCATTCCCCCCAAAGTCAATCCCCCCTGTTGTTCATGTCCATGGTTCCTTTATACTAGGTTCTTGTCTAAGCTGCTCCCCTTTCTTGCCTCTACCTTGTGCATTCTTTTCTTTCTTCCATTCCTTATTCAGAGATCTTCCCGCTGAACGATTCCTTTAAAAACTATGGATAAAGAAATCATTCTTTACCCTGGGCGAGTCCAAGTGGTGAGAGAAAGAAATACAACCCCTTCCAGAGTGAGATTTGTGGGTGTGGGCATTGAAGGTGTCTCAGGGCTTCGGGGGAGGGGGAAGGTGGGAGAATCTGGAAGCTGGTGTTTTCTGTTGAAATTCCCATGGAGAAAATGTCTTCACCAACCTCAGCCCCTCTGTTGAGACACAAGAAGCTAATTTCCCAGTTCGAGCAACGAAGCTCTGTTGCTTGTCTTGATGGGCCAAGAGATAGTGCAAAATGGGGGCGCAGGGAAAGATAAACTAGGGTAACACCCCAGAAAGGAGCTTCAACAGGTCATTGCCCATGCAGAGGGCTCCCTGGAGTGTTTCCGCATGGTGACATTTGTGACGCCCCGGGACGTGTCCACGGAACTCCGCCCAAAGGAATTCGTTCGGGTGCCTACTTTTCATCTCCAATGTGCTTTTCCTTGCCTGGAACTTTGAAAAGCAGGTCATCTGTTATCACACCTGCCTGACTCCCCACAACTTTTTTTTTTTTTAACATCTTCAAATAGGTTCACCTCTCCAGTTTGCAATGGACCCATCGAGATAACTCACATGGAATCAAGTTATGACATTCCTTTTGCACGTTTAAAAAATGATGAAGCCCTGGCTGGGGTGGTTCAGTGGATGGAGCACCAGCCTGCGAACCAAAGGGTCGCGGGTTCAATTCCCAGTCAGGGCACTGGCCTGGGTGTCAGGCCAGGTCTCCAGCTGGGGGGTGCGCAAGAGGCAGCCACACATGGATGTTTCTCTCCCTCTCTTCCATCCCTTCCCCTCTACAAAAAGAAAAAGAAAAAAATGTTTTTAGGAGGCTCTGTACCCTATTGAGACTTACATGGAAGCCAGCCAGAGTCAACTCAGTTTCCGTCTCACCTACGTAAATGTTTCCTTGTGGTGCTGCTTTCTGGGGTCATTGCAGCACAATTTTTCACAGCAAGGTAGCTCCCTGTTCATGACGACTGTGACCCCAAGTGGAAAGGTAGAATTCTGTCCTCTGCTCCCCGGTTTCAAGGCCGTTGTTAGTTTATTAGTGAACCCCTTGAGCAAACTGCCGGTTGGCGCAAGGCTAGGGGCCGCATGCGGATGTCATGCATGAATCATCTACTTGTTGGAGGTGGTTGGGTCTGCCGTCCTGTGAAAGCACCCACCCCAGGGCTGGAGAAGTGCAGAGAGTTTCCTTCTGCTCCCACGAGGTTGCTTGGAAAAATCTCCAAACACAAACGTGCGTTACCACCCTGTGGTCTTTCTGCACCATCTTCTGCAGCCTTGACTTTCTCCTCCATCTGGCTTGACCAACCTCCTCATCTTCCTACCCTGTGGTGCGCGTAGGCAATCCAGTGATTATCTTGTTCTTCTGGCTTTTGAGGAATCACCTCATTTTTCTCATAGAGGCGGCACCGTTCTGACGTGGATGTTTCGGTTCTGATGATGATGGCTGATGCCTCCCGATGGCTGACGGGCGTGTCCAGGTTCTCATTGATTGAAACCTGTACCCAGGACTATACCCAGACTTGACCTTCATCTTGTTTTTTTTTTTTTTTTGCCAAAGGCACTAAGATCTTGGGTCATTTTTTGTTGAGCCTGCAGCTTCAGAAACGATATTCTGAGACTTCAACCATCGTCCGAAGAACCGTGATGGTTTGGGTCGTCCTTTTCCCTGGTGTGTGCTTAGTTTTCTTCTCAGTGAAGTGGACACCCTGTAGTGACCCTAAGTGGCCCCCAGCACGTGTCTGCAAGATCCCCCAACAGCTCACAGAAACGTGTGCGTACAGAAGAGGTGACTTTCCACTCAGTGTGGGTCACAGGCCAGCTGACCCACGTTGTGTACGGACCACAAAGTGCTGCACAGATTGGCAGGAAAGGCCGTTCTGCAAAGGAAAATTGTACGTTAAACAAGCAAAGTCCCCCTTACCACGTCTCGTGTTTGGGAGAGTCGTGAAACCAAAGATGGGGGTGGCTTCGTGGAACAAGGAATGGGTCTACCACGCAAAACCGTACTCTGGTATTGCCTTTCAGCTAAAAACCCAGTCCTGGGAGTGGGAAGATGGGCAACTGGCCTATGAGTGGTGCCTGTGCTTGATTTGGAAGCATCGCAACCTGTGAGTGACCTAGTTAGTGTGATAAAGCAACAGGAACATTTCACGGACGACGGGTTTTATATTTGGACAGCCCCAGAGACTTGTGAGACGGAACTCGGTCTTTGTTTGGTATAACACAGATTCGCGTGACGTGGCATGTTTTAGGGAGCCTCACAATGGGGGTTGCCTGTGTTTATAGAGACGGGGAGGGAGGAAGAAATAGAGAGAGAGAGAGAGGCATCATATGTGGTTGCCTCTCATGCACCCCCAACTGGGGGTCTGGCCTGCAACCCAGCCGTGTGCCCTGACTGGGAATCGAACCAGTGACCCTTTGGTTCACTCGCTGGTGCTCCATCCACTGAGCCACCAGCCAGGGCTCTAGATGTAATATTTTTAACAACTGTGAATTCTTCACAATTCAACGCCTCCTTCTCTAACACGCTAGTGGAGGCCAAGGGTTGGTGACATTCGTGGGGGCGTCTTTCGGTGACCCTCAGTGCTGTTGACACTAGTCTGTTTGCGGGGGCTGCCCTGTGGACCACGTTCAGAGATCTCCTACTCTTTAGCGCCTCAAGTGGAGAAAACCATGCACCCCTGGGGCCTGTTCCTGCCAAGCCTGGTGGGAACCATGGAGGAGAGAACCCCCCTTGCCCCCCCCCCCCCACATAGAGGGGGCACTTCAAGGCCTCTTGTCTGCTTCCTAATGTGCAGGATGACAGCCTCTGATTTGCATTCGGAGATTGAACTAATGACACGCGACTGCCAGTGTCGTGCTCACCAGCTCACGTTGGCCCGAATGGACCTCTAGAGGGTGTCACGTGGTTTATTCCCACAGAGAGGGGAACAGCCCTCACACGTCGCTGGCCTGCTGCCCAAACTGCCTGGGCACGGGGTGAAACACACGTATGGGTGTGGGGACTGCAGTGGCCTAGCAATACTGCATGAGTCTATCCACAGGCACCTCTACAGTGAAAACGGCAGGTTGCCCAGTGTGGCTCAGTTGGTTGGAGCATCATCCTGTGCACGGAAAGGTTGGGGGTTCGATCCCCAGTCAGGGCACCTACCTGGGCTGCAGGTTCCATCCTTGGTCTGGACGCACGCAAATGTCTCTCTCTCTTTCTCTCTCCATTCCCTCACTCCTCTCTCTTAAAAAAAAAAATCAATACACGTATCCTCAGGCAAGAATAAGAAAGTGAAAAATGAAAAGATCAACCTTTCAGCTTCTGAGGAAAACAAATCACCTGTTTACCGTTGCGTTGACTCCACAACAGGTTACGTGTGAAGCGATAGGCCATTCCATTGATCCTCTCCTCCTCGCTCTGAGGCTGCAAGACGAGAAGGAAGCATCAAACAAGAGCCCTTTGGGATCCTGTTGGGACAGAAATGCCCACATAGGAAAATGCTGTCCAGAACGCACCATGAAAAGAGAAGCTGTCACCCCGGTGAACAAAATTAGTCAGCGGCCGTCCGCGTGGGGTTTGTGGTGCATTTTATACGTTCCTGATTTGATTCGGAAAGCCAAGGATCGGGCCTAATTGATGCGCACAGGCTCTGATTTTGGGCTTTTAATCCCGTGGCCTCTGGCCAAAGGCGGACAAAGGACAGCGCGTGTGATTTGTGCCTTTAAATTTGTTTCTCCCGTCCTGCTCGAAAATAGAGATGATTTACCGTTTTAATATATTTTTCATGCACAATTAACGTCCTTGTTGCCAGACTTTAGGGAAAAACCAGGGCTAGGCAGCCGGGATGATTTATCAGGGGTGCAGGGAATGAAATTAATTCCAGCCACAGGGGAGTAGCGTGGTGCCTGGTGAACAGAAATCCTGAAAATGCCAAGGAAGCTAGGTAGCCAAAGCCAGGTGGCTTTAGGCAAGCCCCTGACTTTCACGGACCCCTTAAAATACATCAAAATGTATACGTGTGTGTGTGTATGGATGTGAGAGATGAAGAGAGAGAGAGAGGAGGAAAGAAACACGGATCCATTGCTTGCTTCCCATAAGCTTTGGGCAAGATTTTGACTCGGATGGCTGGGTTCAAATAGATGTAGAAAATAATAAATATATATATTGATGTGGGAGATGGGAAGGAGAGAGAGAACTATGGATCAGTTGCTTGCTACCCATAAGCCCTGACCGGGGATCGAACCTTAACAACCTTTTGATTTATGGGTCAATGTTCCAACCACCGTGGCCCCCCGGCCCGGGGTAACGGATGCTTTATTTTCTCTTTAACGTCAGCAAAAAACTCTGATCTTCCCACTGGGAACTTGACTCCATTCCGTGGGGTAAAATATATACGTACCATTGTCAACATGAGCAACCTTGGGAAATGCGTAAGAGCATCGTTTTAAGACACACAAGAAAGTGAGGCCACAGGACGTAACTGTTCTGGAGTGGGTACCTTTTTCTTTTTGTGACTTTCACCGTTGGCGTAGAAGCTGCAAAGCGTGCCTCTGATACCCGAGTACCGAAGCCGTTTTTATTCAACAATCCCACTATCTAGTCATCGTCAGGGTTGCCTGTTGGTGCATGATTTTGCCCCGTCTCTGTGCGGCCTTTTTGCGTGTTTTCAACACGTCACTGCACGTGGGGAGGTGAACGTGCTTTTTGTTGACCGTCTTGAAGGGAGATGCTCGTCACCTGCACCGTGGGCGACCCGTGAAGTCCGCGTGCTCCCTGCGTTGGTGGTGAAACTCCCACGGGTGCGGCTGGCTGTCCTTGAGCAGAAAGACGGACATAGCGTACGGACAGGGAGACACTGGGGACTTTGGTGCTGGCGGGTGTCCGTGAATTCAACCTTCAGGGAGGGGCAACCACTAGGGACACGTGTTTGTTTAGCTAGTGCACGTGCCCAGGCAAAAACCAACTTCCCACGTGTGAGATCAGCTCCCAACATCCTCCCCGCGTGTCGGACCACACAGTCACCTGCTGTCTGCCTCGTAGGGTGTGTGTCCCTGGCAGTGACCTTCACCCTTCCCTGGTCCAATCACGTGGCGGCCGGCCCTTTTCAACCCACCGGAGATAGCGTTCTCCACGCAGACGCGTCTCGTGCTGTTGTGCGTGGGACAGGGATGTTCTTAACTTGTGAATTTTCTACTTCAGGCGCTGCTGGGGGGCTGCGTGGCCTTCGGATGTGTCCTTTCTCGGAACCCACCTCAGGCACATGCAGGGCCAGGCACCCAAGGGAGGCGCTTCGGTTTCCACTGTGCACTGTCTTTACGAGACCGGCACTGTACCCCTGAGCTACGTTTGGGACCTCACTTCTCTCCACTGTCTTTCTATATGGCAGCAATTCTTCCACCCACCTGTCCCGTGTCCTGTTCTGACGCCCTCTGTTGGAATGAAAATCGGTAGTTTGGATTGAGCAACCATCCCTCAATTTTTCTGCCTTATACCTGCTTGCTAAGTTGGGGCGTATTAAAGAAACCCTCACTTTCTCAAAGATGACAAACGTGGTCTCCTTTGTCCGAGTCTCTGAGGGTTAGAGCTGATCCGTATCTTTTCCGTGGACACGGAGTGTATGTTTACGTACGGTGTGAGGTAGGGGACCAGTGACATTTATTGCTCAGCCAACCGTGAACACTCCTACTCGATACGCAAGGTAAATTAACAAGGAGAACCACGTATTCTTTTCCGATGGTTGGTGGCACACGTCAGGGTCCTGATAGGGCAAGAAAACACACGCCAACCAGCATCTTGAAAGCTGGGACCAAGCGTCAGGTACTTTCCTACAAACCGAAGGGTTGTTGGTTTGATTCCCGGTCAGGGCACGTGCCTGGGTTGCAGCCCAGGTCCCCCGTTGGGGGCCTACAAGAAACAGCAGGTTGATGTTTCTCTCCCTCCCTTCCTGTCTTTCTAAAGACGATAAATAAAATCCTTAAAGAAAAGATGGGACCCAGACGTACACCACCAGGGACATTCATTGATCAGTTTGTTCCTACGGTGGGCCAAAGGTGAACCCAATAGACCCGATCCCCGTATGTTTTTTCTTCATCATCATCCTTGCCCTTTGTGGGTGGTTATTCTTTCTGATATAATTCAGGGTCTACGTACGTGTCAGATTTGCAAAATTCTCCCATCTGTGCTATGGAACAGAGAGGGTTTGAGGAAGAGCAGTTACTGTTCCGAACGCGTGTCGACCTACCGGTAACCCGGAGTTGACATCTAGTTTTGGCTTTGTGCAAATTGCGTTAACTAGTGATTTTTGGAAAGAGCATCTTGTTTTCCGTGTTATTACCTACTCCTGGTGTAAAAGAACGTCTCAGTGATGGGGACATGGGATGTATGTGTATCCAGCCATCTTTGTGGATTGCGATTTCTGGTAGCTTACCATTCCGTGACCTGAATTCCATAGAAGTGATTCTAGGTTTTACAAATCATGACCATTTCCTCTCTTTCGTTTGAGTATTTGCACTTCTTGTTGCCTTCAGTTCTTGGGTTATTACCTTGACCCAGGACATCCACTGCTGTGTTGGAGCAGAGTGACTTTTTTTCATTTGATTTTTATAGACAAAAGCTCTAAGGCTCTTGGATAAATGTGATATTGGCTAGAGACTTTGGCCAATGGCCATATCATCAGCTAAGAACTATTGCCTTTTAATTTCCAGTTCTTTAAGTTTAGAATTAAAAAAAATAATTAATAAGCATTTGACTATTGCCTAAATAATTGTTGGCATTTCTATGGCTGGTCACATGCTCCCCCCACCCCCACTTTTTTTTTTCCAATTCACCTGGTTTAGTAATCATAGCGGACCTTTTCTCTCTTAGGGCATTTTGCGAAAAAACAGTCATTTCATCATCCTGTAAACTTTTAAAAAATGCCAGTACTTTCTTAGGTCTGGTTGGTTTTGATATTTCACTTAAAATGTCTACATCTGCATTTAAAAGTAAATTTGATTTCTAGTTTTGATTGGAATTGGAATTTGATTTCATTTCTAAATTTGGTTCTCAGACATGGTACAGTCCTAGTTGCTTTTTCTACCCACATTAATCTTACAAAAACATGTAGGCTTCTTTCTTTTTAATTTCACATTTATCTGAACAAAATGTCAATAAGAATGATGAGTAAAAATTTCCTGAAAAATCATCTGGGCTGAGGAGTTCTTATGTGGGATACATTTTATGAGTTTTGTATTATTGGTATTTTGTAGCCAATTTATTTGAATCTTTTTATGTCCCATTTTTATTATTTCTCTGACATGGTTATTTGTTTCAATGTTGATTTTTTAAACATCAGTGCTTTTATCATTAAACTGTTTTGTATTTTTGTTTTATTTGGGATTATTTAAAGCGATTTCCAGCTCTTTTCATTTATTTTCATTATTTCTCCATTTTGCTTGATGGGTCTATGCAGAGCTTGTTTATATTATTAAGTTTTTCTGTAAACTCACTTCCCTAATTAGCTCCGCTGTGTCCTTTGTCCCATGTTTCACAGATTTCTGCTCTTATCTTAATCATATGCTATTTTCTGATTTACTGGGACCTCATTTGTTTCCACGGTTCTGGCTTTCTCATTTGCCTCCTTAGCTTCTTTATTCGCCATCTTTCTTCTTATCTTGTAAAAGCATTTGAAGTTTTAATGATCTCACTCAGAATTTCTCTTCCGCCTGTCAGGTTTTCACACGTGGAACCGAAATTGTTGCTGGAATATGCAAGAACTTTGTGTTGTTTCCTTTCGCTGAAAAGTGTCTATACACACAGGCAGATACACACCCAGATGCACACACATGCACGCATATATCCACACACGTAATACACAAAAACACACATGCCTGTATACGTACATATTTCTGTGGCATGCTTCTAAGTATGAATTTCTAATGCTCTTAAGTTCTATTGGATGCTACTTCTTGAAGAACCGTTGATGAATGGTACATTTTGTAAGCATGACGCGTGTGCTTGAACTATGTGCACCTACGTGCATGTACGTATATATATATGTGTATTTGCTAATATGTGTGACTGTGCATTATGGGGGCATAGATTTTCATTTACCTCTCTGAAGTCACACTGACTGGGTGACTCTAATTCTGTAGCCTGACTCCTTTCTTTTTTCCTCTTAGGTTGATCAGTTCCAAGAATGGGGTGTTTTAATCTCTTACTATTTTTTCTTACATTTCCTTTATCTTAAACCTTTTATAAATGTAAGATACAGCTATAACATGTATACACAAAGCCATCATTGTGTTATACAGAATATATGACATACATATGTAAATTATATAAATACTTAATAATATAAACATAAGTAATATAGAATTATACATTGCAAATGCATTGCTATATAAGAATGCATATTTATGTATACAAAGTGTATGTAATATATATTATTAAATAGTAATACTTGATAGCATGCAAAGTACATACACATGTTATTAAATGGCATGTGTAAATATATGAAATATATGTGTGCAAAGTACATATAATGTACACTATTAAGTAGTAATATTTAAAAGTGAATAATGTATTAGTAACAAGTCATAATATTTATACCATTAATATATTATTCACTGTTTGAACACTTTGAGACTTCGTGCTAGGGACTTCAATATTTGTGTTAGTGACATCTTTTAAATCACCCATCCCTCTCCCAATATTTAATATCCAATTGTGACGTTTATTATTTCTTGTCTGATGTGAATTTGCATCCCAGCTATTTCACCTTTTCTTTCTGTTATTCTTCGTTTTATGTTCAGGGAGCCTTTGGTTTTAATTGTATCTATTGCTAGCAATGCAGAAAGATGACTCTCTGTCATGCCGTTTTCTCGGTTTACTAGACTGATAGTTTAACTAATACAATTCCATAATGAAACAGTTCACCGATGCAATTGATTTTCTGTTTTCTCTTTTCCATCCTTGCTGGGTCTTTATTTATTTCCCTCACTCTGTCTAACTCCCACTGTGTCACATCATTTCTGTTGCTAACCCCATTGTTACCCTCTTCTTTCCTTTGTTCTTGAGTTTATTGGGGTGACATTGGTTCATAAAATTATAGAGGTTTCAGGGGTACAGTCCTGTATCACATTCTCTGTGATACACCCCAAGTCAAGTCTCCTCCCATCACGTTGACTGACCCCTCTTACCCCTCTGCTGCCTCCCCACACCCCTACACGATTTTCCTCTGGTTTGTTTCAGTTTCATGATCATCAGCTGGAGAAATCAAAATCGCCTCTACTTGTTTGAAAGTTACCTTTTGCAATTATTTTGTTGTGTGTAAGATTCACCTCTGCTCTTATTATAACCTGTCCTATTTTTCAATATCCATCCTTTTCCCCAAGACAAATGCATGCCTTCAGCCCACCCGTTTTTCTCTCTCTCCCTCTTTACCCATCCCCCACCATGCCGGGTCCCAGTGGCTCTGAATAACTTGACAATGTTTTTAAATAATCATTTTTTTTGAGGTTACTCATGTGTTATGCTGACCTTTTTCCTCCTTCACGGGTCTGGAGTCTTTTTTCACACACACACACACGCACACAATCACTCCAAGAGTTTTTGAAAGGGCGTTGAACTTGGTACATTTTGTGAAGACTTTTACTACCTGAAAATATCTTTAGTTTGTCCTTTTCCTTCCCCTTTGGAAGAGAGTTTCACTGGATAGGAAATTCTAGACTTGCTGCTTCCTTTGTGTAGCTTGAAGGGAATATGTGCTTTGCAGCCTTTGGTGCTTTTTCATATCTTTAAACTTAAGTCTCCGACCCGCACTGTCTTTTTCTTCCTGTAACACTTAAAACACATTCTGTGCGTATTTTAAGTTCTTAAAAATCACCATAATTGGTCCACAAGGTTTTTTTTTGTTTGTGTGTTTTTAAAAATAACTCTGTTCTTCTACACATCAGTTCTTTCCACGGTAAGCCTTACGTTTTTCTTCACCCCTTGGAAGTTCTCATCCGATCATTTGAATCAGGTTCCCCTGAGCATTTGAACCTTTGCTGCTCCTTCTTTATGAATATTTCCCTAGAGGAAGCAGGATATTTATATTTATGTTTTCTGTATTTTGGCAATTAGGGAATTATTTGTCCATGTCTCTCTCAGAGACCTTTTGGGAAAATGGCTGTCTTTGTTCACAGGTGCACGTTCTGGCTGAATTCTTCGACATGAGCCGAGTTTTTGACCTCTTCCGTTCCACGGTTTTATTTTTCATCCATCGCCCCCTTGATGATTTTTCTGCATCCTCTGTGGTGAACATGGCGCATCCAGTGGGGAGATGTAATACACCCGCATGTGTTTGGATCATTCGTCTTTCTAATAAATAGATTATTCTATTTCGTTCCCAGGATTTGTGCTCCTGGCTGGCTCCTAAGTAGTTCCTATTAGTTTATCGTTTATTCCCTTGGAGTCAGCAGATATTTTGACAGGTGATTTATGTTGAATGGCTCCTGAAAAACCTGGCTCTTGCTTGAATGCCTCTGGGTATCGGGGAGGGGGAGAGGGTTCCTCCAAGAAGCATCTCTGGGGCCCCATTTGTAATCCCTGAACCAAGGGGTGTTTTATCTGCCCCAGCCCCACTGCAAGCAGCATAAAGCTCAAGTGTGTGGCCATCCTGACTTTTTAATTTGTTTGTTTTAATCACCATAAAATCCCCAGTCCAGTGGGAAGCCAGACCTCTCCTGAATTTTCCAGGAATCTGGGGACTTCTGCTGGGGCTCTGTTGGGTCTGCACAACATTTCTGATCAGGAATAGCAATGATGAGAAAGCATTGGCCAAGGGCCCAGGCTGGGGGACAGGAACGCAGGTAGACACCTCGGGGACTGAGCCCTGGCACCCCCCCTGGCCGTACAAGAGACTCCACAAAGTCCTCAATGTGCGCAGCGAGTTTGGGAAAGAGAAATACCAGTTGATCGAGGAAGCAGACACAGGAATTCCGGCAGCCGTTCAGAAGAAAATGGAGTGGAAAATTCTGTCCCTGCTGTGATCGGGAAGTCTCACGATTTCTATAAATAATACGAACTATTTCCAGGTGCTGTAAAGAAAAGAGAAAAAAAAGGAATTACTTCTGGCTCCAACGGGCTTCAAGAATATTTGCTCCCAACCTCCTGCTAAGTTTCCATCTGTGGTTGTTAACTTGTGGGTCAACAAAGCCATAGCCACCTGGGGTGTGTCACCTGCTGATAGTTTTTACTGCGTGACAGGCTGTGGGTCTTTCTCTCGTGCCAGGATGTGTTTTTCTCCTTGCCTCCCACATAACGCTTCATTTAATGATGCAATGGCCATCTCCAAGACATGGACATGGATAATGATGATCTCCAAGACCTGAACTTGGGTAATGATGATCTCCAAGACCTGAAATTGGGTAATGATGATCTCCAAGACCTGAAATTGGGTGATGATGATCTCCAAGACATGGACATGGATAATGATGATCTCCAAGACCTGAACTTGGGTAATGATGATCCCCAAGACATGGACATGGATAATGACGATCTCCAAGACATGACTTGGGTAATGATGATTTCCAAGACCTGAACTTGGGTGATGATGATTTCCAAGATCTGAACTTGGATGATGATGATTTCCAAGATCTGAACTTGGATGATGATGATTTCCAAGACCTGAACTTGGGTAATGGTGATCTCCAAGATCTGAACTTGGATAATGATGATCTCCAAGACCTGAACTTGGGTAATGGTGATCTCCAAGACCTGAAGTTGGGTAATGATGATCTCCAAGACCTGAATGTGGGTAATGATGATCTCCAAGACCTGAACTTGGATAATGATGATCTCCAAGACCTGAATGTGGGTAATGATGATCTCCAAGACCTGAACTTGGATAATGATGATCTCCAAGACCTGAATGTGGGTAATGATGATCTCCAAGACCTGAACTTGGATAATGATGATCTCCAAGACCTGAACGTGGATAATGATGATCTCCAAGACCTGAACATGGATGATGATGATCTCCAAGACCTGAACTTGGATAATGATGATCTCCAAGACCTGAGCTTGGAAAGCTTCTTATGTATGGGGACATAATAACACAGTGGATTTTTGTCAGATGATAGATTATCCCAACAGAAAGAATTTTGAATGTTCTGGAATGTTACAAATTCAAACCCAGGCTGTGCATTCAAACACAGTAAGATTTGTCCAACCTGAAATCCTTAGCGTAAGGATTTTTATTTCTATTTAGATTTTTTTCAATTCGATTTTTTTTCCAGAGGACTTTGCCCGAAAGCAAGGTTGTCTTTCTCATGGAAAACGTTTGGTTGAAGCTGTGGAGGTCATTTAAAACACATTCTGCTTTCTTTAGACAGGCCTAACAAAGGATCTAGGACCCCAACTTGTGGATGAAGGGTTTTCTTGATGTTCTATTATGTTGCACATGTTTGCAGCAACAACTGTGTTCTCTGACATTTCTTGGGATCGTATCACATACAAGCTCAGGACTTGGAGAAAACAGAACAGCGATGCCAAGGCGTGCAGAGAGAGATTCCGCGCATGCAGGCAATTCTTGGGTGCAGCTGCGGCTTTGTACAGGTGACTCACCTCTTCCGAACCTGCACGGAGGAGCAAGTGTCCAAGTCTGACGGAAGCTGGGACCTCCTGAGAGACCTGCCTTGTTGACCTGGTGCAGGAGTTCACAAGATCATGGAGGCCAACTCCTGGCATAGCACCTGGCTCATGGGCACTGCTTCTTGGATGCTGCGGTTACTCATTTTAGCCACCGTAACGAAGCTTAAAATGACCATGGAGCTACACAGGAGCTCACCCTGCTCTGTCCTCTCCTTCCACTGACTTGGAAAAAAAATCCTTGAGATTCATGTTGTACCAAGGGTTAGCGTTGTGGGCAGAACTCTTAGCACATCATTTTGGGGACCTGTCTGTGGTGGTCCTGCTCAGAGATGCCCACGTGTGACTCCAGGTCTTGATTCTTGCCCCATTCTTGACAGTGGTGGGAGCGAGGAATTTCTGAATCAGCAACGAGATGGGAGGCCCTGGTCGTTCATTGCACTTACTGTCATTTGAGGCTGTGTTAGGGTGGCTGTTGTCACTGCAGTTGAGAGATTGATTGATGGATTGAGGGGAGAGGGGTGGAGCTGACTGGTAAGAAGTGTGTGGGCCCTGGGACCCACTCCAAGACGCCTGTAGATTCTCAAAGCCTCCGATGGCTCTGAACCCTCGAGATACTTTGGTTTCTACTCTGCACCCACCCAGGATCCTGTTTCATGGCTCAACGAGGCACCCTCAGAAATGGGCAAGAACCAATAACATAGAACCGTGATGACAACATCCTGTAATAACCGTTAGCTGGATGTGGTATGAGGACATAAAATAAGGGCGACTGGAATGCAACCATGACCATCGTAGGACTAACGACCAACCAAGACGGCTCATTAAGTGACAAACGGGCAGGGAGCTCTGACCTTCATGTCGCTCCTGTCACCGATGAATGGTTTTCTTCTGGAATTTCCCAGTTAATATGGTCAGCCTGCAGTGGCTGCAGGTGACAGGTCGGTGGCCAATCACAACAAAGAGAACTGGGGTGCCGTGAACTCAGCTTTCCTTTTCCCCTTGTTACCAAAACGGCGCATGTGACACCCTCTGTGTTCAGGGGCCTGCCTGCCACTTTCATGCCTCGAATCATGTGAAAAATGCACCTGTGTGGCCCCCTCCCCAGTTCCCTGCCTTCTCCTCTGTGTGACCCGGGCCCCCAGCCCTGCATTATTCAGTAGCTGCGCCCTGCACCCCCTAAAACAGCAATCCGTCCTCTTGCGCCGCGTAGGCATTGTTTCGACTTTATTTCATTTTCTTCGGAGAAACCACGGAGAGAGGAACGGCCACTTCAGGGCACGGGTGGGTTTTTAAACGTGGGTTATAGATGGCGTCATTTATTCACGCGCGGCCCGGGGCCCCTGTGCTTCGAAGCTGGTGTATCTGGCTTTCGTGAAGGATGGCACGCGCCGTGTCCCGTTTTATCAGCCGGACGCAGATGGTTCAGGGTGACGACCGATCCTTTCTCGGGAGGCCACCATTTCCACCTCGCCCCCTGGCACGGAAGATGAATATCCTATATGATTGCAGTGATACAGGGAATCCGGAGAACCCTATCCATGAGTGAGTAGAGCAGAAGCAGATTCATAGAGACAGGGGACACACGGATGGTCCCCACTGTGAAGTAGGGTTGCGGGGGGCGGTGAACAAGGTGAAGGGATGGGAGAATACAGGTCGCTGTTGCAGAAGAGTGACAGGGATGTAAATCCAGCACAGGGAAGACAGGTAGTGACACTGAAATGACTCTGTAAGGCCAGGTGGGCCTTAAGCACACCACGGTGTTGCTTTGTAAAAGTCATCGGGGATGAATTGAGGACACAGTGGCACCCAGGAAGTCAGGGGTGCTCCTGGGTCAACCCAATGAAATGTTCCCCGACCTGTTCTCTATTCAAGCTGAATAGAGAAACCAGTGACACTTCCTGTTCAAAACATTCGCGGCCGGGCATGGCCCCCAACCTGTCACCGGCATGATGTTAGGGCGTCGCCTGTCCTGGGTTTGTTGGGATGGGCTTTGCTGGGCCAGGGTTGGGGGGGATTCCCCTCCCCTCAACCTTCCACATCTGCCCCCCACCGGGGGTCGGCTGCCAACGGAGCCCCTATCCCTGCTGGTTCACACCTTTTTAGCTTCTTCTCCCTCCCTCCCTTCCATGCAAGGTCACACCGGAGGGGGGTCGTGGGGAGCACAGACCTTGTGTCCGCAACCCAGATGGGACAAGCCACTCTGACCAGGGATCTGTGTATTGCTCTTGCACGGACCTGCCCCCGGACGGACGGTTTCCAGCGACTCTGGTCCTTCAGGCCGTAGCATCCCTTCTTGGTTCCTGCCCCATTCTGCCATTGGCTAGACCACTTCTGGAACCAAGGCCCCCTCAGGCCAGGCATTTTGGGGAGCGCCAGTGTGCTGGGGGTACCCGGCCGCAGAGTTGCAGCGTCCATCCTGTGCCACTTCTCCGTGGATGCGGGTCACAGGTCCCTGGGCACCTGCCACCTAGACCCCCTCTGCCCACCTTCTTCCACCCAGCTCGGAGCACTTTTATCCACCAGGGGACACGGGAATTGGCACCCACGCGCCTGAAATCCCTCCTTTGGGGTGTTTCTGCTGGAATGGGAGACCTGGGGGTGAAGGTTTGGAACAGGTGTGTCCCACCAGATAAAGCCATCATTTCGGAAGAGAAATAGGAGGTCCGTCCGGAAAGGAGGGAGCCAATGTCAGCCTAATTCAACCGCGCGTGGCCGATACTCTGAGGACAGACGCGTGCCCAAAAGCGTCCCGCCCGTTCTGATATGTGGCTGTTTTGTTGGGGTGCGGTGTTGTTTTTCACCCAAACTGCTCAAAAGCCTAAACCCATAGCGTCTGTGCGACCAATCCCTGTCTGATTTTTCTTGCTGTTGGAAGTCTGGATGCGGCAAGAACTCGGACATTAGGACAAGGAATGAATCAGTGAAACCGTGCGTCCATTCTCTGGGTCGGGGGTGTTCAAGAGCAACTGTAGGAAAATGTTCCATTGTTGCGGATAAGAATGACAACTGGGTCACGTCATGGTGCGCCGCCATCCGCCACGCAATTCTTGTTCTCTTACTACCGGGGGTCAACCTCACGCGGCCCCGTGTTTTCTAGGAATCAGGGGTTGGCTCCATGCTTGTGGGGCAAGGCTGGATTTCTGAAGGTTTATAATAGTGTGAGGGTATGTGAAGTTTTGTCAAAGGAAAGAGAGATCATAGATACGGACGTGTTTGAAATGAAGTTAGTGTTACGGCGCTTAAAGCAGCCATATCTTTGGAAGCTGCTCGTTGCAGCCTGGAGGGCTTCCTGGAGGAAGCATAATTTTGGCCAAAACCTGAGATAGGAGAAGGGAGGGGTTGGCCCTCCCATGAGAACCCCCTCATCCCATTCTGGAGTCCATCCCTTTTATTGGATGGATCATGGATCTAAGTATTATGTTTCCTGCTACTTTTTATACATTTTCTGAGAAAATAGCTCTCAATTTCATGCAGGTTCAATACAAAGACAACTTAAATCCTCTTGGGAACGCCATGTGAGTAAGACACCTCCTGTCGCTTGGTAGTTAAGCTGGGTGGCTCAGTTGGCTAGAATGTCGTCCCACTGCCCCAAGGTGGTTCAATCCCTGGGCAGGGCGCATACAATAATCCACCCATGAACGCATCAATCAGTGGAACAACAGCTCGGTGCCTGTTCCCCTCTAAAAGTCAATGAAAATATTTAAGAAATAAATGAATAAACGCCGTTTGGCTCACAATATTGACGTGGGTCCTTCTGGAAGGCAGCATGACGTGCTTACAGGGGTTTTAGGCCACTCAACTGGGCAAGGCCACTGCCCAGGGACAGATACACACAGGAAGCTCTTGAGTGAATAAATGGGCCCTGCGGTCCCGTGCCCAGGTGGTGCCACAGGTACTGCCTGTGGGAAAGCCCCCAACTCCGTGAGCGGGCGTGGAATTATTTTTTAGGGGCGGGCGGGCGTGGGACAAAGACCTCAGTTTAGAAGACATCCATGTCATGGTACGTAAGTGTAGCAAGAACTAAGAGTCCCCTCCGTTTCTCTTCCTTTTTAGTTTATCACTACTTCACCTCGTTTTCTTCCATCTGCCAGATTGGGGGCTCGATAGATTTGCTCTGGGGTCACATAGAGAGGCCAGCTGGATGGGGTTTTGGGTGAGCCCCCCAGCCAGGCCTGGCTCACCTGTCACTGTCCCCTTCATCTGAGATGAGCCATGCAAGGTCAAATGAATGCCCTTTGAGCTCTGACCCCAGCGTCCAGATGGCATAGCCACCTGCGGACCATGGAATACACGCCCCTGACGTGTATTCATACCCCATCCTACGATTTTCTTGATGAATCGATTCATTCCTTGATTCGGAAACTGCATTGGTGGGCAGCAGACACGGTGGGTTCTAGCCAGGCGTGGTCCTGAATTGGTTTCTTTTTGGTTTCTATGCGAAGAAGACGCCCTCACATCCCTACGTGCGTGGACCATGCCACGAGGTGTTGATGTGGATGGCATCCACCCACAGGGTCTCACCAAGGGCTGCCGTTGACCTTAAGGTCCTGGCACCGTGGCGTGTACCTGTCTACCTACGCACAGGTGGCATTTGCAGATCCCAGGGTCCCAGGAGGGTGCCCGTCCAAAACTGGGTCCCCGGAACACGCTCAGTTCCATTGTTGTGTATCGAGACGCTGTATCATGGTTTTCTGTTGAAAAGGATGCATATTCTAAAGGTTAATTCTGACGAGAACATGCTGAAGGTTAATGTTTTGTCAAGAGTCTGTGTACAGGGCGGAGGGGCTGGTTCTTTCCGGAAGAAATGTGTCTCAAATTTTTGTGAAAAGGTCACACCTACACAGAGTTCGTCTCAACGTTTTTTCCTCATTTATTATGATTCTCTCAAGTTGGTGTCTCACCCGACACATCTGTTTCGTATTTTTTATTTTTTTTTGATTGTACATTTGCGGATGTGATTTTGCCCTGTTTTCTTTCGCTGGTCCTTTTCTGTTTGGAAAAATTAAAATGCTGCTAAGTTGCTGCTTGAAGTTTGGTGCAAAACTTCATGTTTTTCTGCAAAAACCCTTCATCTCCAAAAGAGAAGTGCCATGACCATTGTCCTCTTCAGCCCCCGGAACAATATTTAGAAATCTCTTCTTGCTATGAAAGCCAAAAAACAGGTTGTGTAGCTACCAGGATGTACATCTACACCGAATATCCAACAATACTGGCCTCTGTAATTGAAATGAAAAAAAAAATCGACATGTTGCCTACCTAACCCTTGCGTAATGTCATATGTCATTCTCTTTCCCTAAGAAAAACTAATCATCTGGAAAATGTTCCGATGAACCTTTTGTAAAATAAAGAAAAACAATTGTGAAAACAGACAGAGAGATGTGGCTGGAAGAGGTGGGAAGAGGCACCAGCAGTTGGCGTCTGACCCCTTAGAAGGAGCTGGAAACTGACTGTCATCCTCTGACAGGATTTGGCTGTTAGACTTTGGGTTCTGTACCCCTTTAATGGTGGTCACTAGAATGATTTGGAGAATGACATTGTATTAGGCGTAGGTCACACCCACCCCATGGAGCCACCTTCTTCCTGGAGACTCTAGGTGCCAGGTAGCTGGCATGAAGGCAGGTCAAGGGCCATGTTGATTATTCCACCTATTTTCCCCCCAATCCACTAGCCTGTCCCGTCAAGACTATCCAGCCGCGTCCTTGACCTCTAGCTGGGGACCACCCAAAACTTCTCCAAGATGGTGCCACAGGTCAGCGGATGGGGCAGAATTTCTCCCCATCCAGCTCCAAGTCATCAGTTGCCTTTCTCATGGCTTTCGTCCGTGTGCATAGCAATGGACTAAAAGGCACCTTGAATAGGAATATCTTGGCTTAATTAGTTCTTGTCTTTGCGGTGACATGGCATCGAGGGGAAAGGTGACATTTCTTTGTCGAGACCCGAAACGAACACTTCCTCTTTTGCAGGAAACGGCTCTTTTCTGGTGTGAACCAGCAGGTGCTGCGCATGGGTGACGGGTCGCTGTGCGGAAGCGATCATTTTTCAGCAGGGTTGGTATCTTGGGTCTCACCTCCAATGCTGCTTGGACAGGAGTATCCAGTTACACCCTTCACCACGGAACATGGTCACCCCAAGGTCCAATAGAATGCATGGCATGGAACACAATAGAATGTTTCTCTCATGGGGTACACAGGTTCATGAATTTGTCAACTTAATCCTCACTGTGCATGTGCAACTCTTTCTCTGTCTCTCTTCCCGTAGATACTTCTCTACCCACCCCACCATCCATCAATGGCCAATCCATCCTTCCATCTGTTCATCCATCCACCCATCAATTCAACGATTCAAAACCCATTCTCTCTCTCTTCCTCTCCATGTCCCCCCACATATGTAATAACCATGTTCAACAGAATTGAACAACTAAACCCCGTACCTGTGAACCTCTTCTGTACTCAGGCCATAATGCAAAACGCTCCACTAGGTTGAACCTATTCTAAGAAATAACTTTCCTGTGCAAATTTGAGGTCATCGCTCAGTTTTTTTTTTTTTTTCTTATGAACACTCTGGACCGGTACCTGTGGGTCACCCACGTGGCACCTGCTGTTCATGCTTCTGGCCCTGCTTCCCCTCACACGTCCATACTGGGTCTCCCAGTCTTGCGGAATTCGAGGTTACATGCCCTGTTGGTCAGGACTCCTGGCCAGAAAGATCAATTCCTTGTGTTGATTTATAACATCAGGCATAGCTGCTTGGCTTTGCTTTGTAAAATTCCTTCCTGATTTTTGCCTGGGCCTTGTCATATAAATTGCAGATACAACAGTTGTTATCTTTAGCATCCACTCTCCCCCCACAATGGACTTCTGCAGAAGGGGGACCTCATTAATTTGGGTTGGGTAGGGACTGCCTGGTGTTGGCATTGAAAACTCGGGGAAATGGCTCTGTCCACCCAAGCGAGCGGGTGCATTTGGTGAGCCCCATGTCACCGCTGAGCCCCTGTGTCTCTGAGATAAATGTTCTAAAATTGAGCAACATCTTTCAAATCACTTTCCTACATGGCTTAGTTCATGCGTAATACCAGGAGAGGGACAGTGATAAAACTTACCTGGGAGGTGATGCTAGAAAAACACCTTTGACCTTGTGAGCCTCCTTTGTGATCATGGTCAAAAGAGAAACAAGTTCTACCTTCTCCCAGGGTCATGGTGACAGTGCCCGAGAACATGGTGCAGTGACTGAGCCCAGGGTGTGTTGATTGGAACGTTGGTGAAAAACGTGAATGACCCACTTGGGCAACCTTTGAATAAGGACATTGGAATGTGTTGGGTATTTTATGACAAAGAAATGGATAGCAATCAAGGAGACGACTTTATTCATGATTGGCTTTGTTCTCTCAATAGGACATTTTTTTGTTTCAGAACTATGCAGTACAATAAGATGATCCTCTGCAGTGCTGGAATTTATATGCATAAATAAGTAATAGGAAGTATCTACCTTGGGAAATGTAGTTCAAGTTTTTCAAGTTATGAAATGTGCACATATATGGGCATGTGTGTGTGTGTGTGTATGAACATTTTAAGCCAACAACTTGGTACTTGGAACTTCAATTCGATAGCTAGACTTAGTTTTGTATCCATGCCTGCTAAGTCCCCTTGTATGTTGATGATTCAGATCTGCTCTGTTTTATACAATTTTCTGATACAGCTTCCATTTACCTACTTTTTTTTCTTTCTTTTTTAAAGATTTTATTTATTGCTTTTAGAGAGAGGGGAAGGGATAGAGGCAGAGAGGGAGAGAAACATCCATGTAGGGTTGCCTTTCACCTGCCTCCAGCTACAGACCTGGCTGGAGACCTGGTTGCAACCTGGTAATGTGCCCTGGCTGGGAATCGAACCAGCAACCTTTTGGGTTCGCAGACCGGTGCCTTATCCACTGAGCCACCAGACAGGGCTACCATTTACCTACTTTTCTACGGTCTCTAGTCTTCTCCTGATTTGCCCTTATTTCCATCATGACATGTTTCCAGTGGCTTCATTTCTGTGTGGGCATTTTTCCAAATGCCTATGACCTTCCCCATCATTTGTTTCTCCCTGGCTTATCTTTTCATAGTTCATGTTGTATTTCTCGAGCGACTTCAAACGCAGCTGTGCAGATTCTGCACACGGTCGTTTTAAAATCTCCCTGTCAGCTCGTAGTTGGTGGATCTTAATCAGCGGATTCTTTGGGCAGGCAGGTGAGCTCTTCCAGACAGGAGCTGGAGCATGAGACTTGAACCCATTTGGGGGTCCACCTTCTCCTTGCTAGGGCACCCCACATCTTACGGACTTGCTGCCCAGCGATGACAGACATGTTTCTCTAGGGACCCCCCCTTTTGTTTCCAGGTTTTCCTTGCCCAGGGCACCCCAGTTTTCTTTCACCCGCACTACTGGGGGGATACAGAATGGGGGGATCAACCCTGGCCTTTTCCCTTCTGTGAGGGCACCCCCAAATTCACCGAGAGCATGCAGTCAAGCTGTAACTGCTTTAAAAGGATGGTGTCTCACGGTTCGGTTTTACTTGATGACAATGTAAGAAGGAGAGAGACTAACAAATGGAGAAGAAGGAAGAGAAGAAAGGAAGGCAGGAGAGATTGAGAAACGTCATGCATTTTGAAAGCCAGTTCTTCCAGGCACCCATCCGATGAGCTCATTTATTTTTCTCCCAAGAGAGCGGGGCTCTCTCTTATTCTGCATGATCCAGGTGTACGAGGAAATACATTTTATAAAACGGGATTTGATGGTAGGATGCTGTTGGCAGGAATATAGCTGCCCATGGTGATGATGCATACTAATCTAAAATAGGACGTGGAGAAGAAAACCTGTATTAAAATGGTAATATTTTGTGTGTGTGTGTGCGTGTGAATGAAACTCATCTAGTATTGATTTTGAAAGATGTCAAAGTTCTAGGAGCAGATGCTCCACCCCTACCAGACTCTCCTAATCCTGGATCAGGAACAGGCACTTGTAGAAAGTAGATACCAAGTCCTGACTTGACAATTCACCCTGGTTTTCTCAGGGCTTCATTTTCTGCAGCGGAAGAAGGGACACCAGAGACAGAAGGAGGTGCAATTGTTGTCAGACCTGTTCTCCCCTTGGGCCACCAACGTGCAAGAACATAGTTTCTAGCACAATCCCACTAGTTGTCCTCCTTTCATGGAAAGGGAACTCTGGGCACTGCTTGGGTCAGTACGTTGTCAGTTGTGCGCAGTTGCTGGTGGCCAAGTGAGGTTGACCCCTTGCTTGTTCCAAGTTGGAAGCCAAGATGTACCCCGACTCTCTGGCTTGCTGTCCCGGCACGCCCACAGAAGTTCTTCCCAGAAGATGCTCTTGTTCTTTTGTTGATACTTGATTTATTTTAAAGATTTTATTCATTATGTTTGGGGAGAGGAGAAAGAAAGGGAGAGAAACATCTATGTGTGGTTGCCTTTCACCTGCCTCCAGCTGGGGACCTGGCTGGAGACCTGGCTTGCAAGGTGGTTATGTGCCCTGGCTGGGAGTTGAACCAGCAACCTTTGGGTTCACAAGCCAGTGCCTTATCCACCGAGCCACACCCACCTGGGCCTACAAAATGCTCTTTGGCATGATATCCTCACCCTTTCAGCCCTTCTGCTTAAACGAAATGTTTTCCCACCTTCTCTACGTTCCCTCCAATGTTCTTCTTTGAGTTGAAGAGGGTCGCCCTTCCGTACCGTGACTTCAGTGACCTCTGTCTCCTTTGTACATCTGGGGTGGTACATGGGTAAGACAAAGGGACAGTTAAGGACATGTGACATGGAGACACTTGAAATCTGCCACCCTGGCTGTTCAACTTGCGCGAACAAAAGATGATCTCAATTCCTGTATTTCCCCACTTAGCAAGTTATTCATTGAACACCTGCTGTGTTCTTGGAAAATTTCTATCTGCTGCGGGAAATTATTTTATGATCATGATTAGCACTTGTAGAGAGATTTTACCCAGACAGCACAAGCAAGACGACTAATGGCTAATCCGGGCTGATGAAGGAAAACATGGCAAACTGTGGGAGGGAGGTGCTCATCCCATTTTGTTCCGTCCAATAAATGCAAGCGTTTACTCCTCTGTAACTACCTACATTTATTGAACATTGCCTACACCTCACTCCCTGTAATTTACTCGTGTCATAAAACCACGTTCTCATGGAAGAAAATGTATAGCTAGAGGTTGATATTAAATTCTCACCCAATTAGAAGTTTGTTTTAGGGTCTTTACTGGCCATGATCCTCGAAGTTCGGTTAGCTTTTTGGAATGTTCTCTTTGTAACATAAGGGTTGATTTTTACTTCATTCGTGCGTTGGCCAGACTTATAAACCATCGACTTGGTGTGAGGCTCTAACCTAGGTTCTGGGGCTGCATAAGGTCAAGAGAGCAGTGTCCAGGGTGCCTTCAGGGGTGTCCTGTAGAAACAGAAGGACATGCAATAACCAAATAAGCAACTGGAAGCCATGCTCTTCACCCCGGGGAAGAACAGGGTTGTGGTCATGAACAAGCCTGCTGAAGACAAGCGTGGATGCAGCTTGAGCTGGGGGGTGGGGGTCAAAGTGTGCCCCCCAGCTGGGCAGGTGGAGAAGATCATGGGTGACCCCCTGTTGTTGGACCTTGGAATGGCACGTTGGTGAGCACGGAAGTGCAAACATGAGGAGAGGCATGGAATGAGCATGAAACATGAGAGAGAGTGTGTTAGGGACCGTGTTGTCAATATGACGAATTTCTGGGTGGGGGGTCTCACGGGAAGAGGGCGGCAGGCCTCCGACCTGCAGTGAGTTCACGGTGTTGCGATCAGCCAAGCTACGGAGACCTGAATGGAGCCGTTCCAGTGATATGTGGGGAGGAAGTCAAAGAGGCATTAATAAGTTGGGGACGGAAGTTGGTCAGTTAGGTGCGGTCTTCTCTTCGTTTCTGACTGGGACCACCTAGGTACCGAAGGATGAGGGACGTTTGACATGGACAGCTCTGAATGGTTACAGGTGATCCAATAGCGATTCGTGTAGAGCTTTTTTTTTCAGTCCTGATGTGAGGATATATATCATTGATTTTAAAAAGAGAGGGAGGGAGAGAGAGACATCCATTGATTGCTGCCCATATGCTCCCCCACTGGGAATCCAACCTGGACCTTCTGGTTGGCAGGATGATACTACACCAGCCGGGACCAGGGTTATTTTATTTGTCCAAACTGCCATCTGCCCAGGGATGAGGAAGAACTCCGTTTCTCCCTGCCTGTGACCTTCCGAGTGATGATTTTGGAAGCTCTTGCCTCATGCCATGTGTCCTGACAGAGGAGTGCTTGGTGCCAACTGTGACGCATGAAATCATAGGGTCCCATCAATGATAATGAATGTCGCTGGGGTGAGATCCATAACGTAAAGTCTCCCGTGATAAACACGGCCTCTCAACGACGGTTAGGTGTTGAATCTATTTTCTCACTCGGGTTGATACATGTTGCTGCCATCACAAGAGTTTAAAACTGGTACCGTCCATCATAAGCCAGGCACCGACAATAAATAATACAGAGACGTACTATATAAACCTTACAAGTGAGTTGCGTACGAATAAATCATATTTTTACAAACTGTATTCATCGAGTTGACAGAGAGAGGAATACAATGATCAACGCATTGGTGCGCTTATTGATGCATCATTGGTTGATTCTTGTATGTGCCGTGACCAGGGATCGAACCTACATCCTTGCTGCATGGGGATGATTTCCTAATCTACCGTGCAACTTGGCCAAGGGAGACAGGGCAAGAATGGGCCAGGCACTGTGGATGGTGGACATGAGGTTGCATTTTCAGAGGGAGACCACCCACAAAATGGAGAATCAGCCCACCGGGTGGGAGACCGTATTCACCAACGACAGCTCAGAGAAGGGGCCCGTTCATGTCTAGAATTTGTAAAGAACTTAGAAACTCAACCCCAACCCAGCATACGGGTTTTGAAAAGAGATGTGTTTCCCTTCATTTCCCACCAGACATTCACCTTTTGGATCTCAGGGCCGTACTATATTTTTTTTCTCCCACTTTTTCAGAAACAAAATAGTCGCATTACTTTAAGCCTCACCCATCAACGCGTGGTGTGCAAAGAGGGAATTTCAAAGTCCCGGTGAGGCCACCCTGCCTGCCTTCATTCTTGAACCGCCCCAAGGTTTTAACTGGAATGATTTTACTTGAATGAGGTGCCCCCGCTTTTAAATTAGTCCATTTCTCCTTTAGACGGTGTGCATTCTGCCCCCTTCACTCTGTGAAGAGAGGTGCTGGTCCAGTTAAAGTAGTTATCTATGTGAATTTGGCAGGATGTCTACTTGATCTATTATTTATTCATTTAGTGAGAGGGGAAGGGAGGGAGAAGGAAGGAGGGAAACATCCATGTGCGGTTGCCTCTCATGCCCCAAGCAGGGACCTGGCCTGCAACCCAGGCATGTGCCCTGACTGGGAATCGAACCTGCGACCCTCTGGTTCGTAGGCAGGAGCTCCATTGATGGAACATCGCCACCCAGGGCTCTAGTTTTTAATATGGTCACTAAACGTGTTCAGAAGTCAGCCTGAGGTATCGTGACTTTGGTCATTGGTACAAGACACACCTGCCTCCTTCCTGTTAATCACGGAATGGGGAAGGGTTTGCTGGGGTGGCCCTGTCTGAAGCCGTAGTAAGAGCTGATTCTGTGTTCAGCAGGGACAGATTCATGCAGCCCCACCGGGGCACCTCTGAGGACTAAACGCAGGACCCACTCCAACGGGGGTGGCTTCTCCCCAGCTCCCCCCAGGGTCTCCTCTGAGAGATTCCAGCCTCCCAATCTGCTGCAGAGAAAATGAAAAGGTTTGCATTTTCTGGTGACATTTCCTGCTATTGTTAAAAAAGGTCAGCTGTGCAATTTTAAATGTTCCGCGACCAAATGTCACAGAGAAGATGAAGTGGCTTTCCCGGGCATTTTTTGGGCCGGTTTCCAAAGGCAGTGATGTTTCTCCTTTTTCATTTGCAAATGTTGGTGGGTGCAGAAGGGCTGCCCCCTGGGGCTTGCGGGCTGTGGGGCTGGGTCTTTGTGCCTCAGGAGGAGAGCACACGGGCAACAAAAGTGAGGTGACAAAAAGCCGGAAAGTATAAAAATAAAGAGAGGGAAATCCGTGGCCAATGACTCTGTCAAAGCTATGAAGGAACCTCGCCGTGGAAGAAATCAAACATCTAGACCCCCTCAGTAGACACCCCTGAAGTCGTCCCTATTAGAAGAAGGCAAGTGTATTTCACTTTATTCCATTTTCTTCTTGATTTTATTATGCTGTGGTGTGGCTTCACGGCAGCCCGGAGTTCTGCTACCGTGGAGCATTTTCACGCATTGGTAGTAGGTAGACGGATAGACCTAGGGCTTGGAAAGAAATTATGGGGTATTATCTATGCAAATTATGTATTAACTCAGTGGACCAGTGCCAGCCTGCGAACCCAAAGGTCGCTGGTTCGATTCCCAGCCAGGGCACATACCCAGGTTGCAAGCCGGGTCTCCAGCCAGGTCCCCAGCTGGAGGCAGGTGAAAGGCAACCCTACATACCCCAGATATGACAAGTTTATTGAGTTCTCACCAAGGGAAAGGCTGGCCTTCTCTCCACCTGGTCATAGGCTCCACTCTGCTTTACAGAACGGACTTTTCGCTCTGTGCCCATAGGTGGAAGGATAGAGGGGCTCTCTGGGGTCCCTGGGGTGGGCGGAGGTAGAGACAGAGGCCAGCAGCCTCCTGCTGTAAGAGCTGGTTTATTGAGTGCGACCCGCCAGGCTGGGGTCGGGGTGCAGTGAGTGTTTACGGTGCTCTGGGACTTGGAAGAGGAAGCAGGACGGGAAAGGACACGTGGCCCCTGGTGGGGCCTGCAGGTTGGCGGTGGGGCAGCTGCCCCCTCCTGATGGTCACCAGCATCTACAGCACTGGGGGTGCCAGGCGGTCCCCAACACCAGCGGTGACTGTGGGGGCTTGCAAAGAGCAGGGCTGGGTTCCAGCAAACGCAGGTCTTCACGCCTAAGAATCTCTTTTATTTTAAGATATTGTTTCTTGCACAAAAACGACCACGTAAGTTGCAGAAGGCTGGTGGTGCTGCAGCAAGTTTGGGTAAATCGTACACGGTCCATGTCAGGTGCTCATCATTCCATCAACCAGGGTGCAACCCGGCACCTTTCCACCTCCCTACAGAGGCAGGTCCCCCCTTTCACTGCCTCATACAGGGACCCCAAAACCGTGACTGAGGGAACAACAGCAACCCTCAGGAATGCGTTTGATGCCATTGGAAAGCACCCCGTACGCCCTTGTAATTTATTATCCATCAGAAAACGCTGAACCTGGTCTGTGATCGCTGGATAAGATGTTGGACATGGAAGCAGATGTGTGGATGGGATCAAATTAGTGTCGGGATTCTTAGCAATGTGTCCCTCTGTCCCTTTGTCTTCAATGGCCATCCAGGTGTCAATGAGGGATAGTCTCTGGAGCAAGATGCTAGATGTCCCAAGTGACCACAAGTTTCAGGAGGACCGCTTGGCCAGGAGAAGAACCTTTTCTGTCCATGGAAGACAGCGTGGTCAGTTAATAAACCTTTCAGAGGCCCCTCCCCTTATTGTTTCATTCATTCATTCATTCAGTGGCGGGAATGGACCATTTTTCCTTACGCTGAGAATATAATAATCAAGAATCTGTCCCAAGGTTTCACCTGAGCTGGCGGGCAAGTAGACACCCCGGTACACAAATGCGTCAAGGACAGACTTTCGGATCCTAAAAAGAACCGGGAGTGTCATAAGAGCTGTGATCATTGCTGCGGCGGATCACTCAATTTCAGTGGAGGGACCGTCTCGGTGAAGACGAGAGATGTGAGGGCGCAGATGAAGGCCAAAAGATCATCAGTGCAGAGAGCAAGACAAATACCTCCGCTGTCACCTTTTTACCACGGGAAAGATGTCTGCAAGTTCGCTAGAATTTAATAAAACGGACGGTCGGAGTTGAGCATCACGCAGTGGGGAGCCCGCCGTTCCCTGAGGCTGGCGGGATTAGAAGGGGGGTGCCCCGCCAGAAATCCCATTTGCAGTTTCTAAAGCTGGTAATGGGCTAAAAGAAACCGTGTCTTATCATCTTCCAAGCACAGGAAAATAAATGCACTGAACCTTGAACAAGGAGACGTTTCTTCCCATGATGTCTTGTCTTTTCAGGAGCCAAGTTTCTATACTAATTTCCATTTTGATTGAGTGGATGGGGGGTTGGATAATTAGCTAGATGCTCCTGAAATGGGAAGGTCGATGAGAGAAACAAGAAGTCCATTTCTATTTCATGCTAGGAAACCCGCGTTGATCAGACAGCCTCCAAAGGCAGGATAAGGTCATTTTGGTATAGAAAGCTGCAAAATGGTGCAATGCCATCATGTTGATGCTCTAGTGAGTTATGAGGAAAGATCATACAAAATCTACCCGAACTACATAATACAAATTGCTCTCCGTGCGTTAGCTTTTTTCGGAACATAAATTTTTTCAAATACACACCTGTGCAAATGTCAAGAATAGCAGGTGGTATATCACTTTTAATCTTGAAATATGTATGGGGAGCGAAAGGAGCAAGGTAAGAAAGTCGTTAAACTAAGGAGTGTCATGGAAGACACACGGGAGATGTGAAAACGTCATTTAGGACTTTGATCCCATGTGATGGTAAATATGCTTTCTCAGCTTTGCTCAGCCTCCATGTGTGACCCACGTACTAACCAGGAGAAGCGACCACGCAAAGGAATAAAGAACAGAAGCCAAATGGATGTTCTTTTCTTATTTTTTCCTACTGAGGTTGTGAGAAAGACCTCAGGCTTTGTCTAATTTGTCGGTAGTAGATTTCACTGGTTATACAATGAGTGTGACAGGGCCTACCTGGGTCTTTGTAGGCAACTTTTTAGAATCACGTAGAAGATGGAGTTAGGTGGTAACGTTTTACCCAGAATGCAGCGTGGTGCTATTGCAGAGAGGAGCCCAACTTGGACTGTCAGCCTAGCAATGGCTGATCTTCATGTGGGAGGTGTTTGCTTCTGTGAACTCTAAAAAACATTCGTTACCACCATCATAACATTGGCCAGATTCATAAGAAACACTCTTTGCTCCCAAGTGATAATGCGGGAAACGCTTTTCATCCGTGATGTGATCATGAGTGACTAACAGTTGTTCTGGTCATTGCTAATTTCAATGGGACGAATGTGAGAGGGGTTTATGGGGCAACAGTTTAAGGGCACCGATGGTGCTAAACATGAATTCCAAATAGTTTTATCAAGGGCAGCCTGTCTGTGTTCCATCTGCTTCTAGTGCTTCTAGGGTCTTGATTTCAACCCATAGAGCAGATTCCCTGTTATATTGGATTTAGAGATAAGTCGATATTTCACAGGTGCGATGGGCATGTGTTGGGGACTGATGTTAAAGATGGGGTGTGGATAGTATCCCATCGTGTAAATGTGCCAAAGTTTTTTCATCCGTTCATCCACGGATGGGCGCTGAGGCTGTTTCCAGCACTTGGCTATATTGTCAATAGTGCCTCTACGAACATAGGGGTACGTAGCTTCTTCTGAATTGGTGTCTCAGGATTCTTCAGGTATAGTCCTAGTAGTGGAATCGCTGGGTCATAAGGCAGTTCCATTATTCATTTTTTAAGGAAATTCCGTACTGTTTCCCATAGGGGCTGCGGCAGAAAGAAGAAGGAACTCCTACCTTTTGTGACAACATGGATGGACTTGGGGAGTATTTATTATATTTAGTGAAAGAAGCCCAGTCGGTGAAAGACAAAATACCATATGATCTCACCTAATACAGGAGGCTAATGAACAAAACAAACAAACAAGAAAAATAGATCCAGAGACATGGAAACAAGGAACAGACTTTCAGTGCACAGAGGGGTGTGGGGGAGGGGAAGGAAGAGGCAAAGAAGGGGAACAGTTTAGTCAAGGAACCAGTATGAGTGACCCATGAACACGGACACATGTGGGGCTGAGTATGGGAGAGGGGAGGGGGTGGGTGGGGCAGTGGGGAGCAGTGGGAGAAAATGGAATACAGATAATACAACAACACCTTAATTTAAATACAGGTGGGGGTTGGGCCTGAAAGGAGGCACTAGGAAGACGTCCTATTTCTGGCTGGAGTGCACAGCTGATGAGGAAGCGGATACCACAGGACTTGCGGGTTGCTTCTCAGTGCACCTCTCTTACCTGTTCCCCCCAAGTTCCCTTCCATGCCTGAGGTCGCGTTCCCACTGGGTTTGTTCTGTACAATCCAGTCTCCCTCTGGAGCCTCCGCCTTTGGGGACTCACCTGGAGTTGTCTTTAGAGAATGAACATGTGGTCGCTGTTCTTTGCTGCCGGAAACATGGTCATGGTCACCTGCTCTGTGTATGTAGAATCATATTTCCGTCCTTTGAGATTTTGGACCAACGCAGTGTTTTCTGGGCAGATGTCTGGCTGCAGGCTGGACAAGTCACCATGTCAACATGTCCCCTTGTTATGGCTTCTGCTCGCATTGTGTTGGCTGCGTCTATGACCACCTTGTATGTATAACACCGGGCTGCAGTGTGGACTAGCATGTAGCAAACTCTGCAGACATAGCTGTTGAGCTCCCTCTGTTGTGACAGCCACTCCTTGATCAACCACCCCTCCTTCTAGGCGTGTTTCCTCTGTCCCTCACCGTTGCTGCTCCTTGAATTAACTTGGGTCACAAGGGTCGGAAGGAGACAGGGTGGGGCTCCACTGGGGGAGAAGAAATGGTCCTTCTTCTGGGAAAGGAGAGTATGTTTCTGGATGGAGTGGAATACCAAGTTGGGCTCATGTTTAGGAATGGCCCAGGCTACAGTGAGTGTGAGTGTCAAGGGTTTGGGCTTCATTCAGGTGGTAGGTGCACTTAACTCTAGTTTCTAGAGAGATGGCTTCATCGTCACGGAGATTGAAGACTCCATTTGTGGAGCATCAGGGCGGAAGTTCAGGGAGGGAGCAGGCAAGGTGACTAAGAGATACGACATCGGTGAAAGACACAGTGTTACCCCAAAGTGTGGACTCAGCCTGAAAGCCACGAGGGTGCCGCAGACGGAAAGAAGAGGGTGACCCACGTGCAAAGTCCTCAGGAGGAGGATTGGGGCTTAGCAGATGCCTCTAAGGACGTGTAAATTGAAAGATAACCTGATGGCTAGAGAGATGGAGGTGTCCTCTAGGGAAAGAACATCTGATGCTCCATAAGTCCTAATTCACCATGTCCTACCCAGAGGCCAGAATGGGTGGCTTTACCTAGTTCAGGTTGTTTCACACAGAATACAAGAAAAGCGGGAGTTAAATCTCCCTGACATCCAGAGACCCAAACAGCAAAGTCTCCTGCTAATACAATGGAAGTGTCTTCACGTTCCCACCACCCAACGTTGCTGAACGTGGAAGAAACCTGCAACCTCTATGGTCTCACTCGGACCACTGCTTATCTTCGCTCAAGGGAAACAATAAAAAAGGGAAAAGAATTTGGTGATGCTGTGCATGGTTTTGCTGGTAGTCTCCCGTCTTGTCATCAGCTCTCCATGATCCTGAATCCATCACGTGTCACCTTGAGAAGCCAACACCTTGGATGGCTCCCTCGAAACCTGCCGGTGGTCTGTCGTGTGCTCCCCGAGTGTTTTCCTCCATGATGTCACTAAATGGTCCCATCAGGGACCCTTCACATTCCTATCTTGCTCGTGACCAAGCCAGGCAGGATTTCAATGAACATTTGAAGATATTTTTGGCCCCATGAGCTACACGGTGCATTGAAGGGATGTCATGGCATGTCGCATGGTGGAGAGTGGCTGCCTATGTCCAGAATTATCATGATATCAACCAGATTAGGGCTCCCCCGCAACCACTCACCTGTAGGCATGAAACTGTCCATAGGCAGAAGGTGTCTGAGTCTGAGTCTGACCTCACCCTTCCTGCTGTAAGAGCAGCTCTGCCATTAGCACCTTTTTGCTTCGATGCTTTTACTACTGTTACCGAGATCTCACTTTTAAGCTATTCTTAAATTGACATGTTTTTCCCCACCCACCACCACCAATAGTCCAGAACATAGAAGCCATTCAAATAGACCATAGTCACCATCTTTGGGCTGCCATGATGACTTTTAAAATTTTGTTCATCATTTTTAGAGAGAGGGGCAGGGAGGGAGGTAGAAAGGGAGAGAAGCATCCATGTATGGTTGCCCTTCCCCTGCCTCCAGCTGGGGACCTGGCTGGAGACCTGGCCTGCAACCTGGTCACGTGCCCTGGCTGGGAAACCCTGTTTCAGGGTTATACAGTTTTGTTTGATGGTGAATTTTTGTTATTTACCTTCCCTGCTAATTTGGACACCTCTCCAGAGTGGGGCGCAGTCTTCATGGTGCCAGTGGTGTGGTGTCAGACGCCTAGGACAAAAAAATAACGAATATAGCTTCAATCGGTGATTGGAGTGCCTTTCCGTCACAGTGAGTTCATACACTGTTCATTCTGCCAGTGAAAACGAAACCTTTGCTCAATTATCTCATTGATGTACAGCCAGGAGGTGTTTCTTATATTAGACACCCAGAAGTTTTTCTTCATTTTGTGTCGCAGTATGAATAAAATTATTCTAAATGTTCATGGTGAACCGTCCCTCAATGTAGGCAAGGACATGCCTTGTTATCGTCCCAAATAAGATTAGTGAAACTGCTGTAATCCTCTCTGATATGATTAAAGCTGGTTTTTATGCAGTTTCTGAATGAGCAAGCAACTGGATCATTCTATATTTTCCAGGGATTTTTCAATAAAGACTTTTTTATTTATTTTTGAGAGAGCCAGGAAGGGAGCCAGAAAGAGAAGGAGAGAAACATTTACTCATAGTTGCTTCTCACCTGCCCCCAACGGGGGACCTGGCCTGAAACCCTGGCACATGTCCTGACTGGGAGTTGAACCGGTGACCCTTTGGTTCACAGGCTGATGCCCCATCCCCTGAGCCACACCAGCCAATGCTATTTTCAAGGAAATTAAAAAAAAAAAGATGGGGCATCACTGAAGTATTCACTTTTCCTTTCTATAACATTAATTGATGCAACTGGAAATCTACAGGGGGAAAAAACAAACCCTTACTAATGTTAACTAGAGATCTTCCACCTTTCCTTGGAACATCCTTTGGTTGCGCCATTATTTCCAATATCATTTGTCCTGCCAAACAAAACTTGTTCAAAGAACTCAGGGGGAAGCTAGCCCTCACCTGTCTCCAGGTGGTCATGGCAGATGGAATAAAGACTGAGGGGCTCAGAGTCTGAGGAAAAAGGACCGGCAAGGCCGGCTGCAAATGTCAGGCAGCGATGCATGGACCACCTGCAGCTTGGGCAGCGGCCAGGTGAGTTTTACCCATTCAACACCCTTGGAGAGGCACCTCCGTTGTGTCCGCATTTGGGTCTAGACTTAGCAGGTTGCACATTTGAGTGACAGTAGCTTTCAGGCCCTTCCCCAAAATGTGAGTCGCATACTGACCATCACGATGCACGTATCTTTCCAAATGAGCATTTTTTTTGGTGATAAATATGCAGAAGTGGAATTGGTGGGTCCTACAGGGAGGTGGATGGAAAAGGTGAAACAGTGAGTAAGTCTAGATGGAAACCACAAAACCACAGGATGGAAAGTCCAGCACAGGACACAGAGTCAGTAGTATTGTACTAACTGGTTGTGGTTCGAGGGGGTCCCAGATTTATCCAGGGATCGCTCCATGCGTCATGTAAATGCCTAATCCCTGTGGTGTGCGCCTGAAACGAATAGAAAAGAATACCAAATGTCAGCTCTGCTTGGAAGAAAGAAGGAAATGGGAATCAGCTGCCTCATGGAAGTAAAGCAGTGACAAAGAGAAATCAATGAAAATACAGTTTTCTTCCCCCGTAATAACTTGCATTAGTTGCCCACACAATGGAAGACATTCTTCATTTGTTCCGTTCCTGCCCCAAAGCTGTGAGATGAAGGTCGTTTCATAATCGCTGAAGGGACCGAAAGACTAGGAGCTGTTTTGTTGAAACTCCTTGGTTCAGGGAAGAGTCCTTGCACCATGTTGAAAAAAAAAATGGACTTAGTTGGATGAAAGCATAAATAAAGTATGACAGCCAGACCCTACGTGTTGGCATGGAAACCAGCGGAAAATGGCTTTGTCTCAGTCAGTGAGCGGCTGGCTGCAATTCTCATCATTTTTGGTCAAGAGATGATTATTGTCTGTCGGCGGACCCTGGGGTTGCCCCCTTCCCAGCCCGTGGGGAGCTGTGAGGTCGGACGGCGGTGGTTTTGGTTGGAAAGGTGCAGGGCTGCGCAGGTGAGATGGTGGCTATAGAAGTGGCGTAGAATTGGATGTTGTTCTGGGGGTGTGGAAGTCTTTTCAGAGGCTGCAGTGATAGAATAGGATGGGGTGCAATGAATGCACTGCCGACGCGTGGGGTAGACAATTCGAGGATGAAGCACCAGCACTTCTAAGCGCCCGATGGCAGGTTCCAGACAATCATGAAAACGTAAAGACAGCATCGCTCCTTGTGGGGGACATTGTCAGGGGGTGCCCCGTTCTGTGGTTCTGGAACCGGAGTTCCTGGAGTTTGATTTCATGCCCATGAGCGGTGGTTTTGGTTTGCCTTACTGCCCCCAGAGAATGTACTGCACCCCCATAAACGGAGAGGTTGGTCCATGGATGAATTTCTGTTTCACAGGTTGGTGAGGGGCAGCGACTCACCAACTTCAATCATATCTATTCCCATTCTGGAATTGACCCTGACGGACGGCTGCACCTCCAGTGCATGTTGCTAAGTGCACTTTGCTCCTGAGCATTTTTTTCTTTTTTTTTGAGCAAATCCCAAAAATCTAATTCGCTTTGATCCCGAGTCTCATACACAGTCCTTGTGCTGTCTCCACGGTCAAAGATGCCCATGATTCATCTTCCCATAAGCCAAAGGTCAGGTATTTTGGGGTGACACTTCTGCTAAATCTGTCATGATTCATCCTTTCCGCAAGGCAAACCCATCCATCATGTGAAATTCGTGTTTTATCCTTTTGTATATTCTCACTTAAGTCATTGGTTTTAAGCAAACGCCTTGACCAGTTGGTATAGCCTTTCAGATCATGGACAGAGACAAAATATCAGATAAAAGCTCCTAATTAACCTTGTAAGTTTAAAATGATTTTATTTTTTAAATGACTTTACTTATATGTAAACATGTACCAACACGCCCAGTGTTAGTCACTTATTTTTTGAAATAACAATTGGGGGCATCTTCTCCTAAAATACCTAATTCCCTTTGCTTTTTTTTTTTTTTTTCTTTTAATTTTATTGTTGTTGTATTACATCCCTTTGCTTTTAATATTCTAAAAATAACAATTCCTTACACTGAGTGGGTCATTTTTATCAACCTGCAAACTATGCAGAAAGGAGTCTAAGTAGCAGGACTGAGAAAGACGACTATCTTATTCCATATGCCATTGTTTCTGGTCAGATAATTAATTTTAATGGGGCTTTAATGATCTATTTGTTGCCAATTTGGTAAATGTGTGTTTGTTTTTCTGAGTCGCACAGCTGTCTTGAAGAACTCATCTGCATCCGATGATGGCTATTTAACTTTTGTCTTAGCGGTGAAAGCTCTACTTTTACATCACGCTATTGCTGCTTCAATGATTGCATTTATGTGCGTATGTACGTATGCGTGTGCTTGTGTGTTTACTGAGAGACCCTTTTCTCGTGACTAAGATTTTCACACGTGAAATTCTGCCCAAAGTGATGTCCATTGGTTGGCCCATCGTCCGGACGCAGCAAGGTTGCAGGTTCAGTCCCCGCCCAGGGCAGGTGCAAGAATCCACCAATGACGCACCATAAATGCAACAGCTGACCCGTGTTTCTCTCTCCCTCTCTCTCTGAAATCAATTAAAAATCATAAAGATATTCATAGCATCCCGGAAGCCATGGAGCTGTTCAATGAACACGTCTGCATGCCATTCTGGCACGGAGTTTTCCCCTCTTCTCTCTTCAGCACCATGAAAAGAAAAGTGGGGGTGTCCCTTGCATGACCTTGAGCCTTGCTCGATTTTGAATCTCTTTGGTCCATGAACCCCCCCTGGCCCCAGGGGTCCATCTTTTCACAGCCTCCAAGTTGCCAGTCGGAATTGGAGCTCTTTGTGGAAGGCCTCCAATGGGTTCCTGAAAGAGGAGTAGGGGACCCCCAACCAGATCGCCTCATCCAATCCTGTGGGACTGCGTAACGTTGAGGTAGCCCGGACTGACGGGCACTTGTGTTCACAGGTCACAGCCCAGAAGCACACCGTGACGCCTGGGACACAGCCAGCCTGCATTCCCCGGGGAAAACATCTTGCTCCCTTGTGTGACTGCAGAATTCAGTTCCACGCGGTTGGAGCATCGGGTCCCTTTACCTTGGTGGCTGTGCGACCGGCAGGGCTGGCCGTCGGCCACCTGCCAGCTTCTCTCTGTAATGTCAGCAGGACAATCTCTTGCTCCGTTTACCTGGCGGAGGGAGAGGATCCTACAGCAGAGGCTGGTCCAGCCAAGGGCGGCCCATTCCCAGAGGCGGGGGTGGGGGGCGAATGTCTGTTTTCTGTGCGGGTCCCAGGCCACTGCTGGGCCGTTGGTCAAGCAAGGATGCATAGGGGTGGCCTTGGGGTGCATTCCCCACCAGTGTTGGGTCCCCGTATTTTAATTTCCCTGGACTTGCACAATCAATGGCCACCAGTGCGTTGGCGGCAACCATCAGAAATGCTTCCTTTCAAGAAGCCAGCGCTGCAAGCTTCTTGTGCAGATTCGGAAGGAGAACGTCTTTCTTACCTTCCTGGCTGTTTCCGGTGGCAGCCGCCATGTCCAGGGTTGCTTGGTCTGTAGACCCACCCCTGGCCCCTGGCCCTCGACGGTCACCTCCTGTCTATGTGGCGTTCGTGTTCTGTGCTTTTACAAGGACAATAGTCATTACTTTTAGGGACCACATGAGTCTGTTAGGATTCTATCCACACATCCTGGCTAATTCTGTCTGCAAAGACTCTATGTCCCAATCGTGTCCCACCCTGAGGTCCGGTGGATGTGACGTATATGCAGGGACACTTTCGAACCCCTGCTATTTACTGCGCCTGGCCTGTGGTCTGTCACTGCCCAAACCCCTTGTGTGACCTTCCCTCAAACTCTCCTCTCCTGAAATGTTTTTCTCACTTGTCTTTTTTTGGTCTACGTCGCTCCTGCTTGTGTTACCTGCTCTTTAAGTCCCTCCTTCCGGTGCCTTCACTGAGCTTCCCGTCGCACTCTGTAATAGATGCTGCATTTTACATGTCTCTACATAGGTATCCGTTTCAATCTGCTTGTCTGTTTATCTGTGCATGCAATTTATGTAGGTGCGACAGGAGACATGCTTCCTAAAGCACACCTGGAGAAATATAAATCTATAAAACACATATAAATACGTGAAAAGGCATAAGCGTACGTATTGGGTGAGTGATGATAGTCTTTACTGAAAGACTCACCCACTAGACATATTACTATATATATTAAAATGTATGTAATATTACAGATAATCAAATGTGTTTATATGCATGTGTATGCACAAAAAACCCGTGTGTGTGTATATATATACAGACACACATATGTGTCTATATATACGTATGTATGTATTACATACGTACACATACGTACACATATATATATGTGTGTACACATTCACATATATATTTCCAGAGTGATCTTGTTATTTCTTAAAATGCATAGACATTTTACATGCCTTTTGTTCTATGTTATCTTTAACATTACATTTCTACATATTACTGGGAGTATATGTGTTTAGTAAGTGATAAATAGCAAGATGCATGGATATTTGCGTCCGTATACAGCTGTGTGCGTACCACACGCTGAGCATGTGCGGCCAACATTCAGGGAATGTCAGTCCCACAGTTGAGCGTACGATCATCTATGTAAGCATGTGTATGGGGGGTGGGGGTGGGGGTGTCACCGTGCACATGACAGAGTTTACGCACATCTTGAACATATCTTCGGATACTGACCAGGTAGCCGTTTCAACCATGGAAGGATCACTGCGTTCTCCTGGTGAAACGATGGTGTTTAAAGATCTGTTAACACTCTTGACCACTTTCTTAGGAACACGTGTTTACGCCGTTAACTATGCTACGCTGCATTTAGTTACTCCCTGCCTATTCCATCGGAAGGAATAACACCAAAGACCGAAACCCATCACCGGGAGTGATTTTTATAAATGCCTGAAATTGCCTCTAATTCCCGAAGGAAGACAACCAGGACGCCGGCCGAGGCTTTTCCAAATGGAACTTCTTTACACGAAGGCTGTAAACACGGGGACACACGCTAAGCTCACATCTTTGCCCGCAGCACATGCTTTTATGGGCTTACAGTAGGATGAGTGCATCGGCTTAGAGCCATTAAACATCTGTGATGGAACTCCTATCAAAGACAATCTCATTGTGCACTTTCGCGCATGGTTCTGTTTTCTGAAGCAACCCAGGGCTCATCCAACGATTCAAGAATATTCAAATCGAGGCAGATGGGGGATGATCAGGATGTGTTCAGTTATGAAAAGCAGGGTTGTATTTTCTTACTTGAGCAGCATGGCTGGGTGGGGTGTCCAGGGTGTGACGGGGAGAAAAGGCTGATATTGGGATCATGTTTACAACGGTCACATGTGTTCAGAACACGGGTGGTTCCTTCGAAGTAGGTACCATGGTTTCGCTTACACAGTCGCCTACACTTGATGCATCGTTGGCCGATGACGAAGGAACCATTTAAACCGGTCTCTGCATTTGTTCCATTTGCCTTGTGTGGAAGCACCGTATCCAGCGGAAAGTTTATACCTTTTCCTGAACACGCATGTTCCTTCCTCTATGACTTGGCTAGACTTTTTCTGTTGTTTATCAGACCCCCGGTCCTGGGACATAGTCCAAGGCATTGTTATCTCTGTGTTTTATCTTTTATTTTGCGGTGTGGAACAAAATCCCCTGCTGGAGGCCAACGACCACCTCGTGTAAAATTGTTTTCACTTTTTGGTAAGAAGATAGCCCTGTATCACCATTCAGGGTCCGAATCCCCAAAGTATGGCCGCTGGAAATGCTGGACCAAGTCCGTCCACCTCTCTTTGCTCTCGATAGTGGTCTGGCTTGCACCGTGGGAGTGCACATCCTTTGGCATAAAATTTTTATCTATTGGGTGCAAAAGATTGGGAGCAATGCTCTGTGTGTATCCAGCACACCATGCAACTTGGTGGTTACTAGATTCACCCTGACATCACTGTGACGCAAATAGGAAAATCAGCAGGACGGAGTTAAGAGTGTCACGTAGGAACGTTCCGTCTGTCTTCTGTGGTGGTGTGTTATGAACACTGCGAAACCTGGTGTTGACATACGAGGTGGGTCACCAGCTTCATATTTGTGCTTCGTGTAGGACAGTCACCCTCATTTTAGCTTCTTCGCGTCCTTAACCTGTACCCTGCAGGCGTCAGGGAGAAGAAGCTGAACCCTGAGAATGACCCGCCTTTAAAAACTACATGTACAAATAAACGGGATGTGGGATTTCACTTGGCGGTTTCCAAGTCCCACATGGTGACGTGCTTAACACAAACAAGATAGTGCTCCAGCTTTGCAGGTCAGAATGAATTCCTCGATGCCTTTTCTGGGGCTGAAATCTTAGATCCTGGGCTAGGATCCGAAGGAAAACCTACTTCTTGCTTTTTGTGTGTGTAAAGAGGCTGCCGCACTCCTGGGGTCACGGCCCCCTCCGTGAGCTGCAGAAATATCCGTGCCTTCCTTTCTTTCCATGCTTGGTCTGAGGCTGATTGTGTTTTCCTGGTGCTTTTATTCCATCTGAGAGGTGTCCATTGGGGCCACCTGGATTATGCGGGGCATTTTCCTTATTTTCAGGTCATCTGATTATCCCTCTTAATAGCATCTGAACATTGAATTCCTGCCTCCTGTTGTACCGGCTGAGTGCGGGGATAGACATGGGCATCTCTTGGGAAAAAGAGTGAGTTATTTATTCTCCCTATCGTGGGGAAGAAGAGACAAAGTCAGCGTGCAGAGCATTCTAGTTCATCCACGCTGATGCTGCCCTGCAAGGTCAGGAAGCATTGAGTGTCCAGGCGTTATGTTTGGCTATGGACGTCATCTTCCTTCCAAACGGTATACTATTGAACAGGGGTTGGGGAGAGAAACGGGGTTCCACGGTGGATTATTATCCAGACAAGTGCACCTGACTAAGCAAGGCATCCAGGGCCAGCACCAGCTGTGACACGTCCCGCTGACCCCATGCACCCTTGAAATGACAGCATAAGGAACACACTTTAGATTAGTGACTTCATCCCCAACATGCGTAACTGCCATCTCATCACAGAAAACACTGGAAACATCCACAGGAAGGGATGGTCTACAAAATGCCTGGGGAGAGGTTGTGCCAAGTTTCAAGGTCAAAAGAAAGAAGGCAAGTTCAAGATGTTGTCCTGGCTAAGAAAAAGGAGAGTAAGGAGATGTGTGAAACAGACAGAGAAGATAAGGACTTTCGATAAAAACTGGGGAAATGTGAACAAAATACGGACATTGGTTGATTATAATGTATCTCCGTTGGCTGGTGAATGATAATAAATGGACCAGCCTCATGTTAGAAGAAACTGGGTAGGATGTGCACGGCACTCTCTGTATTAGCTCCACCTTTTGCTCGCCATCTAAAACTGACCTAAAATGGAAGTGTATTAAAAAATTATATATGCTATATCCTTTTCTCTGATTTCTAGAGAGGCTTTGAGCATCTCCATGTACAGTATCTATAAAAATGTCTCAATTTGACAATCCAAATGGGGCCTTTGATTTTTTTTCTTTCTTTTTTATAAAGAAAAAGTTGCTTTTATGGGAATTACGATTGACCCCTCTAGAAAGAGGGAGGTGATGGTTAGCTTCTTGCCCACCAGCACCCCGGGGAGGAATCTTTGTGCACCTGCTGTCCTTAGAGGCTATGAGATGGCACGCCCAAATCATGGACAGACAACTCGGGGTATCACCAGGATACCCACCAATGCTGCTGGAACACCTAGATAAAGAGATGGTTTCCCTGAAAAATGTGCCAGACACACACGGGCCAGGATGACCTCCTGGGAGAGGGAAAATTGGCAGAAGTGGAAGGCTGAGGCTGCTTTCCACAGGAGTGACAGTGTCTCTTCATTCACATTTTAATTTATTATTATTATTATTATTATTTTGCCAAAGACTGAAGTTAGCAGGTGTGGCAGGCACGGGCATCCCTGGGGAAGCTCATGGGGTATTTTGAACAAGCGATGGAGCTTTTTATGCAGCACCTGTGTTGAGTGAAACGCACTGTGTCCACTGTCTTTCACAAGGACAGCTTTTCTGAGGTGCACCCTGGTTGATGTGTTTGCTGTTAATAGGATGGTATCCTTTTGTTCCTAACTGACCCCACCCGAAACAGCTCTGTGATAGCTCATTGCCCGGAATCCATGTGGCTCCTTCTATCTGCAGGGAAATCACCCTCCAATGCCAGAGATTTCAGTCCCCTCTGGTTCTTAAAAATAATAATTTCAAGGCCCTTTACTGAGGTCATGTGATTTATAGCTTTTGGAACGGCAGACTCAGGAGCTCGAGAGTGGAAGGATTTTGTATACGTGGGGACTAATTTCCTTTTTCAGGGGGAAGGGCTGTGGGCAGTGGGTCCCCACGGGAGACCCAGAACAAAAAACCCAAAGTCAACCTGAGTGACTTGATGAATAAAGAACCAAGACCCCCGTTGATATGTGGATGTATTGTTCCTTTACATGGAGAATGACTAGGGTCCCAGCTCTCCCTCCAATTCCTACCCCAGACCCCAAAACTCACACTGCAGAATGGTTTTACCCATTAGTCAGCATTCTGCACTCTGATTCCAAAAAAAAAAACCTTTTTTCTTCCATTAACCATGCAACAGCATTCAGAATCTTCCAGAATGTCTTGGCAAGGAGAACATACGAACATACCTACAGTGTACGCTTTGTGTGCATGGGTGTGGGTGTGTGGGGTTAATACAACATTTCAGATGGTGCATATCAGGACAAATAAAAACCAATTTCATTGTCGACATGAATTTTCTACATAAGGATGCGTGAAAAACGTCTCCTATAATTCAAGATTAAATTAGTTCCAGTTTTTAAATACATTGTGGGTACATCTCAGGCTCCAGAGGTGGTTCGGGGAGGTAATCTATTCTACCCACTGAAAGTGGTAATGAAAACGGGAGAAACTCATGTAGATCTAATAGGATTTGTCTTTTATTCCCGAGAACAGAAATATTTCAATAACAAAACTCGCAACCCCCAAAATGCTTCTGTGAAACTCTGCGGGGCCCTGAGATTTTAATAAGAACCACAGCCATAGATCATGTTACCTTTTTACATCTATTTGATGCGTCGCAAACACAGTATGAAATCAATTCTTCCCAATTCCAGCCAAACAAGAAAAGAAAATGGTGAGTCACCTTTTCTTTCCATTTGTCTTCTGAAGGCAGCCGGAGAAAAAGAAGAAAATAGAGCCCAGACCCAAAACCCTGTTATTTCCATTATCCCCATGATACGTTTCTGAACTTGCAGGAAATTGGAAAGACCCAGAGCTTGGCCTCACGGTAGAGCCACCAATACACGCCTGCGATTTTCCTGAAATGACAACCCAAGGAAAATTAAGGGATGATAAATGACAATCTGCTGTCAAGTCTAAAAGTCAAACAAGAGGAGGCAACAGCGGCCTCCCTTCCTGAGAGACCAGCGTACAGCGCAGAGAAGCGTTTGCTTTTCTCATGAGTAGTTTTTACTTCTCATGGATGGCATGAGGAATAATAACTCTGTCTTGTTGGAGGTAAAGTCTGCTGGTCAGAAATCCAGGGTTTTTCTGGTTCGAATCATGGTCTTCTGACCCCAAGACCACCCTCTTATTATAAGCCAGCAATTCTAGGTCCCTTTACATGCCTGGGAACAGAAGTCTTCAAACTCAGGGGTAATTTTCTGAAGCGTTTTCAAAGCAGGCTTCTGCCCATAATTTAGAGAAATCATGTACTTGCACTCAGCTTCTGGAAGTCCTCTACCCTACGGGTGTTTCCATTAAAAATTCATGTCTTATCACTATGTCTTATATCTCCAGTGGAAAAAATAAGAAAAGGTAGTTAAAAAGTAGGTAGAAAATGAAACATGCCCTTTACCACGCATGGCACCTCTTAGGGTCCTGTCTCACCCAGCGCGTGGTTAACCATCTCTCCCTCCAAGTGCTGGTTTCGTGAAACTGTCTCTGTTGACGAGAAAGGGTTCCCGGTCTGACCCATTTCCATGCCGAGGGAAACTGAGCCTTGTTCCAATGCCCTAATTTCAGAACCAAACAATGCAGCCGTGGGTCAGCTCTACCTATTCCTTCCTGTGCCAGCGTTCATTTGGCTGTAGGCCAGGTGTGTGATGTACACCCACACGGACATGAAAGTCCCCCTGGAATGGCTGACGCTCACTGTGCCCATCAAGTGCACATGGAAGTTAGAATGTATGCTAACGTGTGTGTACGTGTGGAGTGCGTATTCTAGTTATAGCAAATAGCCATGGTGCGGGGCTGCAGATCAGCGACCAACTAATCAATCACACACCCATCCGTGATGGGGAAGGAAATATTTATTCCCCCTTGAAGCCACTGCAGCACCCTCTGTATTGAAAGGAATCTATGTGGCTTAGACACACCCATCCTGTCTACTTATTCTTGTGTCGACAATGTGCCCAAGTGGTGCTATCCATTGACTTCATTATACAGGGTGGGGCAAAAGTAGATTTACAGTTATTTGTGTGGCAAATAATGCAATAATTAATACGTAATAATACAAAAATGAACCGTTTTGCATACTCACAAGCGTGAACAGGACTACTTCTGCCCCACCCTGTGTATGTAAATGTATGTAATTAGCAACAAACAATATATATTCGTAGCAGCGGATAGATACTGCTTTTCCGAATTTTCTACAAGGTGTTCTTTCCTATTATGTTTAGTAGGGAAAGCACGACTTTCCAGAGTGTGACTTTGGAAAACCGTGTAGGTAGAGCACCCATGAGGACCATCAGAAGCAAAGGCATAGAAACATAACAGGCATTTCTCAGGACTTGGAGTGTAGGGATATTTTATTTATAAGAGCACATTTGAATTTTTAATCACGGCGCACCTGTACTTGCGTGCGAAGTTCCAGAAATATCCCTTTTAACATTTTAGACCAGTGAGTGATGGTGGAGCAGCTAATGATGAGGTGTGAGGGATATTTTTGTGGCATTTTTTTGTGACATTTTTTGCGGGGGAAGGATGCAGCTGAGGAACAAGAAGAAAGCAGACAGCCCATCTGCATTTTAAAAAGGCTTTTTGGGGTTCACCCAACAGTACCGACCCGAGGAATCTTCTCCCCGGGGCTCTGTAACACCTGTGTTTACATAGCTCACGCCTGCTATGAGATTAGCTTCTCACGGCATGTTGGCTGGATTTTAGGCCCCTTCAATAGTTTGATTTGCCAAGACAAATACTGCAGTGGCTTCTTTTTTAAAAAAGAAAAGAACGAAAGGGCTTTAGCTGAAATACACACAGCACAGGAAAGGCGGTGTTCAATCCCGTTTCTGGGTCAGGCTCTACCATGGAACATCAATCTAAAACGGCGGTTGGGCAGATCGTATCTATAAAAAAAAGTCTCAGCCGGCGGCTCTTCTGTCCACACGCTTTTTGGGAAATGTGGCTGGAGGAGCAGAGATTCTAGAAATAGCCAAACCTCTTGAAAGAGCAGAGGGACGTTGGAGCGCTTTACCTGCTCTGTTTCAAACGGTTCTATTCTATAAAGTCATAGTAGCCAAGTCAGTAGAGGCCTGAGGTGGGTAGAAATACCGGGTAAAGGAATACAGCTGGCGTCCACAAATGGACCCACACACTTGCAGTCAATCCGCTTTCTTCTTAAAAAATACGTAACGATCGAAACATTGTGTGCTCAGTGACGGAAGTCAGTGAGGGAAAGGCAAACGTCATTTAATGTCACTCGTATGCCGAACCTGAAGAACACTCCACATGAGCAAACAGAAACCAACTTGTAGCCATGTTAGAAAATGGGTTAAATTCCTCCAACCAGGGAAAAGAGAGTGTTTTCCCTTATTCATGCCGGGTCATCTGGACGTCCCTAGGTGAAACCAGGAATGCCACGCACCAAAGTCCACTCGAAATAAACAAACGATGTAAAACTGAAGGCTGAAGTCATCCGTATTCGGAACGAAAAATAGGAGAAACTCTTCAGGATCTTCGGTTGGGCAAGGGTTTCTTAGCTATGATGTCAGAACACAAAGCTTCAAAGATAAAGGATAAGTTAGACCTTATCAAATTTTTAAAATCCATGCTGTTCAGGAGACAATGCCCCGTGTACCAAAGACAAGCGTCAGGCTAGGAGGAAAGACTTGCAAATAACTGTATTTCTGGCAAAAGCCTTGTATCTGAAATATATATATAAAGAATGTCTATTGTTCAGTAATAAGGCCCATTGAGCACAATTTTTAAAAACTGGCCCAATAGCCCTGGTGGTTGGAGCGTTGCCCCTTGTACGAAAAGGTTGAGGGTTCGATTCCTGGTACGGGAGGCAACTGATCGCTATTCATCTCTAAAATCAATAAACATATCCCCAGGTAAGGATTTAAAAACTGGGCACAATGTTTGAGCAGACAAAGCAGATGATACAGTCTGGCAGGTTCTTCAAACATCAAACATAAACTAGCCATTGTGCTCCCAGATTTCAACCCAAGAGAAATGAAAATATGCATTCATTCCAACCACTACCTGGAAACAGTACCCCCCCCCCAATAAAATAAAATAAAATAAATAAATGGCCATCAGCAGATGAATGGAAAGCAAAGTGGGGTGTGTCCAAACAGGAGAATATTATTTTTTCATGTACAGAGATGGAGTCCTGGTACTGTGACAACACGGGTGGGTGGGAAAATCCTGCTTAGTGAAAAAAGTCAGGTGCAACCTGACTATCATATGAATTTATTTCCGTGAAATGCTCAGAACTGGCAAGTCTGTGAACAGACAGAAAGTACACGAGTGAGACCCTAAATTGGGTATCTTGTTGGGTTGATTTTATGACCATGTAAAGGATACCTCTGTGAAAGTATTTAAACATTTAAAAATTTTATTGATTTGTGAAAGGCAGAAAGAAACATCCATTTGTTGTTTTACTTATTAATGAGGTATGGGTTGATTGGTTCTGTGCCCTGACTGGGGATTGAACCTGCAGCCTTGGTGTATCAGGAGGGTATACAGCCCGGCCAGGGCTGTGAAGCTCTTATAAATCCCAGAGGAATTTGGTAAAGATTAGCCGGCATTGATGAGTAACGATGTAATGATGTTAAAACTGGAAATCTCGCGACCATTTCTCCATTTGTTGGGAAGGTTTCCCCAGGTGCAGCCTTGGGCCTTGCAGAATGGCCACTGGTCCATGGGGCCAGGCCAGGCGTCAAGTTTCTGTGCGTCCTCGCCAGTGTGGAGGGAAAAGAACTGTGTGAAAGCATAATTTAGAAGAAGGCTGGGATGCCAGGCCCCTGGGAATGGTAAATCCCAAGTGCAGACAGAGAGTCAGAGTTCCAAACTACCCTTCCTGGGCGAGAATTGGCTGATTTTGGAATCACTTCTTGTCTACTCATTCATGTCTTTTGACGCCCATCTTCAGTTTCTCTCCTGCCTTTTGGTTTTCAATGGACGAGGTCACCTCTTTCCATAGAAACTTGAAAAATCGTCTTGTCCTGCAAAAGATTTGAAATCCTTTTTTTTTTCCGGAAATAACAAGGACTTGTTTCCAAACACAGATGATTTAGTTGTATGATCTACATAGTTCATTTCTCCATACAAGTCATCTTTTGAGCTTTTTTTTTCCTTTGAAGATCATTTAGCCAAAAATTCAGTCTCCGAGGTGGCTTTAAAGTGGATTTTACATGGATGAACCCTGAGCAAAACAGTCCAAAGCTCTGTCCAGCTAATTTGATGGAGAGCCATTGTTAAGTTTATTTTAAGGTACTGAATGCAGTAGAATTGCTAGCACGCTCACAGGTATGCTAGGTGAACACATTCATACCCCGTGTACCCACCATGCTTCCCAAGGGACTGCCAATTCATGTCTAGCAAGGATTGCATGCAAACAACAGAGAACGAATTAAAAAGGGTTTCCTTCAAGAGTCCCCTTGAGCCATTACTGGAAATCGCTGGTTCCCTGAGCTCACGAGGCGGTCACTTCAAAGGGTCTTCAATGGGAATAGGGAAATACACCCCTTTCTGCCGTTCCTTGACATTTGCCCACATCAGCATGAAATCATGGTCTCCAAACGTGTATGAGGCCCTCTGAGGAAGGGAGAGCTAAGGAATGCTTCCAGACAGAAGGGTGGTGGGTGAACATTACTATTCCCCGCCTCTCGGAATCCAGATAGCCAAGCGCCAGGTACGTAGCAAGACACCACCTCAAGCGATGGAGACAGTTGTTCAAGGTATTGGGAACGTGGGTGTTGGAATAACCACACATGAGCTACATCTTCCTATAAAAAGAAGACGGGTGAGCCAATGAGCTCACCCCTTCAACAATGTCAATATTTAGCTTCTTACGTTGGGAAAATATACAACAGCGAATGTGGGCAGGGAGCGTAGGGGATCCCTGGGTGTGCCTACAGCAGGCAACCCGTTTTTTCCTCCTTAGAAATTGCCACGTGGCTGGTTTGCAGCAACCAAGGTAGGTGACTCCACTTATTTAGTAGTTTTACAGAATGTAAGTAACGGTAACCTTTCTATAGTAGGAAACAAGAGTTTCAAGCGCAGAAAACACGATAGAGGCTGTGTCTTCAATGGTTATTGAAAGCCTTTGTTTTTTATGTGAAAGAACCATGAGCGTTCGTGCTGTAACCGTGGTCCGAATTGACTGGGGACATTTCTGACTTTTATTGGAAATGGTGTGTTTTTAAGTTCTTGTGCATGAAATTAATGTCAGTGGTAAGCTACGTTTTGGTTAAAATTCTTCCGTGTTTGTTGTCTCGATGTGTTTTGTGTATTTCTGCACGTTGTGGGACTTCTTAACCAAAGTGTATCAGACATTTTAAAAATTTTGTCTAGATTTTAACACGTGACGAGAGAGGCATTTCTCTTAAGAAGGTGGGAAATCTTTTTTTAATAATTTAATTTCCTTTTTTTCCTTAAACTCCCATTTGCTTTTTTTTTTTTTTTTGGCAGTAGTGTCATTTTAACTCCCAAACTGCGCATTTTCACGGGATATTGAATACTTTTTGCAGAGAACACTTTGAATACGTTCTTCTTGACACCTTTTATGTTTCTCCACGTTTTGCATCACCCAATTTTATTTTTTTTGAACTGCAACTGTAACAGATTTTAACTTTTTGTATGACATTCTTTTTCTTTTTTCTTTTCCTTTGGGTGGTATCTCTCTCTCTCTTGTGAATTTTTTGCAAACCTGCTGTTTTTGAATGATTTTTTTCTTTATTTTGCTTCTCAACACGACCTCAGGAGCCAACCCCAAGAAACACGCAGATGAAATAACCCCTCATGACCGTGGTGATGATGAAGGTATTTTTTTTATTGTTTTTTCAAAGTTTGATCCTGGTGCATGATTTTATCTCTTTCTCTCTCTTTTTTGTTCTTTTTTTTTTTTTTTTTTTAATTTCAACCTGTTTTTCCTACCTGTGCCCCAAATCAGTACACTCTGCTGTGTGCTTCTTTACTTTTCTTCTTGGTTGGAAAACAGTCATTTTCCATCCCAATGACTGTAGATTGCTGCACCCTACCTCTCAGAAGACGTGCGCACGTTCTTTCTGAATGGCAAGTGAATAAGAAAAGGGGATTCACCAAAAAACAAGTTCACTTTTTCTTTTACTGTTTTTCTTTTTCTTGTTGGGCCTGGTCACACGAAGAGACAATGAAATTTTCCAACATGCATGCATTCTTTGTTCTCTTCCTTCCACATGTCATTTTGTGCACTCATGTCGCATTTTGGAACGTTGGTCTCAATTCCTTCTACGGTCTTCAAAATTTTGTGAGATGCTTCCACAGAATTTTTATGGGGAGGGGGGGTGCGTTGCGGCTGGCCTATCCATTTTTGTTCGTTTTTTTTTTTCAGACATCCTGATTCCAAACTAGGTTTCCAAGAAACCTCTGGGGTCACAGTGAAGTACATGAAAACGTGTATCAGCGAGGTGCTGGTGTTTCTTTTAGTTCTCCTTTAAGAAGCATCGTTTAAAGAAAAAAGAGTCAGCATAGCCAATAAGTGGACAGAAGCGAGTTCTCTGCATTTTCGCATGCTGTGGCTAGTGTGTCGACAATTTTTGCCTGCCAGAAAAGAAAATTTATTAATGTTCCTATGGAAAGCTCCTTGAAGGATTCCTAAACGCTTAACAAATTATCCACCAAAACTAAGTAGATAGTCTTTAAAAAAAAAAAAAAAAGATGGACGATGCTTCTAAGTGTCCCACCAGCACCCTGAATAAATGGTATAAAAGGAAAGAAACGGAAGCCTAAAATAAGCTTCTGCACAGGCCTTGTGGCCTTGGGATGGCCTAGAAATAGCACGTTCTGCACCTGATTCAACAGCCGGTGAGGTGGGCAGAATACCTGCAGTTCCATAGCTGTTCAAAAATACATTTAAAAAGCCAATCAATCCAGACCTCCTTCTGGATTTGTGAGAGGGTCCAGGGCTATAATTTGCATCCGGTTCAGAACCGTTGCTTTTTTAGTGTCTGTCCTACGGACCCCTAGGATCTGTTTTTCCCTGATGTCACTTTGAATTCACGCGTCACCTGGTTGTGTCTTCCCAAAGTCCACGAGAACCTCCTTTGGTGGCCTTGGGAGGTAAGAGATACTGACCTAACATTCTTCCCTGAGGAAACCCCTGAAAGTAGGTTGTGAAATGCTTGACAAGTTTCTTTTCCTCTGTACACGAGCTGGTAGCCTCTGAAGATAAAATTAATAAAGGCCAAGCTGATTGGACCCAGTGCCACTCATGAGAGAGACAGCAGTTCATTCAACAAAGCATGTGGCTTCTGATGCCTAAATCATCGGAAAGCCTTGTTAGCCTTGTTACTGTCTGCTTGAATTTTATAGGATAAGTAAGAGGCTCCTTCAGCTGTTCCTTCCATGACGGAGGGCAGCTTGGCACCGTTTTCCGTACTTGACTGTGACCAGGGGGCTTCTCAAAATTCCTCAATCCTTCACGGCGGCACCAGATGAGCTCATTGTGAGCTCATCCTCCTAATGCACTTTATCCCCGTCACGCTGCCTCCTTTCCTTGCAGTTCTTTTCGGAGACAAAAGAATCAAAAAGCAAGAGGGAAAATAAATAAATGTACTTGGGTACATTTGCTTTTCTTTTGAAAGCCAGTCTGTCAACGGTCTACGCAGATACGTATATACGTCTGTGCGTGTGTGTGTGTGTGTGTGTGTTGACATATGTAGATCCAGAACTAATTAACATGCAGGCCAGGCTTCTTCCATGGGAAACGTAACCCTGGGGATGATTCACATGCAGCGTTTTGAATTCAGTCAGAAGTTCTCAGGCGAGAGCCTTAGCCATCGCAGAGTGCAAGACACTTCCAAGGTTATCACCACGTCGGTGACCAAACACAGTGGCTCCTTGTAGTTCCCGTGAACACAGGTAGCTTGTACCATTTTATCCGGAAGTCGGAATCCTGTGTTATTATTTTTGGTGTGACACCTCTTCTCTTTTTGCCCCTTCCGTACGTTGGGGACCCTACCGTCACTCAACCAGAGCAAAAATAGCGGCTTGGTCCTTTTTTTTTCTCTTGATTTTGCTTTTCTTTTTGTTTTTACACAGTCGTGGCCTGTGGATCATTTTTAGGCCCTTGCTGTGTCTTTTGTCCATCTCCTGTATGGACCATTGGGTGATTCCCCACGGTTTTTACCTTGTCCTTTTGAACTTGTCTTTGAAGAAGGCAGTGACAGTGAAAAATAAGTGACGTTCCCGCAGACTTCACACTTGGGTGACGCAAACCACGCATTGGACACTGGAATGAGTGCCTTGAGCTTCTTCCATTCACGTCACCTTTTAGCATGTGAGCACTATTGCAAAATAACATATTTCATCCCAGGGCTTCATGTGCAGTGTCTTAGCTACAGACAGAAACGTCGAGGTGCCTCTGTCTTCAAACATCAGGATGCTTCTTGAAACATGCTTTTAAAAATATGTTAGTCATTATTTTCAGAGGAAAGGGCAGGGAGGGAGGAAGAAAGGGAGAGAAGCATCCATGTAGGGTTGCCTGTCACCTGCCTCCAGCTACGGACCTGGCTGGAGACCTGGCTTGCAACCTGACTCAGGTCAAAGCTATTGGAGATTAATCAGTCCTCCTCCATCATGGATAGAGAGTCCCATCGTGGGTGCGATTTTTCATGGCCTCTACTCACTTCCCTGTCTTTCCAGACATCCATGACCAGAGCAGCAAGAAGCCGGTGATGGTCTACATCCACGGCGGGTCCTACATGGAAGGCACCGGCAACATTATTGATGGCAGCATCCTGGCCAGCTACGGCAATGTCATCGTCATTACCGTGAACTACCGGCTGGGGATTCTCGGTGAGTGTGCACGGGTTTCTGCTCTGTTCGCGGCGGGTGCTCGCGGTCGGCAGAGGCATGAATGACCTCCATTCCCAGGAAAGTCTCCTGGGCGGTCAGCGAGCACGTAGGACCCGTTTCTCCTTTTCTGTTCTTTCATGGGTAGCAGTCTGTGACACGCGGTCTAGGACACCTCGTGGGGTAACGGGTCACCACGTGGCGACAGTTGACAGTGGCTGTAGCCTGTACCTTTTTTCGGGGAGTTGTGTGGAATATGCTGTTTCTTGGGCGCTGGAAAATGTTGACCTAAATTTGTGTCTGGTGGATCGGCTGCTTTGGAGCCTCCATGGCCATCGGGCAGCCTATAGGGGAGGTTGACTCTCAATTGTATCCTGTCCCATGTTATCATTGACAATGAGAGCCCACTGGCTAGGTGCATGGACATGGAAGACTGAAGGACACTATTTTGCTGTTGGATACCGTTCCCCTCAACGGAGTATTGGAAACATAGATATTTTGGCCCTTGGGTTGCCTACGATGGAGGTTGACTGTTGGGTGTCTTCTGTCACATGCTGTCATTAATGATGAGAGCCCACTAGGTCAGAGAGTAGACATTCAAGAGTAGCAGGTGCTGTTGAATTCCTCCAACGGGGTGTTGGAAACGTAAGATATTTTCAGGGTCACATTTTAAGGCGCCCCTTCTGTGGCTTTCCCTGTTGTGCTGCGTGTCTCATGTAGAGAATATCTTTTGACCTGGGGAGCGGCTGCCTCTGTTTCTGAGGAAAATTTGCATGGGGTGGATGCCCCCAGTTGAATTTTGTAACAGCGTGGTTTACAAGGCTGAGCTGTGTTACAATAACGTGCATTGGCGAGCTGCATCCAACACAAAAGGGGGTGAACATGTTTTCTCCAAATGGTGAAATATGGCAAAGAACGTTGTATTTGCAATTCGATGTTTTCATTTTATTTTGAACCCCCCTCGCCCCATTCGCCTATGAAAACATTCACCAATAAAAGACCCCAGAAGGGGGTGCGTTGTAGAAATGCGTTTCTAACCTGGAAACGTGGGAACCAGCCCCGATGTTGGCCAAGGGGTGCCTTTTGGAGTCTTGATCAAACACTCGAAATTTCCTGTTGGTTTTTAAGGGAAACCACAGAACCCTCTCCTTTCATGATGTTATTTTGTTTTCTTTCTTTCTTTCTGTCTTTCTTTCTTTCTTTCTTTCTTTCTCTCTCCTTTCATGATGTTATTTTTTCTTTCTTTCTGTCTTTTTTTTCTTTTTTAATGGGTTGGATGAGCTGAATCTTTGTGGAGTCATTTTAATTAATTTTGCAGAGTGGTGACAGACAGCAAGCCCCAGCATTTTTTTTTTTCCCCCAGAGAGTTTTGCTTGCCTGCTCTGGCCACTTGTGTTTGCAACAGGAAATGGTGGTTTTTGATCTTTGACAAAAGGTCGGATCTAAGGAAGAGGTGGAGAGAGAAGAAAACAGCCTGCTGGGCCCCCCGTGGAGCCTGTCAAAGAGGGGGGGCAAGTGTTAGACCCTGCAGAGGGAGGCTGACCCTCAGAGCTGTTTTCTGAATGAAACACATGGTTCCTGAACAGTGTTTGGCTTTGGTGAAATAACAACAGTCTCCTGCGGGCATGGTGGGTGGATGGATGTTCCTTGAAAGGGTCAATTTCAAAAGACATTGTGTTTCCTCCTCTGCTGCGGGTTCATTTGGCTCATTCATTGGTGAAGGAAGTGCTGATCTCCAAAAGGACTGTGAAGAGTTCCGAAGCCCTTACTTGTTTGTTTGTTTGTTTGTTTTTTAAAGAGAAAGAATGTGGGAGAAAAAGCTTGATTTTAGGAGTTTTCTCCCTAAAAAATAGGAAGTTGACCCTTTCTTTCTTTTAAAAAATTATTTCCTTTACTGATTTGGGAATGAGAAGAAGGAAGAGGGGAGGGGAAAGAAACATTGATGTTGTCGGTCCACTTTTCTATGAATTTGCTGGTTGAGTCTTGTATGATCCGTGGCTGGGGATCGAACCTGCATCCTGGGTGTCTCAGGCCGATGCTCTAACCAACCAGGGCAAGTTACCTGTTGCTATGGAGACTTTAAAGGATAGACCTGGTGGGGTGCAGAGCTCTGAGGGGGACCCAGGGAAATCAAAGAAGCCCTTCAACATCTCGGGGCCCATCTGCAGTATTTACATTCTGAAAATGGGCTATGGTGGAGCCTCAGCAAACGGCAGACATGGACCCTTCTTTAGTTGGTGGAGAGAAATAGGCCAACTTTGATGACGAAATGAGGACATAGAGGCTTCAAATGGTGACTCAGTTTGTGTCTTCCCCCCACCTTGCATTGCCCCGGTCCTGTTGAAAGCAGTTGGCCGCCATTCCCTCGTGGCTTCTGGGAAATCACTGGGGTGGGTGGCAGAAAGTTTTTCCACCATTATTCTTCAACCATCGACATCCAGATATTGAAGTCATAATTAAATAAAAAGCGGCACCCTGATATTCATCTGTTCACCCCAGTGAGCGCTTTGCGTAGAAATAGATGTGAGCTGAGGAATATGTTGAAATACCGTTGAAGTTCATTTCTTCCAAAACTCACCCACATGTATGTACCTAGGCTATTTTCCTCTTCAAGGAAGAAGGAAATAATGGTTTGAGATGATTATTGTTTTTAACACAGTCACAGAGGCGTGTTGTCCTTCCCAAAAGAGGGGGTTCAAAGATGAAGTAATGGTAAAAACGGATGGTGGGCGGGGAAAAACATGGATTTTAAAATGTGAGAGAAGTGAACTAGCATTTTCCCTTCCCGCCATGTCTGAGGCCTGGTCTTGAGAAAATCAGCAATTTTTTTTTTCTGAGTGTCTGTAGACACGGGATGACTTTCTGCCTCTTCCAAGCCCAGGAAACATCATAAAGATCTCGCGATCTTATAGCTGGGAAGCTCCAGAGCCCTTCCCTGGAAACCAGTACACCCGATCAGGTCGTCATGTCCATTGTGATTAACGTACTGCACATTGTATTGATATCACTCTCGATTCAAACACTTGCCACTGGCCATGTACATCATGGCGACCGTCCATCAATTACTGTGCTCTAAATGGAACCAGACGCCTTCCTCTGAAACATCATCAGAGCTGTAAAGTGATTGTTTATACTCACGTGAGGTCTCATGATTGACCTATTGTTCTACTTATTTGCAAAGAAGTTGCTCTTGTACTTGCAGGTTTCTTATTCAGTCCGCTGTGCATGTTTGGCGTTTGGAAGGCCAGTACATTTAAAACGAGTTGCATTGAATCTGCTTTTTTTCATGGTTGTTCACATACCTCTGATATAAAAGAAACATTTCCTCTCTGATGCTAATGGATGGAATCACCTCAGATTTCTATATTTACGGTTTTGACCTCTCCTTTTCCCCATGGATTGTCTCCAATTTGCACGTGTTTGTCACTGCCGGCATTCAAACGTTCATTTCAGTTTAGCTTAGACGGTACATTTTTGCTTATCCCATGCTTGGGTGCACCAGGTATACTTAACGTTATTTTTGCTCCCAAAATCGTGCTGCCTGTTGGGTTGACCAAAAAAGTCCATTGAGTTTTTTCCTGTGAAATAAAAGATGCATTTTCCATTTTCACCAATAGCTTTATCGATTAAGATACTTGGAGTATGTCGGCTGTCTCCCGCGCGGGGTCACATTGATGGTTTCCAATTAATTTGTCACTTTGATCGCTATCCACTTCAACCTGTTCACGAACTGTAAAGCATCGTCCAGGGAGAAATGTCCAGCGTGAAACTTTGCAAACCTGCAATGGGAGTTTTGGGTACATTTTACATCCATGGCACTTTGGTGGGTCACTAGATGAAATCCACACCCCCTGAAAAATGGCTCTGCGGATGTTCCATACTGTCGTGTTTTGTTTGGGAGTTCAGAATACTGATTGTTTTGGGTATGTCATTATTCTTTCCCCTAAGGGTAGTTTCCCTCTTTGATTTTTGTGTTTTGTGAACAGTTCTCTTTTGAATGACACTGGAGTGCATCTTCTTGATCAAGTCCAATGCTCCTAAATATATATGTGAAGGAAAGACATGCTCTTCCCTTGTAGGTGATTTCATTGGCTTGATGCTACGTTCTGAACTACTTCATTCTCTTTTCTCCAATTTCCCCCGGAAAACTTCCTACGTGGAAAAGTTTCCTTTCCGCGTCTTAACAGAAATCAAGCTTGACTAAGCTGCAAATAATAATAATAATAATAATAATAATAATAAAGACACAGGGCAAAGTGAAATGGGGAGCAGGCACTGGGTGGGGTGTTGTGGGTGAAGACAAGTCAATTAAGGGCCAAATGAAAAGCATTTTGGGAGAAATATGAGGAAACGGAAGGCAGGGTCAAGGTGGAGTGTGGAATGACCCAAAACCATGGAGAAAAGGCATGAAGGTTGGGAAAGGACCCTGTGGCAGGTTGGGGAGGCTCTCAGCCAGCCAGGGAACAGGTCCTGGCACAGGGGTGAGGGACAGAGCAGACCATGTCACCGGAATAATGCAGACACCCCAGGGGACAGTGTAGAGGCATCAGGGAAGGAGGGATGGCTCCGTGGCACCATTTCCCTGATCCAAAAGTTACGCAGAACCGAAACCCCAAGAAACCCGGTTGAAAGACCAAGTTGGCCTTCTCTTCTTCCTTGGTTGGGGTGTATGCGTAGAAGACCCCTTTGGAAACACCACAATGGGGGTGTTTTTTGTCCTTGGTGTTGATAGGAACAGGCATTCTGGTTGCGAGAAAAGCCATCAGGGTCCTCTATAGCCTTTTTATTATTGGTATCTATTTTTACATGTTTAATTCCAGCTGGCACTGTGTGTTATTCTGTGTTAGTTATGAAAGTGTCCAGCCAAGCATTCAACAGGCATGAACGTGCTTTTTCTGCATCTTGGTAGCAAAACATGTCCACTGCATTCCTTCGATTTATGTGGCAAATAGGAGCATTTTCTCAGGTGACACCTTCTTTGGGGGACTTGCCAGGGGCACCTGAACAAAGCAGACACACCTACTTGTTCTGAACTAACCGAGGAGCATGGAAGGAAAGAAACTTCAGGAAAAGCAGGAAAGAAGGGCTGCAAAGGAGTATTTTTGAGTGAAGAAAATCAGGGGGGAAAGCGGACAGAAAGCAGACTTTTTTCTTTGCATTTTCAATGCACAAAGCTATTGACTAGTAACACCAACTTTCTTTTTAAGAAACCGCGCGTCATTCACAAAGAGAGAAAGGAGAATCGTGTCCCGGAAACCTATATGATTTTATTAACTCATGTCACTCCAATAAATTCAATGAAAAATGGGAAAGGGGGGAAAAAGATGCAGAATTTCTTAAAAGAAGGGGTGGGATTGTATTTTTACATGCCTAGAAATCACAGTGTTCAGACACACTTGATCGAGGAATTGATTCACTAAATCGGGGACTCAATTCAGTAATTTCCAGTTCATGGCTTCCACAGCGTGTCTTCAGCCTGAGTTAGGAACACCTACAAAGGCGGTCTTTCCTGGAAATGTTCATGTTCAAAGCAGAGTCTCTCTTTGAAGATTCCTAATTCTGAAGGAAGTGCGTAACAGTTTCTCCTTTGTAGCTTTTCTTCAGTTTTGCTTTTCATGCTGTATTGGAAGGATCGATGATTTTCGAGTGATTCCGATAACATGGTCTCTCGGATACTTTTTGAGGGTGGCCAGTTTCTTAGCTCATTAGGAAAAGGTACTTTTGAAAATCTACATGGGGGAGAGAGAAAGCATCATTCTAAAGGAGAACAAGAGAGGGGTGGGTATTTGGGTTGGGGACAGGAAATGGGAAGATCCAGCACAAAGCATGGAAATGAAGACCCCAAAATACTGTCACACGATTGGGGTGAGCTGAGACTCACGATTCCGGCTGGTGATTATTCTCTGAGAGGAATAATGTTTGAACAACCTCTGAAAGATACCTCACCGCCTGCCTTGTGTGTACCCTTTCTTCCACGTCTCCAGCCAGGTCCGTAGCTGGAGGCAGGTGCAGGGCAACCCTACGTGGATGTTTCTCTTGTTTTCTTCCTCCCTCCCTGCCCTTCTCTCTGAAAATAATGAATAAAATCTTAAAGAACAAGAACAAATCGGAAAAAACGAACACAGTCCATGCCGTAATCCTGTGAGGTTGCAGCTATTTCCTGTCGGGGAGCTAGGCTCCTTAGGTAGACAGCTGAATGTCGAGGCTCTGTTGAGCTTTTGAAATTATCCGAGATTATATCCACGGGGTTTCTTGGTGCCCAGCACCAGAGAGGCACCATTTATGGCAGGTTCAGATTTTACAGAAAGACAACTGTGTCTAGCCGACACGCAGCTGGTGGTTGACGTAGACGTAAGAGAACATCATCTCTCAGAGAAAAACGATGCGTTCTGTGCAAAAAGAAAGAGAACCTAAGATTTGTGCTGCACTTGGGAAAACAGTGTGGAATGACAGCTGCTTGTTTGGATTGAGGAATGGTTTCAATATTCACTATCTCCCGCCTTCTCTCTAAAATATCCCACTTGGTGTTTAAGGGTGTGTTATTTTCCTTAGAGAGCTGGCTGATATAAAATCATAGCTATATAATATCACATGTAGTGCATATGTAATGCAACCATGTACCTATGGTTATGTACTGTTATATTATATATTATTATACATTATTACATACTCTGTCCTGTGATTGTTGGAACGCATTAGCACACGCCATTAGAATACCTTTTTCTTTATGTTCCCGAACGTCTTAGTATTGTTTACAAATATCATTCATCCTTTCCCTGAAAGTATCCACCCACCTGCCACGAAAATTAGAGACGTCTACGGAAGAAGGTACGAGGCACAAGAAACATTGCCCAGGGGACGATGACACCTCAGTCCCTTGGAAGGGGGTCCCTGGTGACCTCATGCAGTTCTCCCAATCGCTTTGCATTTTCCTGAATTTTATCTGCTGCAGTTTATCTTTCAAATAATGTATTTCCAATAACGAAGCATCAAGTCGTGCAGGTAAAACTTTCACACTCATTTTAGAAGCATTCAGAGTCTTTTTTTTCCCCTCCAAGTTGGCTACAAAATGTACGCCTTTGTCCCAGCCAGGTGTTGATCCAGGGCTCCCGTATTCTCCTTCAGGGATGCAGCCATAAATATAAGGCGGAATGTGTCACATGGCTCTGTTCTTCCCACCTTTTCCCTCTGTTATAAAATCCAATTATAAATGCCCCTAATGCCTGCTTTGAGAAGTGCAGACGAAGCCACCTGCCACCTCCAAATGGAAGCTCCGGACATTGAACACCCAAGTGCATGTGTGTTTTCCAAAGGAAACGCACACGCACACGCACACGCACGGGCGATGCTTTTCTCCTGTAAGACGAGGTCACCTTACTGCTCTTTCCGATGAGGGTCCGGCTGCGGAAAATGGGGAAGCTCATTTCAGAGAAATCCTTGGGACTTTATGTTTTACTTGCTAGAAGAAGGCCAGAGAATCCTGCTTCCTAAGCACAGATAGGTTGGGATGGTGATGGTTGGTAGAGTGATTTGAATGGAAATAAACTTGCTTTCCTCTTGGGCGATACTTTTTTCTCATTGAGAGAGACACAGAGAGATTAATCTGGTGTTCCACTTATTGACGCATTCATTGGTTGAGTTCTACCCTGACCAGGAATCAAACCTAAATCTTGGCCTGTTGAAACAACCAACTCTAACCAACCGAGCCACCCTTTGGTCAATACTTATGCACCCCTTTTCCAGATCGGCAAAATTATTAGTTTTAACACAGGGGCTTGTGTACGCAAGACTGCTAATAGTTTCTGACACTCCTCATCCAATTACTCATCTTGCTTTATTCATTTACAGAAAGAGCCTCTGACTCGGAGAGGTTTTTTTAACCCAGTTACGGCGAAATGAAATTGGCACACAACCTTGTATGAGCTTGAGGGGCACAATTATGTTATATCTCTTCTTGCAGAAGCAGCTACTGCTCATGAAGCAGGGAAAATCCGTGTCAGAGTTGGGGCCGGGTCAATGCCCATTTAGTGCCGGTTTGGGATTTTGTTGGCTGTCAAGCTCAGGAATGGAAACTGCCTTCCCTCTGACCAAGGAGAAGGGTAACATGTGCCTGTAGATGAAAAGCAGGAAGAGGGAATAGTGTCTGCTGCACCAAGCCAGCAAGTTGTGTGGCTTTTCAAAAATTCATTGAATGCAGACAGGTGTCCTTGTATTTCCTGACAGTAGAACTTGGGGTGGAAGCAGCAAAGTTCCAAATTGTAGAAAAGCTGCAACCCATGGACATCGGTTGATTTCCCCCCCGTGTTGATTTATTCTTCATCGGGCATCCCAGAGTTTCAAAGGGCATAGGCCAAAAGAATTATCTTTAAAATTTTTTTTTAACTTTCTACTTTTGAATGCCACGACCGTGTAGCTGTGCTATTGTAGTTGCTGAAGAAAAACACCTATATCTACATCTATCTATATCGATATCTAGGTATATCTGGATCTATCTACTTTACATGTGTCTGCTCTCCTTGGATGGTACGTCCAAACCATCAGAAGCCCCGGAAACGATTTTTTAGTATATTCCCCAAACATCTTCACCTCGTGGAACAAGATGCAAAATTATTTTCTTGTCGCTGGATAGCGTCACCCAAGTGTTCGTTCCCAGGGGTGCCGGTATTAAAAAAATGTGTCGGAATGACACTGATCTTAGAAAGCCTTATAGAAGATGGGATTTAAAAAAATACACAGTGAACTTTCTTCTGAGCCATATAGCATTTCAGGAAGTATCAGGAGAAATGACAAGAGGTTCACGATGCAGCGTTGCGTGGAGGTAGATGAAGGTGGCTTGGAGTGGAACGGGATCTCTCTGACCTGGTGTCTTTACCTGAGGAGAGTTGGCTCTCATATTCCAACTGCATGAGCTACACCCTGTCCAACGATTGAGTGACTTCAACCTTCTCTGCGCAGCCTTTTCTCATCAGTAACGTGCAGGTAAGAGCATGGCTGTGAAGTCCCCCACACTGTTTATTTCTTCACCCCCGTGTTTCCATTTTTCTTCATTCAATAGAGTCCATTCCTGTTTCCCCAGGAGACCAAGGAAATGTGAATATTGAGGGGAGGAAGACTCCCTACATGGAAAAGCAGATGGAAACACGGGAAACTATGCTCATATAGTCCCAGGGCATCTTGGTGCCAAGACTGCGCTTTTATTCTTCTTGGAAATCCTCCCTAGTCAGAAAACTACTTTTAAACTCACCTGCAACTTTGGGAGACATCACCAAGTGCCGATGTTCGCTATCGGGTGTTCGTCTGGTCCTTTAGTTTTCTCTGCACGGCACGGTCTCCCCACCCTCTTTTCACTGTCCAAGCACATCTTTTGGGTCTCCGGCACCAGCTGGTGGGCCAGCACCACACCTTCCCACCAGGCTCCTGATCCAAACCTCCACCCGCATTTGGTTCCCTCCAAGCTGACTTCTCACCTCCACACGGCACACGCCCACTCCCGAGGTCTGACTGCAGGCCTAAGAAAGCCCTGTTTTGTGCAGACAGGTCCTGTTTGGGGTGACGGGGTACAAATTGGGCACCAATGGCGAGGAATGTCAGACCACTAAAGAAGCCATTGTTCAGGCAGAAGATTTAGGAAATTACAGTTTTATGTGTAAAAGTGTCCATATACTACATGACCTTAGATATGTAAGTCCGTATTCTAAATGGGTATATGTGCACAATTGTACTTAGGGGCTATGTATTTATGTACACTATACACACTCAACATGTTAGACACACATGTACGTTTGTGTAAATATGCAGCACTTATTTTCTGGGTTATAAATGTAAATTACATATTAAATATATATGAAATCTATATAAAGTTTTCCCATGCCTTCTTACATATGCGGGTAATTATACAGAACATTGTTATAAATGTAGAGTGTAGATATACTATATAATGCATTCACACACATATATTTTACATATTATAAAACTATATATTACACAAACTACATTACACGAAAAGTAGAAATGTATGTATACATGTTTCATATACATATTTAATACACACACATCCTATGTATTTCATTTACATGTAAACATTTTATATATATATTTAATGTTCAAAGTGTGGCTACTTAGTTAATCCAACTGTCTCATCCTCCAGAAGAGAGACACTCGTGAACAGAAATTTTAAATTGCATATGAATTTCACAGGAGCATCTACTTAAGTGGTCTAGCAAAGACCTCATTGCTGTACTGTACATGGAGTATTTCCTTTCGGACTTCCTATAAATATGCTGCAGATTTAAGGAGGCATTGCTTATTATTTGCAAGATTATAATCCCTGTGTTTCCACGTTGCTGACTCACTTTCCTTTATTTCATTTGCACCAAACTACATGAACCTTTTCATCCAGATAGATGTCTTGTTTAAAGTACCCTGTATAGGCATGTTTTAAAAAGTTATTTAAAAAAAATGTTATTCTTCAGTTCTCGTTAACATTCAGGACTACTTTGTATGAATTCTAGGTGCTCAGTGTCGTGGCTAGACAGTAGGGAGTGTCATCTTGTTCTCTTTTTACAAAGGGCACCATCCTTACTACTGTGAGAGCATGCTGGTCCACCCACTGCCAGCCCCTGGACATTGTCCCTGAACCCGTGAGCATCCCTAATGACCGCTGACAACCCTTTGATGATCCCCCGAGCTCTGGGAAGTAGCTTCTTCACCCTCCGTCATCTCTCGGTACTTCAGTGACAGGGGCGGGAAGAGACAGGACCGCACACTAACCAGGCATCAAAGAAGATGCCCGCAGGCCAGGATGAAAGAAAGGCAGAGAGCTTCAAACACCTGTGTCACCACGGGTCTCTCGTCCTGGTGGTGTCCACCTGACCCTCAGCCTGAGCACCGAGTCTCCCTGGGGACAACAGATGAGCTTCACTGATCTCGTTTGATCTTTTCTTGATGTCCCCAAGATGCAGCACAGAAGGAGAATGACATGAGTCCCTCCTGAGAGGAATTGTTTCCGAGGTCCATCTGGCTTTGCTTGGCTGGCATCCTTTTCTTCGCGCGTGGAAGCTGGATTTAGGCACCTCTGCATGTGACGTGTTAGGGAGAAACATGGTCTGGAATGAGCCACGCGTCAAGGGGTTCATTCGTAAACTAGCCACACGGTGAGAGCCGGCTTTGATTTGCTGATTTGCGGGTGCAGTCGGTTCCCACCGACTTCGCTGTGCAGGATGAGTTGGGGTTCAAGGTGTCAGGAGGGACCACAGACTCACCCTTAAGGGACCAGGTCTGATGGGTGGGTCCGGTTGCAAGGCTCTCCATGGGGAAAGACAGAGCACATCCACCCACGTGTCGTTGACTTACAAAGTCTTTCCTGCCGTCATTTAAATTTTAAAATTTATATTTGTTAAGTCAATGTTATTCCTGATGCTTTTATAGTTGTATCCTGATGTCTTTCCCCTTTGCTCCCCTCCACCCGGGACCCCCGTTCCTGCCAGCAGTCCCACCCCGCTTAGTTCATGCCCATGGGTTGTGCCTAGAAGTTCTTTGGCTTCATCTTTCCTGTATTGTTCTTCACTTTCCCCCTGTATTTTGTATCTGCTGACGATGCTTCTTCATTCCTGTACCATTTCCCCATTTCCTCCCCTTGTCCCTCCCAGCTGATACCCCTGCCGATGATCTCCGTAGCGACGATTCTCTTTCTATGCTGAAGCAGATGGAACCGTTTGCTTAGTTTATTTTCCTCTTTACTTATTACTATTTTTATGTGTAGGTTCCGTGGTCGATGATGGATCGTTGTCATTTTACCGTTTAGAGTTTTGGTCTTCTTCTTTCTCTTAAAAAGCCGACCACCATTTTTAAAAAGACAGTTAAAGTAGCAGGAGATTCAAGGACTCTGAATTGTGCTCCAGCTGCCCATTCATGGTGTCTGGGGTCTGATATCCCAGTAGGCACCCGATATTTTATCTACTCATTCATCGCGGGGCACTGGGTTGCTTCCGAACCTTGGCTGCTGAGCATCACGCTGAAAATCAATGTCATTTAACCACCTTTCCAACCGCTGGAAATATGGCTTGTGGGCACACCTGAGTCACTGGACGCTCCTGGGAGAACTGTCCCATGACCGGCACTTCTCTTGGGAGGCAGTCCCGATGCCATCAAAGACCCCAAGTTGTCAAACTGTATTAAATGTCTCTGTCTGTCCCTGCGTCTTGCCCCATCCACATAGTGGAATTCAGGGTGTGATGCTGGAAGGAAATTAGAAGGAAGGGAGAAGAAACCAACCTATGTGGAGCCTGTCTTACTTCGGTGATCATTTGCTGCAATGACAACCCACTGTCACTGTTCACAATGGATGTGCTGGGTTTTCTCCGGTTTTGCTTGCACGGCGGGTACGATTCACCCTTGTTTACTGTTATTAGCACCGCCGAGTATAATTTTCTTGTCTTCCTCTGACTATGGCGTGGGGAGGAGGAGACCTCATTTCTGCAGGGATCGCTAGAGCAAATTTCACCCCTTCCCCACCCCATTTCCATCTCACTCTGGAGAGAACCCATGAATGTAATGGAAGTGCCAAGCCTGCAGTCCGTGGCCTGCAGTGTGGGGTTGTAGGTCTGTCTCTCCTTCCAGCAACTAAGAGGAAATCAGAATTTCATACAGAGTTCTCCCTTGCTTTCCTGACCTTGGAGATGGGAGCTTCAGGACTGCTGATACTAAATCAGCAGACGGCAGGCCAAATAGCAACACCGTGTCCCATCTGGTATCGGCCCCGTGTGAAAGTGAACTCATGTGTAAACTACCACTTCCGCTTGCTCCTTGCTTTTTCCTACCCCGGAAGACGGACGGCAGCCCCAAACTGGCGCCAATCTCCCAGGGAGAAGATGGTCACCTATTTCATCGCCGCATTCTGGGGCGGGTCTTCTAAGTTGAGAAATGCCCCTGCTGCCTGTGTTGATGTGTTTGGTGCCAGTTGTCTGAGACTTGCCTCCCTGTGTTTGTTTCTGTGGATCGGGTAGAACGGCTTTCACTCGCTGACTTAGCTCACCTGTCATGCTGTATGAGGTAGAGTCTTAGGGCAACCCACCTCACCTCACCGTTTTGTGGCTCTGGGGGTGGTGGGAGGGCTCAGAGAGGGGGCAATGCTGCTACCTGGCTTGTGGAGCTTTTCCCAGCCATCACCCCATTTCCAGTCACCTCACCCACTTCACGTGGCCCCCTTCCAGCTGTTTCCCTTGTGTTGAATCCCGGGGGGGTGGGTTTTCGTACTTTCTAATTCCGTGCAGGGCATTTAAACGGAGTCTGCTGAGAAACAGGCCGTTCCTTCCTCCACCCCAACCCCCACTGGTTTTTACGATCAGAAGTTATGGGGATTTATCTTCCCGGCGCTGGAACTGTGGGCTGGGATCTCTTGATCCCAGGGTACCCCTCCCAGATTTTATCCATGGCATGTGAATGTGGGACCACCTGGTCCGCCACTGGGGCCACTCCACACTGCATGCTCTTCATTCTGACTGTGGATTGACTCCTCCTTCCACCTATCTGGATGAATGTGGCCTCTTTCAATCCTTGGTTGTCAGTCTTCCATGCAGTTTCTGGGTGTTATTTGTTTTGAGATTTGTAATTCTTTCCAGTGGTTGCATAAGGAGGGAAAGTATGTCTATCTATGCCTCCATCTTTTTTTTTTTTTTAATTTTATTTCATTATTTCTAGAAAGAGGGGAAGGGAGAGAGGCAGAGAGGGAGAGAGACATCCATGTATGGTTGCGTTTCACCTGCCTCCAGCCACAGACCTGACTGGAGACCTGGTTTGCAACCTACTTATGTGCTCTGGCTGGGGAATCGAACCTTCGACCTTTGGGTTCGCAGGCCGGCGCCCTAACCACTGTGCCACCAGCCAGGGCAATGCCTCCATCTTGATCAGAAGTCTAGGAGTCAGATATTTTAAAAAATTGAATATTTTACCAACTTTTCCACATATTTTTTATCTTCTTTGGGGACTTTTTTGGTAAGACTTCTAAAACATTTTCTTTTAAATTTCAATTCCAGCTAGTTTATACATAATTGAAGGTGACATTCAACATTATATTAGTTTCAGGTGCGCAGGATAATGGCCATCCATTTATAAAACTTACAAAGCAATCTCCTCACGAAGGTAAGAAGCTGAACGAATTCAGAGCTACAAACTGGTAGTTACACAATAATCATGGGGAGGTAAAGTGCAGCGTAGAGAATACAGTCAATAATATTGAAATAACTATATATAATGCCAGCTAATATATTTTAATTTTTAAAATTGCTTTCCCCCATGTCTCTTCCTGACTTAATAGCTCATTTCTCTTTAATACTGAGTAATATTCCACTATGTGGATGGACCGTAGTTTAGGGACCCATCCATCCCACTGAAGGATGAATGTGTGTTTAATGAAGGCCATAAAATATTGAACAAACACGAGTGCTGGCTGGTACATAATTAGGCTGATATCATTTAGCAAGTGTGTCAGAAATGATTCACCCCAAAAGAGCGCACTTGTGTATAAATGCGTCACCTCAGATGGAAGACACTAATTATAGGAAAGATTGCTTGAGCCTTTTTGCATTTGTTTGTGTCTGGTCACCTGAAATGGCTTCTGAGCCCATAGTCATTTATTTTCAATGTCTTGCTTAGAGGCAATTCCTTGAGGAGGAATTTGTATTGGAAACAGGCATCGTTCTGTTGAGTGAGGTCAGTGATGACATGGTCTCCTATCTATAAATATACACTCTCATAAAAATCAGAGCAAGAGTGGTGAAGCAGCCTGGTAGGATGTGAGCTGTTGCCAATCTCAGTGAGCTTGTCAGGAAAAAAAACATCTTTATGAACCACTCCCCTGAAGAATACCCGGGCGGAATTTTAATTCGCAGTTCTTTTCTTTTAACCATTCAGCAAATCATTCTCGCATTCCCTGGATTCTGTTGTTGCTGTCAAGAATTTAGCTGTCAGTTGCAGACTTGCTCCTTTGCAAACAACACATTTTTCTGGATCTCAATTCCCTGAGCACTTTCTGCCTGGTGATTGGCCTTGGAGTTTCTGCAGGTTGGCTGGGATGCAAGTGGAAACTGCATCCTTTCCATTTACCTTTTTAAGAAATCTTGAATCACATTTAACCTTTGCAGTGGAGTTTTGTTTTGTTTTTTTCTTCTTCTTAGGCTCTGAGAATGCTTAGTCATTACATCTTCAAATACTGAATTTATATTTTCTTTCTCTTCTCCAATAGGAAGCCCACTTATGTGTAGCTCAGAATTGATCCATTTTGTATTTTTTAAAAATCAAATTTATTCTCAAGTCTTATTCTGGCATTTTTATTTCTTCAGACCTATTTTCTACTTCATTACGTCCCTTTTTCTTCTCCGTACCTACCGTGTGTTCAAACCAGTGTCTTAAATGCATATTCTTGTTACCTGTTTTCTTCAAGACTTGTGTTTTGTTTCACCTTATCATTTTATAGTTTTGCCATTCTTCATTTTACATTTTCTTCAATATTGCTTCCTAGTCATCTTTTATTGCTGTTACCATAATCACTTCTGCATCGGTTTTTCTCTCCTGCGTTATCTTCACGATCAGAGTATTCATTCCGTTCATGCTGATCCTAGAAATTCCCTTTTTATTTTCCCCATTTCTAATCGTGTTGTCTATAGTCTCCATCTTTTCAAAATCTTTCCAGTGCACTTTCTCACCTCTCCTCCTGCTCACTTATTTTCTCTCATGTGCCCTGAAGCTGACCCATTAGTTTTTAATTTTTATGATTCCTTCTTCTAATCTGCTAATCATTATCCTTTCCCAATATTTGTGGGGAAGGGTCTCTTTCTCGTGACTATTATGTTTGCTGGCTTCTTGTTTCTCTCTTTATGTTCCTGGTCATCCTTGTGAACAGGGCATGGTGCCTGGAAAGAAAATATGTATAGTAATAAAATATCACTTGCATGAATGGGCGCAGCAGTTTGATATTGGTTTATCCATCAAAAGCCACTCTTCTCAGAAGCTCTGGAAGAATGAATAGTTTAAAGGGGGAATTTATCAGTCCCTTCAGTAGAGACGGCAGTTTGACATTTACTCCTTTATGTAGAAATTTCCAGAAGGGAAGACGCGCAAGAGCGGAAGCAGCTACATGATCTACCTGTGTGAATCCTCCCTGTCTTGTCCCTTCTGGTGTGGTCGTCTCTACAACATTAATGTTGAATTCTGTTTTCAGATGTTTTCCCAATCATGCAAACCTTTACTTGTTCTTAATCAAAGAGCTGGCTTGCGTTACCTGGCCTGTTACCACCAGCTGTAGATGGCTGATTTCTTCTCATTTTAACACAAAGGAGAAGGCGAGCGGTACTAATTTATAAAGTAAATACAAACCCTTGCATTAGAGGGTTAGTCTCTTAAGAGCAGTTTGTCCTTCAGAGAATTACAGTGTTGTTTTCAAGACATGCCATGGGCAACCTTATTCCTAACCACGCGGACGTCAGAGAAATGTCCACGGTTTCTCATTTAATAGAGAGCCCATGCAGTTTGACTTTTAATTAGGATTTATGGGTGAGAGGCTATTTTTATTCCCATTTCTCTGGGACCCCTGAGTCATCCTTTTCCGGTTTTTACAATTTTCGTTCAACGTTTCAAGCAGCCTAAGAGTATTTCCTGAGAATCAGGACTTTGGCTGTTTTTTTTGTTTATTTGAGAGTGCTTGATATTTAAAAATGCATGATTAAAAGGCCTTTTAAAACAAGCACCTGCCTGTGGTAAAGAGAAATGAATGAAGCCCGTGTTTCATTTAGAATTCCAGCGTTTTCATTTTTTCCTCATCAGGATGCTCTCTTCTCCATTAGTCTAACGTCGCGCAAGATCATTGACCTTAAAGATCAATGATGGTTATTGGCAGCTGTTGATGAGGAAGTCTGGGTTGGATCTATCACGGGACCAATAATGATGGCTAGTTTGCAGGGCTGTTGTGAGCGAAAAGTGAAGCGATACCCGTACGGGATGTAACTGGCTTTTTGTTTGTGTGTTTGTTCATCACTGGATAAACTCCTATGTCCTGTGATGATACATGTTCTCATCAGTCCTGCAGTGGCGGATTCACGTGTGAAATCTGGGCACACTAAAACACAACAACAGTGTCCTTTTCCCCGCCATATCACGGGATCCTACAATAGATTTTTCTAGGAATGCAAATTAGGCGTTTCTATGGATGGCTGTGAACCTTGGACCCTAGCTGGTATTCTTTCAGAACTGGGCTGCCTTGCTCTCTTTTGGATGCAATTCATGGTGGGGACATTGGTGTCAAAAACCAAACAGGTTGCAAGCATGAATTTAATAAAGCATATCTGTGTCCCACCCCAACTGCCACCATTGCCCACCTCCACCTTCCTCTTCGGCCTTCACCCATGGTCGTTTGTGTCTATGGGTTATATATACATACGTGTGTTTGCTTTTTTTTGCTTAATCTCGTCACTTTCCTTCATTCAGTCTCATCTTCCCTTCTAGCAGCTCTCCGTCTGTCCTCTGCACGTACAGTTTGTTTCTGTCATGTTTGGTAGCTGATTTTATTTGATCCCGCGGGTACGTGACATCACGTGGCATTTGTGTCTCTCTGACTGGCTTCTATCACTTTATTCTTCATGCAGCCCTGTCCTATTTACCCTTCGGAAAGTTCAGTACGGTGTCTGCTTTCATAGCAGTGAATTTCAATTCAGCAGAAGTGACATGCGGGGGAGCGAAAAGGACACAGAAACATGTAAACCTCGGGGAGTAGCTCAGTGGAGCAGGAGCGGGACGGGTGGCAGTCCTTCCATGAAAAGCAGAGGAGAAAAGCAGAGGACGCAAAGATGCTACCAGAAAGTGAAATCCTTCAGAAGTGGGAGAGGTTACCGATGTTTGCATTCCTCAAGAAAACCTCGTAGCGTGGCCCTTTCCCACCATCTGCCGTGGATAGTTAGGCTTTTCTGCGTGGTTGTTTTCTGGTATTTCTAACCCACCACGGGAAGGCACTTTGGTCTATGGATGTATCATCCATTTATGTGTAAACATGTCGAAAATGTGTGCATGGCCATGATGCTGTTAATGAAGGCCATCAATGGAAAACTAAGCAAGCAGGACGATATCTATCTCTTATCTTCCATCTTTCTTACCCTATCTGTCCTGTTCTATGTCTGTGTTATCTTACCATACCCTATGTCTGTCTACCTATCATCTATTTATCATCTATCTTATTCCCTGTGCATGTTCCTAGGCCTGGAAGGAGAGAGAGCTCAGGAGTGGGTTATAAATGGGAAAATTACGAACTACAGTGAGTAAAGGGGTTGAGTTCTTGGGCTCTCCGGAGGGGTTGGGCCAGGGTACCTGGTTCCAGGCCCTGCTACCCACCAGAGTGTCCTTCTGGTTTTAAGAGCATCCTGTAAGGTTCTCCCACTTTCACGGGCCTGGGGCTGAAACACACCTGACGTCCATGTGTTATTAGAGAGAAGCATCCGTGTATGACTGCCTTTCCCCTGCCTCCAGCTGGGGACCTGGCTTGCAACCTGGGTATGTGCCCTGGCTGGGAACCGAACCAGCCAGTTTTGGGTTCGCAGGCTGGCGCCAAGCCACAGACCCACCAGCCAAGCGATTTTTTTTTATAAAAAGGAACTGAGTGAGTCAGAGTTACAGAAACTCCTGCCGACACTCCCTCCTTCTGGAATGTTTAAAAATACGTCCTCCAGACGCGTTTACTGTACAAATGGGTGTTGCGTCCCACATCCAGGCACTAAGGAAGGAACGGGCGCTGGGAGTGTGTAGCATCAGACCCTTCCTCAGGGGTCCCTGTGCTCACTCCCTGTGACAAAGTGGCCCTGTTCTGACTGCTGAAGTCCTTTTCAGTGTTTTCCCTGGACAGCAGCTGCACTCATGGCTGCATTCACAAGGACCTTCCTCACCATCGCAGCCACATGCCTGCACGGTGAGGGTACAAAGAGAAACAGGTAGCGTAAGAATGTCTTTGGGGGGAGGTAGTCACAACAGAAGTGGCCTTACGGATCCATCACCCACTTTCAGGTGTGAATTTTGCAGCCAGGTGCAAGACACCCCCCTCGCCAGATCCACGTAACCAGGTTTTATAACAATCTTTTTCCCATAGCCGCTGGCTGCCATGCCCCGTGGCCCTTGCATGCTGGAAGTTCAGTGGAACCTTGACATTTGGCTCCATGACGTGTCCTCTCCTCGAGCCACTGACATGATGCTAAAAGGGACCCTTACCATTTTGTACCCATGGCTGCCATGGCTTGTCTTCTCGTGGCCACACACAAAAGCATCTCGGAAGGGCCTGTTGACATGTGACATCGAAGAGAGCAGGCATCGGCACTGATGGCGCTTGGAGTCTATTTATCTATAAATAATAACAGGTGTCACCCCTTGTTGGTGGCTCAGTGGATAAGGCGCCGGCCTGCGAACCCAAAGGTGGCTGGTTCGATTCCCAGCCAGGGCACATACCCAGGTTGCAAGCCAGGTCTCCAGCCAGGTCCCCAGCTGGAGGCAGGTGAAAGGCAACCATACGCAGATGCTTCTCTCCCTTTCTTCACGTATAATGTTTACATGTTGTCATACAAATCAAATCCTCTCCGTAACTTTATGGGAACGCAACAGCTTTCTAAACCCGCAGACACGCATGGCCCTGAAAAGTGACGGTGGGCACGTGGACCAGGCCGATGATTCATTGACTTAGTGTATCTTCATGTTTCAGTGAGGCGGGCGGGTGACGGAGTGTCATTCTCACACTCACAGCCCTTTTCTTCGCTTTCCCAGCTGCCTCTGTTACTTTGGCACCATCTATCGAAAAGAGCAAAGAGAGCAAAGTCTAGAACGCCTTCTACCCTGCAATGGGAAAAATGGAGTTGGATGTTATTACTATCATTTTTTTTAAACACAGGGAAGAAGAATGTCTCACCGGCCTTGCCAGGTTCCGTGGAGATCAATGATCGGTACCACTTGCAAGGGATCTTGGCACAGGGGCTTGTTTTTCTTTACACCATGACACCTTCCTCCTGGGCTTGTTTTTCTTTCTACCATGACACCTTCCTGCCGCGGCTCCTGGCAGCTAGTCAGCCGGGTAACCTTTTATTAACGGAAAAAGGTGTTAAAAGGGCGCTGATGGACCAGACAGAAAGAGCCGCTTCCCGGATTCTTCATGGTGTTTAGGTGACATAGGGAGCATTTTCCCTGCAGTTGCCAGCGACAGCATCTTGGATGAGCACCCCACCCCCTCCCCACTGCATTTCACATCCTGCCAATGACCCCCAAAAAAATCCCCAAAACAAAAATGCGGACAAAACGGGGTGCAAGTTTCTCCAGGTTTCCCCCCTGAGGCTGTTGACAACAATGCCAGAGGCAGGCACACCCCGAAAGCGCAGTGCAAGTTAACTCTGATGGGTGGGTGTCAGCCTCAGGTGTGGGCGCAGGGCCCCCCTGCCAGCTTTCTTTCTGTAGGACCCCAGGGGCAGCTCCCAGCGCCGGAGACAGAGGGACCCCACGTTTCCCAGAGGAGCGGAGCTCCAGCTGGCGACACCAGGGACCCACGCAAGCATGCTGCCTGTGTGACGTGCTCCCCCGTTTATGCGCACAGCCTGCACCCCCAGGGTCTCTCACTGGTGCTTTTTAAGAGGCGCAGGGGGATGCAGAGATGCAGGTGGGCCTGCCGGACTCTTTGCGCTCAGCTTCGGGCAGGGTGCGCGGTGCGGGGCGCGCTCTAGGCGCACCGGGCAGGTTCTGCTGCTGTTCTTTCTCTCCCTCCGATGGACCCTTCTGTTCGGACCCGAGTCCCTATGAGCTGCTGTGGCAAGAAGACCCCAGGCAGGGCAGCTTATAAAGGCCAGAAATTTACTCCCACAGTTTGGAGGCTGGAGACCAGGTTGAGGATACCGGCAGGGTCCCTGAGTGCGGCGGAAGATCCGCTTCCCGGTTCCACAGATGTTCCGCTTCTCCCTCTTCCTCCTCCTGTGCTGGGTAGGGCCGCAGTCTGACCGCTCTCAGGTCTCTTATAAAGACACAAACCTCCTTGATGAGGGCTCCATCCTCACCACCCATCACCTTCCAACTGCCTCATGCTTTGATGCCATCGCATTGGGTACATGGATTTCCATATCCAACACGGATTTCAGAGGAGATGAGCATCATCGGTTAGCCGCAGCAAGGACAGAGGACGCGTGTAAGAGGCGTGTCAACTAATCCCCGCCCACCCAGCTCTTCCTTCTACTCAACAAGTACAGTGATCGCCTTCGTGCATCACGTGATTCAGTGACAGATTCTCCAGTTGGACCTATTTGGTGGCCCAGGTGTATTATGACATCATGTCATGCGGACAATCGGGAAATTCTCATATTTTTATTTATTTTTATTTTTTATTTTAATTTTATTGTTGTTGTATTACATCCATCCCCTTTTTGCTCCCCTCTGTCCCCCTCCCC